>OVBL01000705.1:0-578013 GCA_900406555.1 Pseudoturritis turrita
CAGCCTAGTCACTTCGGCAGCCTAGTCACTTCGGCAGCCCACTTCGGCAGCCTCACTTCGGCAGCTCACTTCGGCAGCCCACTTCGGCAGCCTGACTTCGGCAGCTCACTTCGGCAGCCTAGTCACTTCGGCAGCCTAGTCACTTCGGCAGCCTAGTCACTTCGGCAGTCCACTTCGGCAGCCTGACTTCGGCAGCTCACTTCGGCAGCCTAGTCACTTCGGCAGCCCACTTCGGCAGCCTGACTTCGGCAACCCACTTCGGCAGCCTGACTTCGGCAGCTCACTTCGGCAGCCTAGTCACTTCGGCAGCCCACTTCGGCAGCCTAGTGATTTCGGCAGCTCACTTCGGCAGCTTCGCTTCGGCAGCCTGACTTCGGCAGCTCACTTCGGTAGCCTAGTCACTTCGGCAGCCTAGTCACTTCGGCAGCCTAGTCACTTTGGCAGCCCACTTCGGCAGCCTGACTTTGGCAGCTCACTTCGGCAGCCTAGTCACTTCGGCAGCCCACTTCGGCAGACTCACTTCGGCAGCTCACTTCGGCAGCCCACTTCAGCAGCCTGACTTCAGCAACCCACTTCGGCAGCCTGACTTCGGCAGCTCACTTCGGCAGCCTAGTCACTTCGGCAGCCCACTTCGGCAGCCTCACTTCGGCAGCTCACTTCGGCAGCCCACTTCGGCAGCCTGACTTCGGCAGCTCACTTCGGCAGCCTGACTTCGGCAGCTCACTTCGGCAGCCTAGTCACTTCGGCAGCCCACTTCGGCAGCCTCACTTCGGCAGCTCACTTCGGCAGCCCACTTCGGCAGCCTGACTTCGGCAGCTCACTTCGGCAGCCTAGTCACTTCGGCAGCCCACTTCGGCAGCCTCACTTCGGCAGCTCACTTCGGCAGCCCACTTCGGCAGCCTGACTTCGGCAACCCACTTCGGCAGCCTGACTTCGGCAGCTCACTTCGGCAGCCTAGTCACTTCGGCAGCCCACTTCGGCAGCCTCACTTCGGCAGCTCACTTCGGCAGCCCACTTCGGCAGCCTGACTTCGGCAGCTCACTTCGGCAGCCTGACTTCAGCAGCTCACTTCGGCAGCCTAGTCACTTCGGCAGCCCACTTCGGCAGCCTCACTTCGGCAGCTCACTTCGGCAGCCCACTTCGGCAGCCTGACTTCGGCAGCTCACTTCGGCAGCCTAGTGACTTCGGCAGCTCACTTCGGCAGCTTCGCTTCGGCAGCCTGACTTCGGCAGCTCACTTCGGCAGCCTAGTGACTTCGGCAGCTCACTTCGGCAGCTTCGCTTCGGCAGCCTCACATCGGCAGCTTCTCTTCGACAGCTCCGCTTCGGCCATGATCCACTTCGGCCGCGATCCACTTCGGCCACGATCCTCTTCGGCCAAGCTCCACTTCGGCCATGCTCCACTTTGGCCAACGAGCTCGCTTCGACTATGATACGAATCCACTTAGGCACGATACGAGCTCGTTTCGGCCGAAGTCATTTTTATACGAAACTGCTTGGCCGAAGTCAGAATCATACGAGACTGCTTGGCCGAAGTCAGAATCATACGAGACTGCTTGGCCGAAGTTAAAATCGTACGAAATTCTCCGGCCGAAGTCATACGAAACTGTCTGGCCGAAGTCATACGAAGCTGTCTGGCCGAAGTGATACGAAACTGTCTGGCCGAAGTCGATTCTATACAAAACCTGAAGACAACGCGGCCGAAGTCATTTTATACGGAGCTGGAAGACGACGCGGCCGAAGTCATTTCTATGCAAGGACGACAAGCCCATCTCCGGCCCGCGCTGGGACAAAAGCCCACGAAGTCAAACCGACTCACGAGAACAGAAATCCCGAAGGATTGGGAAGTTTTCCTAATCCCTTTAGGATTGACCTGAACGACTCAAACTAGTATATATATCGATGTACATCTCTTGATAAAGGGATCCGCAATTTACTGAGCAAAAAACCCTAGACTTTTTGCTCTCAAACTCTTGTACGAAAGCTTTTCGACACAGCTTAATAAAAACCATCTTTGGATCTCTTCGTTTGTGGTTCATCCGCAGAAATTTCATCCCCCTTAACAAACCTCCGACAAATTCTAATTGTGTTGATTTCGACTCCCACAGACCCCCGAGGTGGCTTCAAAATTCAAAGGGACCTTTATGGTGAGAAAGGTAAGTGTTTCTATAAAAACCCCTGGTAATAGAACCCTAAGAGTTAGAAGTCAGGTGTTAGGTGTACCCGTAGCCATTCAGGAGGAAACCTTTTCGGCAAACTTGTTATAGTACCACTGGAGAATTACGAGGTAATTCTAGGTATGGATTGGTTATCGGAGTACTATGCTAAGTTGGATTGTGGACATGGAAGAATCTTATTTGAAAAGAATAGTCAACCTTTGATAGTTTACTATGGGATCAGCCCTAGTACAATTGTGGAGTGTGTATCGGCAATAAGAGTAAAGAAGGTACTAGAGGAAGGAGAAGCCTATCTAGTGGCCATATCTTGTGTTGAAGGGGGTTCCGGATTAAAGGTAAAGATTGAGGACATCCAAGTGGTGAAGGAATTTAAAGACATATTCCAACCATTAGAAGGACTTCCTCCACCCCGGAGCAATCCTTTTAAGATAAACATGGAGCCAAGTATGGCACCAATTGCTAAAGCACCATATCGTATGGCTCCAGCGGAACTATCGGAATTGAAAAAGCAGCTAGAAGATTTGATGGAAAAGGGATTTATTCAGCCAAGCTCATCACCTTCGGGAGTTCCGGTGTTGTTTATAAAGAAAAAGGATGGAAGCATGAGGTTATGCATTGATTATCGGGGAATCAACAACGTGACGATCAAGGATAAGTATCCGCTGCCAAGAATAGATGAGTTGTTGGATCAACTTCAGGGAGCAAGTTGGTTCTCGAAGATTGACTTGGCATCAGGATATCACCAGATTTCTATTCATGAGAAGGACGTAATAAAAACTGCATTTAGAACCCGGTATGGACACTACAAATTTGTAGTAATGCCATTTGGTCTCACAAATGCAGCAACAGCTTTTATGAGATTGATGAATGAATTATTTCGGGATTATCTAGATAAGTTCGTGATTATATTCATCGACGATATTTTGGTTACTCCCAAACGGCGGAAGAACATGAAGTTCATTTGAAGATGGTGTTGAAACGGTTAAAGAACAAAAGTTATTCGCAAAATTCAGCAAGGGCAGCTTCTGGAAAAAGGAGATTGGGTTCTTGGGGCATCGAGTATCTAAGCAAGGAGTTTCTGCTGATCCAGAAAAAGTCCAGGTTATCAGAGAATGGCCACAGCCAACCTCGGTCATGGAAGTAAGGAGTTTCCTTGGATTGGCTGGATACTACAGGAAATTTGTGAAAGGGTTTTCATCAATTGCAAAGCCATTAATCAGACTTACCAGTAAAGGAGTGGCATTTAAATGGGGTGAACAACCAGACAAGGCTTTCAACCAGTTGAAAGAAGCCCTAACATCGACACCAATTCTAGCATTGCCTAAGCCAAATCAACCATACATGATCTATACGGATGCATCACGAGTGGGTCTAGGATGCGTTCTGATGTAAGAAGACAAGGGCATAGCCTATGCATCTAAACAGTTAAGGAAGCATGAGGAGAACTATCCTACTCATGATTTGGAAATGGCTGCGGTGGTATTTGCACTTAGAATTTGGCCGTCATATTTGTATGGGGAATAAATTCAAGTGCTCACAGATCACAAAAGCCTCAAGTATCTATTCACACAACCAGAACTCAACTTACGACAGAGAAAATGGATGGAGTTTATGGCGGATTACGATTTGAAAATCATGTATCATCCAAGGAAAGCCAATGTATTAGCAGACGCATTAAGTCAAAGGAAAGAAAATGTGAGCATAGGAAAAGACTTGGAGACATTAACTAAGGAGTTAAAAGAAGTTCGGTTAACAAATTTAGAAGGCAAATCAAGTGAGCCACTAGGACTTCAGGCAATACAACAGGCAAGTCTACTTCAGCGAATCCGAGAAGTACAGAAGGAGGATCCAAGCCTACAACCAATTATGGAGGAACGGAGAAAGCAAGAAGGCCGGAATGCAAGTGGATAGATGAGACACTACCAATCAAGTTGACGGATAACATGGAAACATTGGGAGAGCTATACTTGAACCAGATAGTCAAGCTACATGGAGTTTTGGCGAGTATTGTTTCATATAGAGATCCAAGGTTCACTAAAGAATTTTGGAGAGCTCTTCAGCAAGCTTTGGGTACTCATGTATACATGAGAACGGCATTCCATCCCGAGACAGACGGCCAGACCGAAAGAACCATAAGGACTTTGGAGGATATGTTACGAATGTGCATTTTGGATTGGTCGGACACTTGGGAACAATTTCTACCATTGGTGGAGTTTTCATATAACAATAGTTATCATTCCAGTATTGGCATGTCGCCATATGAAGCGTTATATGGACGGCCATGTAGAACTCCAGCAGGTTGGCCTGAAGTTGGAGAATGAAAAATGTATGGACCAAAAATAGTTCAAGAAACTATGGAACATATAGTGATGGCGCGGGAAAATATGAAGATAGCTCAAGATCGTCAAAAGAAGTACGCGAACAAAGGAAAAAGAGATATGGTGTATTTAAAAGTTGTTGCACAGAAGGGTAAAGATCGGTTTGGAAAGATTGGAAAGTTAGCAGTACGATTCATTGGGCCTTACCGAATAAGTAAAAGAACTGGGAAGTGGCGTATGAGTTGAAATTGCCATCAGACATGAACTTACATCCAGTATTTCATGTGTCTATGCTACAGAAGCATATTCGGGATCCAGCTACAATCGAGCCAGAGCGAGTTCCAGAACTGCGCACCAACTTGACTTACCCGGAAGGGCCTATCTGAATAGGAGAAAGACGTGTTAGGAAATTGAAGAATCGACAGATTCCTCAAATTCAAGTCTTTTGGGGAAAACAAAATCGTTTGGTGATCACTTGGGAAGATGAAGAGAAGATCAGAGGAATGTACCCGGAATTGTTTCAAGAAAATCCGCATATGGACCAGACGGGTCCATCTCGGCTATAAGAATTCGGGACGAATTCTAATAAGGAGGGAAGAATGTAGTGACCCTGGTAAGCGGTAAGAAGATTTTGGATGGGAAGGTTTTGAAATTTTAAAAGATCAAGGTAAAAAGACTTAGGAAAGTCTCAGGAAGTTTGGACTAGAGTTTTGGTCGAGAAGATTTGAGTTTGGGTCGAAGAAATCTGACTTTGGGTCGAAGAATTTGATTTTTGGGTCGAGCCGATGTACCGCGGATGGTATTTTGGTCGGACATAACGTACCGTGAACGACCCATCGATCGAACCACAACAGCCCAGGACCGGGAATCAGTTTCATGCATGGTCAGGGTGTGTGTGTCGGATACTAGTTTGATCTAGGCGGGTAGTGGGACGTGTGTCGGTAGCAGAACCACCCGGGCAACACATGGCAGTTCGGTACGCATGCGGATCGACAGCTGGATCGGTGTGTAGGGTTAATGGCCGACATTTTCCCACGAATTCCGGTTTTTGGTCGACTGATTTTGCTATATATAGACCCACCCCTTAGCCATTTTTCGTATCCGAAAACCCTTAGCCAAACGCTGCCGGTTTGTGTCAAGACAGTCCATGGGTCGAGAATTGTGACCGTGGGTCGAGTTTATACAATCCGTGGGTCCAGTTTTTCAGTCTGCGGGTCAAGTGCTGGTCCGACAGTGCGATCCGTCTGGACAGGGAAAGTTAGTCGGTAAGCCTGATTTTGGTTAGGTTTTTCCGAGTGTTAGTTGATCTGTAAGTAAGTTAGCTTTTCGTTTAGCCTCAGGTGGTACAAGGCATTCAAGAAGTTAAGCAGAATGTGTGGATAAACCTAGGAAATCTCCAAGCCAAATCAGTGAGTCCTGGTGATATGATTCTTTTGGTTTGTGCTAAAATGATTATACAGGAGAAATGGTTGCATGGACGGATTTGATTTATTGAATTTCATGCATGAATGATGAATTATGATTATAATAATCTTGCTTAAGGTTCTTGGTAAATTAGTTTAAATTTACTAAGTCTAAACTTGATTGTGAATGCATGACGATTTGCATGATGAATTGTGTGATGTTTGTGTGGTACGGAAATGCATGTCGATTTGCGTAATGATTGAATTGATGATGTGAATGCATGAAATAATTCGTATAGGATCACGACTATTGTTTAGTAAAGCATAATCTCGGATGTGATTAATACTTATTATGTGTGATGATGTGAAATATTTCGTATAGGATCACGACTATTGTTTGGAAAAGCATAGTCTCGGATGTAATTGATACTTAATATGTTTTGTGATGGTAGAAGTTATATTTGTATGCTCATTAGATGCATGCATAATAATAACTTAGTGAATGTGAGGCGGTGACATTCTCGGGGGAAAGTCGCGGTTAACGGCTGAGAGGCTATGGGATAACCTGCGCGAACCATGGATGTGACTCTGGGTCGCTCCCAGAGAAGCATGGAATATGCATAACGATGCATCGAAGGTTCAAGAGGAACCAGGGTTTGGTGTGCGGGCCTGTGTGGTCGGCCATCCCATGTGTGGGTACCAAGAATGGCGACGTACCGTAAGGCCTTATTGAATGTGAAACGAATTGCATTGCATGTAGAGTTCAGATCATGGTGTGAGCTCTTGTTGTGAAATGTGTGATATTGATTGATTGATTGATTGATTGTGTGATGATTGTTAATTTGGAGTTTGGGTTGGGAATTGTTTATGCATGTTAGAGGGACTCAGATTCACTAAGTAATCTTAGATTACTTATGACACTACTTGTTTTGCAGGTGAACTTAGCGGGTAGACCCTTGGGAGCACAGCTGGGACTTAGGATAACCAGTGGTAGTTTGCTTTGCCTCTTTGTAAAATATGACTTTATCTTGGTAATCTTGTTTTGAGCATAGGCCTCTCGGCCGAATCGTAATGGTCTTTTGGAATGTATTTAAAACCTAAGTATTAATCAAATGGAAGTATTTTGTTATCACTTGGGTTTCAATGGTACTAGTCTAGTCCGGACGGACCAACCATCTAACTTGATCTGGGTTGGCAAGCCTTGGGTCTTGTTAAATGGGAAAAGTATCCAAGGATAGTTGGTCTCGAGTCTTTGGATTTGTTCTGAGGACTTCAGACCGACCGCTCGCGGATGCTGGGTTGTAAGATCTTCGGTTGGTCGGCAATGGCCACTGATCGGGGGTGTTACAAGAGCGGAGTCAACTCATGTCATGGATTCGAGGACGAATTTTATTTACGTGGGGAGAAATTGTCACGATCGTATTTTGGGATATTTTGAAAAATTTGCGCGGGAATGTTTTGGGTCGGGAACGCAAAATGGGCTAAGAAAAAAGCCCATTTACAATGTTCAATTGGATAAGGCCCATGAGAATATTTCTCTTATTTTAAACCCTACACTAATGACCCTAGCAGCCGACGACAAATGAGAATAACGGAAAGCAGAGAGTTGTCGTGAGAAGAAGAAGAAGAGAAGAAAAGAAAGGAAGAAGAAGTGGAAGCCGAAAGAAGGGAATCAAAGCGGAGAAGATAGAGAGGATTACGGTTACGTGAAGGATAAGGATGAGTGCGTCGACAGTGGTGGAGGATCCAGTGAAGGAGAAGGTCGGAGACGCATAGACGGAGAAGAAGCACATCGGAGAAGAGAGAGAGAAAAGGAGGAAGAAGGAGAATGGAAACAGTTTCTTCGGGAGGTTTTGAAGTGACGATTTCGGTGCAATCTAAAGGACTTAGGGTGCAATATAATTGTCGTTGGATAGATCTCATTCCATAATTTTTGGAGCAGTTTTCTGATCTCAAATCCGAGGTAAGGTCCATCCGGAAATCGAGTTTAAAGTTGGCAGCAAAGCAATGTTTTCGGACCCAAAATTTTCGAAGTATATTGAATATGTTTCCATTTTCAAGTTGAGGTTGTGGAGAAAGATTCCGGCCAATTCTGAGCAAGGATGCCAATATCGATGGTTGTTTCCGATAGAGGACATATCAGAGAGACCAACGAAGTTTTAATCGTCGTCATCGGAGCTATACTTTGACCGTGGTGAGTCTCTCTTGTTGCGCAAAAATCAGCAGGGTCTACCTTACCTGAAACCCAGAATTCAACAGCAGCGAGTAGGGATTTTTCAAGGAGATTTCTCGGCAAACCAGAGAGAGTTAGATCACGTTTGAGATGTCTTTGGAAATAGCTTGCTGCAAGGAAGCCATTGCAGTTTACGGCTTTCAGAATCTGTTTCGATGCAGCTACTTTGAGGGTCTATTTGGAGGATTATATGAGGTCCAATCGAGCTGTAATTTTGTGGAGTTGTTCATCACAGTACTGATTTCAGAATCAACGGTCGGATTCTAAAGTGGATGGTTAGTTTGCCTTTTATTTAGGTCTTTCCAAGCATGTTTAGTACAGTTTCATTCGACGACCAGTTTGATGAGTTGCATTGTTTGCTTGGGCAAATGAGTTTAGAATGTGTTGGAACTTTGCAAGCACCTTCTGGACTCATAGGATGAGATGGTGTCAAAATAGAATTGGAGTTGTAGATTGGAAACCCAGTCGAGCAAGGACAGTTCCGGATTGCAGTTTCAGAGACTCTGGAAGCTTTGTGGCTAAAGTGAGGGTTTGGGATCTGCGGATTCTTATTATCCAGTGATCTGATTCTGTGAGCATGTATGTTGAGTTGATGAGATAGTGATTGATATGTTGAGTGCAATGATGAGTCATGATTAGTGAAATGGTAATGTTAGGATTGATGATAGTTATGTTATGTTGATGTGTGATGTGGATAGTGGTTATAGTTTTGTTGTAGGTCTACAACGGTGCGGTTATGGTAATTTCGTTGTAGAATATGTGTGATGTCGGACTGAGGGAGAGGACATGGCGATCCCGCTAAATCCTGTAAATCGACTGACGAGCCCGCTAAAGCCCGTAAACCGGCTGACGAGCAAAACAGCGTACGATCTTTCGAGGTGACGGCCAGCCCAATGGTTATATTGATAAGTGTTAAGATATATTGTTATCTAACGATGAGTTATGTGATATGTTTGTTGAAGAGTTATGTGAAGCATGTTAGGTTGATGTTGTTATAGATGTTAGGTTGTATGTTGCATGACTGTATCTAGGCTTAGTATATTTGTTTACTGAATTATATTGTTATCTAATGTGAATCATGTGAGCAGGCGTGATCGCCTTCACTGAGTAATTCATTACTCACCTCTTTTTCCCCCTTTTCAGTGTGTGCATGTGCGTTTTTTATTGTGACAATTAGGGCGCGAGACCTAGTGCTCAAAGTGATGAAACGGGTGTTACGTCATTTATTTGCTACCATTGTTTATGTTTCATCGAGTTTTTAAGCATTATTGTCTTCCTTGTGCTAACATCAGAAATAAAGACAAACCATAAACCTAATCCTTGGACAAGGTAGTAATTTATACCCTAGCGCTCTAGACACATGTATGCGACTATGATTGTTTAAAGGGAGATTTGTTAAAATAGTACGTTTTCCAAATTTAATTTCAAATATAGTACATTCGTAGGGAAAATTGTAGAAATAGTACACTTTTTCAAAATACCTAAAATACCCTTACGCTTTGGCAGATTCTGCATGAATTTTGCAGACTTAAGGCTAAGGGTGGGTAGACTCTGCTAAGGACTGCGGAGGTTGGGCAGTCTCTGCTAAGTCTGCCAATTTTGTTAAGACTGTTTGTGCTGTCTTTAGCAGAGATTGCACAAATTCTGCTAAAGGCAGCAGAGGCTGGGCAAACTCTGCTAAGGCTGGACAGAGTCTCTTAGGGCTGTGCAGACTCTGCTAGGGTTTGGCAGACTCTGCTAAGGCTAAACAGACTCTGCTAAGGCTAGGCAGATTCTGCTTGTACTCTGCCGTCCTTTGCGGAGGTTGCACAAAATCTACTTAAACTCTGTTGAGGACAGCAGAGACTAGGCAGACTCTGCTAAGTCTGCCAGCTATTTCAGTAGACAAATAAATTTATAACTTTACGTTTATTTGGCCGAATAATTTTCAATATAAGTCAAATTTAACCGTAAATTGAATATCTATATTTTTTTTTAAATTATGTATATATGTATATATATAAACATTTATCTAATGAAAACTCTACAAAGGATAGCAGAGGATGCATACATTTATTTATGTTTATTTAAGATTTTGTTAAATAATTAAGACAACGCCTCTTTTTATTGTACAATTATGGAAAAAATATTGTTAGGCCCAAATTATATTATGAAAAATGAAAAAAAAATTAAATAATTAAAAAAAAGTTTAAAAAGTTAGCGCCTCTTTCTTTTTAGTCAAGCTTGTTTAAAAGTGTTGCTTTAGATCTGCATTCAGTATGTGAAACGCTAAACCACGTAAAACGAAGAAAAAACTATGATTAACATTTGTTTAGACATCATAACTCCAAAATCATCTTATATCCTAACGTTTATATAATTTGTAATAAACTGTAAAAAATTTTGTATAAAAGAAGTGACAGTATATAACAAGAACAAATATATACATATATATATAGGGCCTTTAAATTGTGAGGCCCAATTATATTACGGGCAAAAAATTAAAAATAAATTAATTAATTAAGAAGGCGTTTCAAAAGTCAGCGCCTTTTTCGCATAGTTAAGACAGCGCCGCTTTTTCTCTTAGTCAAAATTCTTCCAAAGCACTGCTTTAGTTCTTTAGTTATTCTGCGAAATCCTAAACCATTTAAAACGAATAAAAAACTACAATTAATATTTGTTTAGGCGTCATAACTCAAAAATCATTTTAAATCTTAACATTTAAAATCTTATTTACCTTTGAAAAGTAGAATGGAAGAAAAAACAATATTCATGGTGGAGTACAATACCAAGAGAATACTTGACATATTGTCGTGTTGAACAAAGAAACACATGATAAAAAAAACAAAAAAAGTCAAAAAAATTTTATATATAATTTGTAAGAAATATTGTATAAAAGAAGTGATAGTATATAACAAGAACAAATATGCAAAAAAAAAAACTGTAAAAATGAATTCTCCTAAAGTCTCATATTACTATGCTTTCGGTATGCTTTTGGTGATATGCATTTAGTCTGCGATACCCTAACCACTATGTTTTCTATGGAGTTATTTGAGATTTTTTATTTGCGTTACACCGGTTAATGCACTACTGGTATATATCAGGGGAAACAAAACTTAAAATGTATTGATTAGAAAAATATATATCTAATTTAGTTAAAAATATAAGAGATTGGGTTTACTCGATCGGCTCGTGTCAAAATTCTGACGTGAAACTCCTATAGCAAACAAAAAAAATAAAATGTGTCAACTAAGATTAATTTAGAGTTAATTACGTAATCAGCGAAAAAATGAAAGCATTTTGACAAATAACAGTAAATACAATACAAATTGGGTAACTAGCAAAAAGATATCTAAAAGAATTAGGGAAGACTGTAACTCGTCATTTTCTTAAATCGAATCATGATTAATTGATATTTATGTGCATGGTTATATCAATATTTAATACGGTAAATAATTATATAGAACTCCAAGATACTATAGCACGCTATTTTTTCAAAATAAATATTTAGAAATATAATCATTTGATATTCGTGTGTACAAATATTATTTGGTATTCGCACGCATATGTACAAAAATATAAATTCATTCGATAAACAAAAAATATGAAAGTTTTTTTTAACAGCAGAGTACAAGCAGTCCTAATAAAATTAGCAGATTTAACAGAGTCTGCACAGTCTTTACTGTCTTTAACAGAGTTTAAGCAGATTATGCTCAACCTCTACCAAGGATATGAGAGTACATGTAATCTTAACAAAATTGGCAGAGTCTGCCTAGCCTTTGTTGTCCTTAGCAGAGTATAAGCAAAGTCTGCGCAACCTCTGCTAAAAACATCAGAGTACATGCAGTCTTAACAAAATTGGCAGAGTTTGCCTAGCCTTTACTGTTCTTAGCGGAGTATAAGCAGAGTATGCACAACTTCTACTAAGAACATCAGAGTACGTGCAGTCTTAAAAAAGTTGACAGAGTCTGTCTAACCTTTGTTATCATTAGATGAGTATAAACATAGTCCGCGCAAATTTTGTTAGTGCTTAAAGGTAGCGCTGGTATTTTTTTTAAAGTGTATCATTTCTACATTTTTCTTTACAAGGATACTGTTTTTGATATTATTTTTCGTTTTAGTACTATTTTGGATCATTTCTTCTTGTTTAAAATCTATATTTCGTTTACAAAAAAAATTGAACTTTTACTTCTGCTTTTACTGGAAAAGCGCTCAAAGATATCATATATAACACTGTAGACCATCTTTTACATTCAGTGTAAAAGGAAGCCATCTTTTACATTCAGTGTTATGTGGTCAAAATTCTGAATATCAAGGTTTCCACGTTTTCTAATGTCCATTTCTATTTACTAGAAATAATTCCATCAAGTGTATGGACTAGATCGAGTTATTTCTTGTAATATGGGTAAAGTTTTTGTTTTGATCTTAATGAATATGAAAAATATAGAGGAATATAAGCGAATTTTAACATTTCATAAAATTTACGAAACTCTTACTGTTTTATATTATGTATGTTCATATTATTTATATAACTTGCATGGAAAAAGTAACATGACACAAGTGATTAAAAAATGTGAATTTATCTTTTTCCATCATATTTAATTTGTTATATATAAATATATACAAATATGTTTGTTGAATCGAATGTGTAGTATCATTTTTTTTTTTTAAATGAATGTTTAATTATATTCATGACAAAGACTTTGTTTACAATAGCTGTTGCGGTTTTTTGTTTTTCCTAAACTTGAAACCAGAAATTTAGTTAAAAGGAGCAGAGCATTTGAGGTCTAAAAAACAGAGCTCGCAAGGCTATGTCGAAGTTGAAGGGGGGAGTTGAGCCGCGAACCACACACACATTCCTGCCTCGTATTTGTTATCTCCAATAATCCAAATAGAGCGTAATCGGATGAGCTTGATGATATTTGAGGATGAAAGAGGAACCTCACCATACTGACGACAATTTCGTTCTTTCCAGAGGTGATATATCGTTGTTTGGAAAGTATACCTGATGAGAAAGATGGTGATATTGGGGTTGTTCGTTTCATCATCCAAACGCAGCATCTGGATGCAGTTATGAGATGTTGTTCGTTTTTGTCAAATTAAGAAGTGCGTCTAGATACAAAAATTGGATACAAAATGAAACTCATCCAAAATATCTGGAAATTTTTGATGAGTTTGAAAGTAGAGTTTAGATGCACTAAGGGCATATCTAAGTCCACTCCATTTTCCACTCCAAAATAGAGTTTGGAGTAAAATTCTCTCCAACCCTACTCCATTTCCAACTTCAAAATGGAATAAAAATGGGTTTACTCCAAATATGGAGTAATCCTATTCATTACTTATTTTTTTACTCTTTACTCCATTTTCTACTCCAAAATAAAATTGGACTCCATTTTAGAGTTACTCTATTTTGGAGTAAAAAATGGAGCAATGAATTGGAGATTGTCTAAAGTGCGTCCAAAATTACAAAAGTCTAAAATACCTTCATTTATAAACATAAATTAAATTATTTATATTTTATATAAAAAAAAAATTTCAAAACCCCTAACATAGTGCAGTCAAAACAACAGTTCTTACAAAAATCGCAAAATAACATTTTTTTACCAAATACATCATAATAACATTTTCTGCCAAAGCCGCAAAATAGCAATTTTCTGTCAAAACCGTAAAATAGCGGTTATCCCGCCAAACCACAAATTTTGGTTTTCTGCCAAACCTGTAAAATCGTGTTCTCTCACCAAAATCGCGCGTTTTTCCGCAAAAACCGCAAAATCGCATTTTCCACCAAAACCGTAAAATCGCGTTTTTCCGCCAAAACCACAAAATTGTGTTTTCCGCCAAAATCGCAAAATCGCATTTTTCTGCCAAAACCACAAAATTGCATTTTCCCACCAAAACCGCACTTATATTTTTTCGTCAAAACCGCAAAATCTCATTTTCCCGCCAAAACCGCAAAATTATTTTTTTCCGCACAAACCCCAAAATTAAGTTTTTCCGCCAAAACCGCAAAATTACGTTTTCTACCAAAACCGTAAAATTGTGTTTTCCCGCCAAAACCGCAAAATTGCTTTTTCCCGCCAAAACCATAAAATCGCGTTTTCCCACCAAAATCGCAAAATCGCGTTTTTCGCCAAACCCGCAAAATCGCATTTTCTCACTAAAACCGCAAAATCGCGTTTTCCCGCCAAAACCGCAAAATTCAAAATTCAAAATTGCATTTTTCGTCAAAATCGCAAAATTACATTTTTTCCACCAAAACCACAAAACTGTAAAATTGCATTTTTCTGTCAAACCCGCAAAATTATGTTTTTCTGCCAAAACCGCAAAATTGTATTTTTCCGCCAAAACAGTAATTGACGTTTTAAAAAAAAAATTAAACTTATTGAAATAAAATTATTTGATGTTTACAAAATGTAATAATTTAGTTGAAATATAATTTACAAAATGATATGACTAACATAAAAATATGTCATTTTTAGTCATTTGTTATTAGATGGGTCTAGATATTATTACAACAAGGCTGCGTCTAAATACAATATCTAGATGCAAAAGCCAAAACTAGAAATGAACAACATCTAGATATTGCGTCTAGATACTGTGTTTGGCTGCACCATCTGGATACAATATCTGGATACACAAATGAACAGCCCCATTGTCGAAATCTGGATCAATGAGCAGCTGAGTTAGATGATTCCAATCAGAAGTGAATTTGTGTCCAAGCAGCCGGAAAGTCAGTCGTTTCCAAATCTCCGCTGAGTACAGAAAAATATGATCTCTTGTTGTCTCAGCTTGGTTGCATAAGACACAAGCCGCTTGAATGTTCGTGTTCCAAGTAGCTTTTCTATCCCCTGTTGACAGACGATTCAAAGCCGCGAGCAAAGTGAAGAAAGAAAACTTTGGTGTTGCGTGTCTAAACCAGATACCTTTAAACCAAACTAGTCGAGGGTGATCGGTTCTTATTTGGATCCACGTCCCTATGGTTGAGATTTTTTCCTTAAACTTGTCTTCTGCATCATGCCAATCTGTAGTATCATCTAGTTGGTCAATGTGTTGTGATTGAGCGCATACTTAGCCTGAAAAAGAGCACAATGCTACGATGAGAGATGGTGATATCTTTATGTAATTTTGAACAAAACTCTTATGGAGACTTGAGAGTAAATTGATGGAGAAAAGAAATAACAGACAAAATCGAAGCGTAGAGAGCTTAATTTCTAACCCTTTTGATCGAAGAGGAGAACAAATGCCACCCACCTGCCATCCAGACTTTCTCACTTGCCATGTAAGTGGGAGCATATAAATGGCATTTTCACTTCTTGTAATTGAAGAGCAGCAGACCATTGATGTTTTTCTTCAATGCTTAATGTCGTTGTGGAACCAGACGATATGAGTCTTGGTGTGGCGATCACTATGAGATCGTAGGATGATCGTGTGAGATCATAGATGGAGTTGGTGTGATTGGTGTTTCTTTCATTCGATAAAGAAGTTCGTAGTTACAAGCTTATCATTTTCCAAGTTCCACGTGTTTCCTATACATCAAATTACATGAAACAAGGTGAGAAAAATTGACAGAAGTCTAGAACAATGATGTTGTCCTTACCAGTAGGCCACAGATCTAGATCGATTACCTCACACCTGATCTCACAGCTTCGCTAGTAAGGTCGTCTCCGGTTAAGTAGGAATTGTGGCTGGTGTAGGGGGAGTAATGCGTCAGAGGATCTATCATGTCAACATGATGGACCTGAGTATCACCTCCTGAACCCTTTCCATTTATTGCTACTCAAATTCATTGTTAAGTATCAATAAATGCATCGGGCTATGTACAGTCTTTCAAGCTAGTAGCCATGAAAGGGGTCATCAGAGGCCTTCATGCATCTGCTGCAGATCTAGAGTAAGGAGTTCGAGTTTTCATATGACTTTGGGGAGAAAACATACTTCTTTCAAAACCCTTTTGCAAATTTTAAAAACTTTGGTCTAACACATGACCGTGTGATACCAATAGCATAGCCAGACACGGCTTCGAGAGTTCATGAGACAACCATTTCCATAGAGAACAAGAACTACAAAATATTAAAACTTGAAACACATCATAACATCAGAGATCACAAAATCTGTTTTTGATCTAATCAAAACAAAGCCAACAGATGTCACAGGTATCCAAAGTAAGATGTTACGGCTTAGCCTCAATCCGAAGAGCCACCATCGGAGATGTGCTGAGGATCGTCACATCAATCTCTCTTGAGGATCTCCAAAACCTGAGGCCGTCTTCTGTGTTTCCTGTATCTACTCCATATTTATAGGGGTAAGTTTCATGAATGGCTCATTGTTGAACAACATTGAGTTCCCACTCACACCACAACCATCAGGAAGCTCCTTAGCTGAGCAGGAGCTATTTCCCAGTTGTCCGATCAACAATACACGGTTTCCCAAATCGGTGACCACAATCCATTCACCATGTTTTACCATGTTTGCTGATTGCTGCGATTTCCTTACCTGAAAGAAAAATGAAGCTTTGAGGGTTTAGAGAACATGAACAGAGAATATTAATCTCATAACAGTCACGACAAACAATTGTGGGAGTCGAAACTAGCACAACTAAATTTGGTCAGGGAAAATTAGGGATTCGACAAACTTCTATGAAAAGAAACCAGGAAAAGAGATCCAAAGATAGATTTTATTATCTAAGCTGTTTTGAAAGCTGTTGTAGAGAATAACAAGTGTTTAGCTAGATCAATTTTCGGATCCCCTTTTTCAAGAGGTACATTGCCTATTTATACGCAAATAAGTCGGCTAGGCCTTTTCCTAAAGGATAAAAAAAAACTTCCTTATTCTTCGGAATTTCCTTTCTTCTCCGATTCGGATGTGGACTTCTTTCTTTGCCTCGTCGCCTCGGCCCACCAATGTCTTGTGGCTTGTTACCTTGTTGGGTCATCAGCAGGCAGGCTTGTCGCTTGTCTCGCCTCTTTGGCTAATCTGGTTCCTCGATGCCGAGCCAAGAAATTGGTTTGATAACATGTTGGCTCGTTGTCATTGGTTCGCCAACATGTTGGCTCGTCGTTATTGGTTCGTTTGCCAACATATTGGCTCGTCACCGTTTGTTGGTTTGCCAACATGTTGGCTCGTCACCGTTTGTTGGTTTGCCAACATGGTGGCTCGTCACCGTTTGTTGGTTTGCCAACATGTTGGCTCGTCACCGTTTGTTGGTTTGCCAATATGTTGGCTCGTCACTGATTCATGTCGCCGAGCCAGGGATGTTGGCTCGCCCCTGCTTCCTGTCGCTGAGCCAGGGATGTTGACTCGTCACTGCTTCCTGTCGCCGAACCAGGGATGTTGGCTCGCCACTGCTTCCTGTCACCGAGCCAGGGATGTTGGCTCGCCACTGCTTCCTGTCACCGAGCCAGGGACATTGACTCGTCGCTGCTTCCTGTTGCCGAGCCAAAGATGTGGTTCGTCACTGCTTCCTCCTGATGCCGAGCCAAACGTTGGCTAGTCACTCCTTCTTCCTGATGCCTAGCCAAACATTGGCTCATCACTCCTTCCTGATGCCTAGCCAAACGTTGGCTCGTTACTCCTTCTCCTTGATGCCTATCCAAACATTGGCTCATCACTTCTTCTTCCTGATGCCTAGCCAAACGTTGGCTCGTCACTCCTTCTTTCTGATGCCTAGCCAAACGTTGGCTCGTCACTCCTTCTTCCTGATGCCTAGCCAAACGTTGGCTCGTCACTCCAAAGTCGGTTAGTCCCAAGGTCTTCTAACCATTTTTGATGGCCAATCTCGATGGGGTAGAAATCGACCCCAACAGTTAGCCCCCAGCTCGTTAGAGTCAGTGATGATGATAACGAGGTGAAAGTTGGCCATTTCTAAGATTGGCATCCAAGACTTATCTTATGTTACCAAACGGCTTTGAGGGGAAGTTTTGGCGAGGCGTTCGTTGCCTAGCCAAAACTGGCTTGTCATGCTGTCGAGCCAACTTCCTTTGACATGCTGCCGAGCCAACTTATCACTTGTGTGACCGAGCTGTTTTGGCTCGTGATGCCACTTGAGGATGTCGCGTTACTGAGCTATTTTGGCTCATCATCTTGCTGAGTTGCTTAGACTGCCATTCCGCCGAGCCATCTTCTTTTGACATGCTGCCGAGCCAACTTATCACTTGTGTGACCGAGCTGTTTTGGCTCGTGATGCCCCTTTCAAGTTGTCATGTTGCCGAACCATTTTTTTTTTATATGTTGCCGAACCATCCCAATAAGTTTGATTTGTCTTTGGCTCGGCAGTAATGTTGGCTTGAAGTATCTCTTATCATGACCATAATTTTATTGGGAACTGCAAACGTTTTTCGTATGTTCTCGAGGCCGTGTGGCGTCACGCGCCATGCTTTTAAGCGTCTTTATATTCAGAATTTTGCCTTTACTCCCCATAACTCATTTCTCCACATTTCTGAAAAATCAGGTAGCTCTCTTCTCTCTCTTCTTTTCTCTCTTTTTATTTTCAAGTTTTGGCTAGGTTTTGATTGGTTTCTTCTCTTCTACTGCCAACTCTTTGAGTTTTCCGACCCATCTTCAAACGTGGCTCGGTGGTAGTTTGCATTTTCTGATCCAACTTCGAACTCATCCGGCGAGCCCTTGCATTTCCGATCTGTCTTCATACATCTACTGTGAGTGTTTGAATTTTCCGATCCATCATCATCCGGATCGCGCTGTTGCCTTGATCTTCTCTATCTCTGAGCCAAAATTCTTCGTATCAAGTGTGTCTCCGAGCCCAGATTTCTCCAATTCCTTCTAAGTATCAGTTTGATTCCGAGCCAAAATCCCCAATGTCTCTCATCGCTGTGGGAGTATAAATCCACGCCAATAGAATTTGTCACGTCTTTTAGAGAGATCCAAAACTTCTTAGTAAAATCCACCCAAAACACAAACAGAGATCCAAAGTTGGTGTTTTTATTAAGCTGCTTAGAAAGCTTTTGTATGAGAGCAAAAGTACAGAGTTTTGCTAAGTAAATTGCGGATCCTCTTCTCTGAGGGTGTACAAAAGTATATATTATACAAGCCATAGTCGGCCAAGCCTATTCCTAAGAGATAAGGAAGATTTCCTAATTTCTCGGGATTTCCCTTTTTGCAAAGTCGGCTGTCACCATGGGCTTTAACCTTGTCAAATCTCAGTTATGGGCTTGAATTCATGGGCTCTTTGTCTCGGCCCATATGATCGTCAGCTCGGCCCAACTTCCTATCGTTGAACCTTGGCTCTGGAAACGCCATGGTTCACGGCTCGGATGATGCCATGGTTCATGGCTCGGGTGGCACCATGGTTCACGGTTCGGGTGACACCATGGTTCACGGCTCGGGTGACACCATGGTTCACGGCTCGGGTGACACCATGGTTCATGGCTCGGATGACACCATGGTTCACGGCTCGGGTGACACCATGGTTCATGGCTCGGGTGACACCATGGTTCACGGCTCGGGTAACGCCATGGTTCACGGCTCGGGTGACACCATGGTTCACGGTTCGGGGTTGCTTTGAATCATGGATCGGGTGTCCATGGTTTGTCTTTGACCCCGATCCTTTTGTCGTGATCCCGATCCGTCTTCTAAGTATGATCTCGATCCGTTTCTCCAACTGTGGGTTGCGATCCCTGATCCAATTTGCTGTCCTTCACGGTTCGGGGACACCCGACCAACACTTCACGGTTAGGGGTCTCCGATCCAACTCTTCTCTTCACGGTTCGAGGAAACCCGATCCAACTCTTTTCTTCACGGTTCGGGGAAACCCGATCAACCTCTTCTCTTCACGGTTCGGGGAAACCCGATCCAACTCCCTCACTTAGGGGAAAACCGATCCAACTCTTCTCTTCACGGTTCGGGGAAACCCGATCCAACTCTTTTCTTCACGGTTCGGGGAAACCCAATCCAACTCTTTTCTTCACGGTTCTGGGAAACCCGATCCAATTCTTTTCTTCACGGTTCGGGGAAACCCGATCCAATTCCTTCACTTAGGGGAAAAACCGATCCAACTCTTCTCTTCAGGGTTCGGGGAAACCCGATCCAACTCCTTCACTTCACGGTTCAGGGTACAGCTGCTAGCGTTTCTCCATACTTAGACGTTTTTTAACTGTTGATTCTCAAGAGGTGGAAACTGATCCCAACAGTTAGCCCCCCAGCTTGGCAGTATCAGTAATGTTAATGCCGAGCTGTAAATGGTCGAGTGAGATCAACGATTCTCATGGTTGCCCCGAACTGTCTTTTGATGATGATCCGAACCACGATCCGTGGATAACCCCGAACCATCTCGTTGTAGTATTGCCGTTTTTATAGTATTGCTGATTCAGTTCGGGTATGCCTTCGTAAACTCAGTTCGGGGTTTTGTTGTCCTGATACCTTTATCGGGGAGTGCAAGCATTTTTACTGGTTTCTGAGGCGAATGACGTCACCATTTGCCTATATAATCCGTGATACTTTTCATTTCTCCACTACTCTACTTCTCCGAAAATTTCTTCCCATCAGGTAACCTCTCTCTTCTTTCTCTCTCTAATTTTTGCTTAAGTTATTTTCAAGTAGAAACTCCGTTGTTTTTCTTCCGCCGCCGATCCATTCGAATTTTCCGATCCATCTTCAACTGGCTCCGCCGCTGTCTTCGAGTTTTCTGGCAGTTCACTTTGAAGATTTGGATTGACTCATTCTTCTTAAAGGATCTTCAACTTGTTCTTCGATTTCTTAAAGGCTTTGATCTGTTTTGATAGGCTGCTGAGAACCCCGATCCGTCTTCTGAAACTGAGAAACCCTAGATTCTGTTTCGCGAGCTATTAGGGATCCAGATCTGTTTGCAGCTTTCAAAGTTCCCGATCCGTTTCTCAATTCAAAAAGGATGTCTCGGTCATCTGTTTCTGCATCCCCCGATCCGTATACCCGCTTGTTTGGCTTCTCAATGGAGTCTCTGCTTCCCGAACCAACTCTTTCTTCCTATCTGCCTTCTGCTCAAAGCTGTAGCCGGGAAGACTCTTCTGGTGCACATGCTTCAGAGGATTTGGATGACCCAAGTGGTTCAGGAATAGGACCCTCTCTCCTTGGTAGGAAGATGGTGCTCTCTGAATCCTCGAGGGCCGGCAGTAATTCCAGGAATCCCTCAAGGTTTGAAGTGCCTCAACTTTACGATTCTCCTTTTGACGAGGCTGTGAACCCTTTTAGCGATGCAGTGGATCCTGATCTGCCAAAAATCGAACCAGAAGACTGGTTGTTTGACCCAGCCGTGGCTAGGGAGGAATTTAAGCGTTTGATGGGTTCTAACCGTCAGGTTCCAAAGAAAAAGAAGAAAAAGCGACCCGATCCACCTGGTTCAACCCTCTCAACCTCGGATTTGCTGATGGCACTTAGGCATAGATTCGGTATTTCAGAAGAAGACGAGCTTGTTCTTCCTTCACCATCAGACCGAGCCGATCATCCTCTCCCTCATCATTTTACTCTCTACGAAGGCTTCTTCTACAATTGCCTGCTGTGGTTCCCGATCTCTGAAGCTATCTTACAGTTTCTTTGGAAGTATAACTTGGCCATTTCTCAAATCAATGCTCGGGGAATCAGGCACATGGTTGGCATTCTGACTAGGAGTTATGAATGCGATGTGGAAGTTAGCGTCGAATACCTGACGCACTTGCTCGAATTCAGACGCCGTAACAAGAGAGAACTAAAGTATTATGTGTCGGGCAAAGCCAGGAGGAATATAATAAGGGGTTTCCCATCCAAAGATGATAATTGGGAAGAGTTTTTCTTTTTTGTTCCTATCACCGAAGCATCGGTGGGTTCGACGTGTCTTCGATCTGTCAAGACTAACTTGGGGGGAAATTGGTAGCCAATCCGTTGCATGACTTGGGCCATGGCTCGGGTTTTTTCATTGTTTTAATGGTTTTCCTTTTTAGGGCTTCCTAACCTCTTAAATATTTTTGTTCTGCAGTTCGTCATCTCCGCCTTTCATTGCCTCCTGATCTGTCAGAGGTTCATGAAGTGCTTTCTGCTCGTAAGGGCAACTGGTCGAGAGACTTCAATCTTCGACGAGTGGAGAGAGCCCGAGCCCTTTCCGAGGGACAGTCAGTTGAGCAATCATCCCCTTCGCACTCTTCGATAGACACCATGGGAAGACCCACTTTCCGGGATAGGGCCGCTGCGAAAGCGAATGCGGAGGAAGAGGCAAAGCAGAGAGCGAAGCTGGCAAAGGCGTTAGATCGATCTCGTCCTCCGAGCCCTCAACCTGCCGCCGCCGTCATCCCCGAACCAACTCCTGCTGGTAACCCTTCCGAACCGGCTCCCGCAGGGGTTATTCTAGGGCTTGGCCCAGCTGGTTCTCAAATTTTGCCGCACAAAGACAAAGGCAAAGGAAAGGCAAAGGAAAAGAAAACTCCGAGTCGAAAGCGATAGTCATCAGTGGATGACAAGGATGAAGGAGCATCGAAGTAGCTACGGCGCGCTGAGGCAACTAAAGCTATCCCCGAAGCGATTCCTCTCTCCGCCGTTCCTCTTAACGCCGAAGGTGCTTACAATGACGCTTCAGTGGCTACGGCTATATTCTCGAGGATCACTTGTCCGGGTGACCGTTTTCCTCCAGTCGACACCTTGCTGAGGGACAAGGCCTACAACGAGATGTCTCTTCGAGGTGTCAAAGTACATTTGATGCTATTTGTTTTACCCTTGCTACCCGAACTGCTTGAGCATTTTAACTAACTGTCCTGGGTTTCTTGTAGTTCATATCCCATCTCAACAGGATGGTGATGGGCTATGAGTCTGACGCCCGCAAAGATCGCGAAAGGGTTGAGGATGCCAGGCGTAAAGCCACTGAGCTGGATGGGAGGCTCAAAGAAGCCGAGGCAAACCATGCTGCTGAAGGAGAGAGAGCCGTACAGAAGATCAAGGATCTTAAAGCAGATGCCAAAGGTCACAGGAAGCATATTAAGGAAGCCGACGAGCGGATCATGCGGCTGGAATCAGGCAAAGTGAGACGGGATGCTCAAATAGCAAGCTTGACAAGGCAGCTAGAGGCGGCGAACGAGTTGCACGAAAGCAAGCTGGAGCAAGCCATTGTGGAGGCCAACCGGGACATGCTCTCGTTGTTTGAAGGAAAAATCTCCTGAGCCACGAAGCTTCTTGGCCGTATTGATGGTGAGCCGAAGGAAAACATGTTCGACCTTGCACAGATCGAAGGCAATCTACAATTTATCGAGCTGCTTCAAAGTGACGAGCCCCCTTCTCTTGATGTCGAGGCAAAGAGCTTAGTTGAACAGAGAGATTGCTTACAAGGAGCTCATGAAGTATTTGCTCAGCTCATGGCTGAAACAAAAGGGGCGCTAAAGCTATCTCCTATCCGTTCTGATATTCTTAAAGAGCTCAACGACGGTGAGCCCATGGAGACTGCTATCGCAAACGTAGGGATCCGAGACTTTTCCGGCTCTAACAAGGGAACGCCCGGCTTGGCTGACCTTGGTTCAATGGAGGTTGCCGAAGAATTAGTCCCAGAACCATCTTCCGAGAAAGCTCTCGAGGATGCTCTAGAGGGAAAAGTCGCGGAGTTTTCCGAGGTGTTACTCGAGGATTTCAAGGCGCCGGGAGATGATCCAGCTGAGCAAAAGATGGAACCGGAGCAGAGGGTGGTCCCGACCCCTGAGATAACAGAGGATTATGATCCTCTTTTCTTTGTTTAGTTTTAAAATTCCTCTTTTTTTTGTTTAATGCCTGGATGGCTTTATCCAAGTAGTTTCTTGAACTTAACTTCTTTTTTTTACTACTTGGTTTTATAAAGGAATATCCTGTGTTTTGATAAAGCGTGTTTGCAAAGTAGATGAATGATAAGACATAGATGAACAGTTGTAGGCCCGGATTTGCATGGTAGGTATGTTTAAGAATATTCCGCGTTCAGATATGTTACCGTAAACGTCCCTGCTCTGAAGTTGATCATGAGTTTGCATAGTTTAGTTCTTGAACATTCCGGTTTACGGGTCTATTACCATAAATGTACTCGCTCCGATAATGAACATATGCTCGTATAGTTTAGGATGAACATTTCGGTTTACGGATACGTTACCATAAACATATCCACTCCGACAATGAACAAATTATTTGTATAGAGCGCTTTCAATCCTGAGACGGATGTGATAGTGTAGATCCAAGATGGATGCAAGATTTCATTACTTTGGCCAGCAGTAATGGAGATGTGGCGTAATGCCCATTGTAGCTCTGATTTGTATGAGCA
This sequence comes from Pseudoturritis turrita, assembly GCA_900406555.1. NCBI lineage: Eukaryota > Viridiplantae > Streptophyta > Magnoliopsida > Brassicales > Brassicaceae > Pseudoturritis > Pseudoturritis turrita. The sequence goes on from OVBL01000705.1 coordinate 24,332, forward strand.
TGTCTATTTTCGTTAAGACTTAATGATTCTTGAAAGATGTTTAAGTAAAGCTTTGCTTTGATAGATCGTAGAGTCGATTACAAAGATGGGAGTATACGAGTATACGTATACGTACCCACTCCCCCCCTTTTGAAAGGAGGGGGGCAACTGAACCCGTCCGAAGATGAGCTGCCTACGTACCCTTTGCAGGGACAAGTCGCCCCGTAGTTCGTGTAAAGTAGCTTAGCGATAGTACTTTTTGAGATGCATTGCGTTCCATGATCTTGGTACTGGAACGTCTGTCATGTTAGCAAGTTTGTAAACTCCAGGTTTGACTACTTCGGTGATTTTGTAGGGTCCTTCCCAATTTGCTCCTAGTTTTCCGGCATTTGGTTCCGCGGTGTTCTGAAAAACCTTCCGCAAGACTAAATCTCCTTCGTAGAATCTTCGTTCTCGAACATTGGAATTGTAGTATTTTGCTGTCGCGTTCTGATAGTTCTGGATCCTGATCAAGGCTTGATCCCTTCTTTCGTTGATCAAGTCCAATTCGCCAAGTATCAATAGATGATTGAGCCCTTCTTGTTCTGGTAGCAGTCGACGGCGAATTCCTGGAAAATGTATCTCCGGTGGGATGACACACTCTGTTCCGTGTACGAGGGCAAACGGGGTTTCTCCTGTTGCTCGTCTTGGGGTGGTGCGGTGAGACCAAAGTACGCCCTCTAGTTCTTCAGCCCAACGTCCCTTTTTCTCATCAAGGCGCTTCTTCAGGCCGTCGAGGATTGTTTTGTTGATTGCTTCGGCTTGTCCGTTCCCTTGTGGGTATCGTGGAGTAGACTTGCTGAGTCTGATTTTTCATTTCTCGCAGAAACCTTCGAAACGATTTGAGATGAAATGCGAGCCATTATCTGTTACGATCTCATATGGTACTCTATGTCGGCATATGATATTTTTCCAGACAAAGGCCTCCACTTGCGCATCTTTAATGTTGGCATAGGAGTCGGCTTCGACCCATTTTGAGAAATAGTCTGTCAAAACCAGAAGAAAACGTTTCTGTTTTGATGGATGCAGTGGCCCGATGATGTCCATAGACCATCGCATAAATGGATACGGCGACAAGATTGAAGAAAGTACTTCTGTCGGCTGGTGAATCATCAGCATTGGCATTTTTCGCATTTGGCTGAAAACACCTTGCAATCTTTGATCATTGTTGGCCAATAGTAGCCGTGACGTTTAACTTTTATGGCTAGTGCTCTCCCTCCAGAGTGATTTCCACATGAACCGTTATGAATTTCCTCCATAATCTTCCTGGCGTCCTTTCCTTCTACGCAGTTTAACAACGGTCCTGAGAATCTCCACTTGAAGACATTTCCATCGAGTAACATGTAACGTGCTGCCTGGGCTCGAAGCTTGCGAGCTGCCCATTTTTCGGTTGGTAGGATGCCATCGTATATGTAACCTCTGATTGCGCCGAGCCATTCCTTGTCGTAGCCATATTCTGCGTCATTGTTGACCTCGGTTGCTTCTTCGTTGGGTTCGATGACCGGGTCGTTGCTGCTTTTCATGTTTGGTGACTCTTCAAGATTATCTTCTTCCATTGGGGCAATATCTGGCTCTGGGGGTGATTGGTTGGCCAATTCTTCCTGCATTTCGTCCATCACCTCTAGCCTGGTTGTGACATATGTTGCTTGTCTGGCCGCTTGTGAACGAGTTATGGCATTTACTGAATCGCCAAGACTAATGCTTGGGTGCCGGATGAATTCTACCGGGATTACTCTCTTGAGATCTGGATCGGAAGTTGATGCAAGGGCTACAAGTGCGTCGGCTGGGGTGTTCTCCCCTCGCGGAATGCGTGTTAGGGTGAATTGTTTGAACTGTGAAGCCAATTCTTTGACGATCTTCAAGTAAGCTTCCATTCGATCATCCTTTGCTGCATATTCACCGCTGAATTGATTCGCGACTAGTTGAGAATCGTAAAATGCATGGAGTTGCTCGATCTTTAGGCCGTTAGCAAGTTTCATCCCGGCAATCAAGGCTTTGTACTCTGCTTCGTTGTTGGATGCATGAAAGCCAAGGCGGAAAGACTGTTCCAGTAGTTCGCCAGTTGGAGAAGTTAGCCGTATCCCGACTCCCGAACCGTTTTTGGAAGATGAGCCATCGATGTGGAGTTCCAGAGCTGGCCTTGCATTTCGTCGTCAATGCCTTCTTCGGGGAGTTCGATAAGAAAATCAGCCAGGACTTGGGATTTGGCACACGTTCCTCCGCGATACTCAATGTCATACTCGCTCAGTTCGGTTGCCCAGTTTGCTAGCCTCCCTGACTGACTTGGACTATGCAGAACAAACCTTATTGGGAAGGTGCTTAGGACGACGGTTAAGTGCAGCTACCCTCCCAGTAAGTCGTTGCACTTCCCTTTTTTGTCTTTGGTGAAGTCATATTGATGAGTGCGTCGATTTGCTTAGGATTGGCCTCAATACCGCGGTGAATTACTAGGTAACCAAGGAATTCCCCGGAGGTGACTGCGAATCTGCACTTGGTCGGGTTTAACTTCATGTTGTGAAGATTCAACTGCAAGAAGCATTCCTTGAGATGAGTGACGTGATCCTGTTCTTTCAGCGAGTTCACCAGCATGTCATCTATGTAAACCTCCATTGTCTTTCCGAGTTGATCAGCGAACATCTTGTTCACCAGACGCTGGTACGTTGCCCCGACATTTTTCAGGCCGAATGGCATCACCTTGTAGCAGTAAATTCCACGATCCGTTATGAAAGTGGTCTTTTCGCGATTGTCGAGGTTCATCAAGATCTGGTTGTAACCTGAGAAGGCATCCATGAAAGATAGGAGTGCGTTCCCTGCCGTTGCTTCGACTAAGCGATCGATGTGTGGAAGGGGGAAGCTGTCTTTTGGACAGGATTTGTTCAGATCAGTGAAATCCACGCACACACGCCATTTGCCGTTCTTCTTCTTGACCACCACTGGGTTAGCTAGCCAATCCGGGTACTTCACCTCAGTTATCGATCTGACGCGCAGTAGTCTCTTCACCTCGTCATTGACCGCTTTAGCTCTGTCTGGCCCAAGTTTTCTTTATTTCTGCTTTACTGGTTTGAAAGTTGGGTCAACGTTCAATTCATGGCTTGTTATGCTGATATCGATGCCAGGCATATCTTCTGCTTCCCATGCGAAGGTGTTGATATTTTTCTTCAAGAATGCCACGAGTTCTTCTTTGATCTTTCCATCTAACATTGCTCCAATTTCTACGCATCGCTCTGGATGTTTGTTGTCGATGCAAACTGATATGACGGGGTCGCAAGTTGGTTTAGACACTTCTTCTTCGCGATCCACCGCGATCTGTAACTGCTATAAAAGTTTCGAAAGCTCTTTCACCGGTTCTCTGTCGGTCTTTATCTTCTTGCGCTTTGAACTTGCCGTCGGATCAGTCACCGAGTTTTTGAGCTTGTGTGTGGCGAGAAAGCAGACACGAGACTCTTTTTGATTTCCTCGAATCGTTTTCACGCCATTTGGTGTAGGAAACTTGAGGCAGAGATGGTAGGTTGAAATGGCTGCGCGCATTGAATTTAACCAGGGGGTCCCCATGATTACGTTGTAGATGGCCGGATGGTTAGCTACAGAGAATTCGACGATCTTCGTCACCTCGCCAGCTTGGACAGGCAGTTTGATTGTCCCGGTAGTCATGGTGGTTTCTCCAGAGAATCCTGTCAAGGGTCTGGGAGTAGATATCACTTCGGACAGGTCCACATTCATTCTTCTGAGAGTCTCGAGGAAGATTACGTCCACGGTGCTCCCAGTGTCCACCAATACGCGTGCTACGTCGCAGTCGTTGATAATTAACTCGATCACGAGAGGGTCATCATGCGGTCTGTCGATTCCGATCGTTTCTTTTTCCTCAAATGATATCACGTCGTTTGGAAACTTAGATGGTTTAGACCAGTTGATGCTGACGTCTGCCCTTCGCTGGAATGCTTTGATTGACGAGACGGTATCTGAGCAATAGTGGGATCCTCCCATTATCATGCTTATCCTTCTTCTTGATCCAGAGGGGGGCGCTTCATCATCCCTTCTATCGCGCTTGGTGTGATCTTCTTTTGTCAGGTCGGATTTGTATGTGTTTGTGTCCATCTCGAAATCCTTAAGGCTGATGTTTCCTCTAAGCTCGCCGGCTGCTAATTTTTTAGCAAGCTTCAATCCTAGAATTCGGCAGTTCACGGTAGAATGTTCGTAGATGTGGTGGTGTTCGCAGTAAGCCATCTCGTCATAGGAACTGTCGCTTTTGGTCCATGTGCTCCATGAGCTTCTTCCACGGCCTCGGCCTCTTCCTCGACCAAATCCAAGAGAGTCAATTTGATAGTTATGAGCTCTTCGGAAGCCTCCCTCGTGCTGGATATAGCCGGAGCCTTTGTTGTTCTTCCTAGCTTTGGAAGGGGCTGAAACTTGGGGAGAATGGTTCGTTGCCTTGGCCTTCCCGTACTTCTCGGTTAGGATTTTCATCTCTTCTTCTTCGGTGATGAAGTCTACGGCTCGATGCATAGCGTCCTGTATCATTGTGGGGTGTTCAGCGCGATTTCTTTGCGAAAATCGGAGTTGAACCAGAGTGCTCGCTTCAGGGCTAGTAGGGCTGCTTTGTCGCTCAGGCCTTCCACTTTTGACATAACAGCCTTGAACCTTCCAATGAAACTCCGGAGTGTTTCGTTCTGCCCTTGAGCTAGGGTCCACAGGTCGGCATCAGACGTTCCGGGATCCATGAATATGGAATAATGTTTCAAGAATGCCGCAGATAGTTGGTTATAGCTGTTGATGGAGTTCCCTCGAGTCTTGAGAACCACTGGAGCACCGGTCCTTTGAGATGCTCCATGAAAAGAAGGCACTGTCCGGCGTCTCTCTCCTTTTCCTTGAAATTCGAGCGTCCCATGGCTATAGCGAAAGCCGTCAGATGCTCCTTTGGATCGGTTTTTCCTTCATAGATCGGGACCTTCATCTTTCCAGGGTCTGGAATTCTTGTGCTAGTAATCCGTGCTGTGAATGGGGTGTTCTGTGCTTCCTCCAGTACACGATCTATTTCTGGCACCTTACTAGTTGCTTTGTGCATCATGGATCGGACAGCTTTTATGTCGGCAGTTGCTCGATCCATATCTGCTCGCATCATAGCCATCTCTTCTTTCTGGGCTCGGACTCCTGCTCGGCGCTCTTTGTTAATCCGTGCTTGCTCATCCCAGAGTATGTTCTCTTCCTCCTCGGTTAGCTCTTGATCTCCTTCCAGGATGGTTTCGCATCTTTCAGTTCGGGCCCGGCCAGCTGTTAAGGGTTCAGGATTATCATGGCTCTCCGTGTTTTGCTCTATTCGATTCTCCTCCTCCAGATTGATGATAGGGGCCGGTTCGTCCTCCGTTGGTGCGTCGCCTGCTCCTTGGACTCCAGAGGTCAGGTTTGTTGAGCTTTGATGGAAAGGTGGCAATCTTCCACGAGTCCTTGGCTGGTTGAGTGGGGTTGAGAATACAGGGCTGTTGGGTTGAGGCGCCTTCCGATTCATCTTGCCGGATCCAGACCTGATCCCATGCCTCGGGTTCGACTTGCCGTTGCCAGGGCCTTCAGCTCGCCCGTCATTGTGCTATTGAGTTTGTCTTGCTCCTCCGCCTTCTTGAGAAGCGTTTCCAGCATGATCTTCATCTCCATGAGTGTTGCTGAATTCTCCCCGGTGTCCTTAGGCTGGTTCGTCTCATCCTCCACGCCGGTGTTCCTGATGCTATCGTCTCCGTCGTTGGCCATCGTCTTTGGATTGGCTCGGTAAATTCGGCCTCGTTGCTTGGACGCAGGATGGTGTTGTCTCCGAAGGTTACCGAACCAGTTGATCCTAGTTCTCCCCTAGGTCAGTTGCAGATCATCGTCCCCTCATTGGTTTACGAGGCTTTTGATGCTGAGGCAGATGCCGAGGCAGCTTTGATACAGAAGGCTCTCGAAGAAATCAAAGCCAAACCAGAAGAATACACTCTTGACGAGGCAGAAAAGATGCGGTTGGAGAGGCTGTTTGCGAGCCACCAGGCTAGCACATCGACGAGGCAAAAGTCTAAGAGGAAAGCTCCTAAGAGGCGACCTGACCCACCTGGTTCATCTCTGTGCACAGCTAAATCCTTGGAAGCGTTGAGGCATCAATTCAATATTTCGGAGGATGTCGATTTGATTATTCCTACCTCTGCAGACCGAGCCAAAACTCCGCCGTATGGGTGTTTTGCTCTTTATGAGAGTTTCTTTTACCAAAGTCTGCTTTGGTTTCCAATTCCCGGATTGATCATCCGCTTCTTGTCTAAACATGGGTTAGCGCCGAGCCAAATTACTCTTCGGGGGATGTGTCATTTAGTTGGGATTCTGGTTCGGAGCTATGAGTGTGACGTGACCGTTCGCGCTTCCCATCTTCGGCAGTTCCTAGAATTCCGGAAGATCAAAAACTCATGAGCCTACTATATCTCTAACAAGAAGGCGAGAAATGTCAATGTCACTCTCCGATGATTCACCAACCAACGAAAATGCTCTCGTCCATCTCATCACCATATCCATTCATGCAATGGTCTATGGACATCGTCGGGCCGTTGCACCCTTCAAAACAGAAGCGTTTTCTACTGGTTTTAATAGATTATTTCTCGAAATGGGTCGAGGCCGACTCATATGCCAACATTAAAGATGCACAAGTGGAAGCCTTCATTTGGAAGAACATCATCTGCCGTCATGGAGTACCGTACGAGATCGTGACAGATAACGGCTCGCAATTCATCTCAAACGTTTTGAAGGTTTCTGAGAGAAATGGAAAATTAGACTCAGCAAGTCTACTCCAAGATATCCACAAGGGAACGGACAGGCCGAAGCAATCAATAAAATGATCCTCGATGGTCTGAAGAAGCGCCTCAACGAGAAAAAGAGACGTTGGGCTGAAGAACTGGAGGGAGTACTTTGGTCTCACCGTATCACCCCAAGACGAGCAACGGGAGAAACCCCATTCGCCCTCGTATACGGAACATAGTGTGTCATCCCACCGGAGATACATTTCCCAGGAATTCGCCGCAGACTACTACCAAAACAAGAAGGGCTCAATCACCTTTTGATGCTTGACGAATTGGACTTGATCAACGAAAGAAGGGACCGAGCCTTGATCAGGATCCAGAACTATCAGAATGCGGCAGCAAAGTATTACAACTCCAATGTTCGAGAACGATGATTCTACAAAGGCGATTTAGTTTTACGGAAGGTCTTCCAGAAAACAGCAGAGACGAATGCCAGGAAATTGGGAGCACATTGGGAAGGACCTTACAGAATCACGGAAGTAGTCAAACCCGGAGTTTACAAACTTGCTAACATGACAGATGTTCCAGTACCGAGATCATGGAACGCAATGCATCTCAAAAAGTACTATTACTAAGCTACTTTACATGAACTACGGGGCGACTTGATCCCTGCAAAGGGTACGTAGGCAGCTCATCTTCGGACGGGTTCAGTTGCCCCCCTCCTTTCAAAAGGGGGGGAGTGGGTACGTATACGTATACTCATATACTCCCATCTTTGTAATCGACTCTACGATCTATCAAAGCAAAGCTTTACTTAAACATCTTTCAAGAATCATTAAGTCTTAACAAAAACAGACATGCTCATACAAATCAAAGCTACAATGGGCATTACACCACATCTCCATTACTACTGGCCACAGTAATGAAATCTTGCATCCATCTCGGATCTACACTATCACATCTGCCTCAGGATTATAAGCGCGCTATACAAATACTTTGTTCATTTTCGGAGCAGATATGTTTATGGTAATGCATCCGTAAACCGAAATGTTCATCCTAAACTATACGAGCATATGTTCATTATCGGAGCGAGTATATTTATGGTAATAGACCTGTAAACCGAAATGTTCAAGAACTAAACTATGCAAACTCATGATCAACTTCGGAGCAGTGAAATTTACGCTAACATATCTCAACGCCGAATTGGTCATCTTAAACATAACTGCCATGCAAATCCGGGCCTACAACTGTTCATCTATGTCTTATCATTCATCTACTTTGCAAACACGCTTTATCAAAACACAGGATATTCCTTTATAAAACCAAGTAGTAAAAAAAAGAAGTTAAGTTCAAGAAACTACTTGGATAAAGCCATCCAGGCATTAAACAAAAAAAAGAGGAATTTTAAAACTAAACAAAGAAAAGAGGATCATAATCCTCTGTTATCTCAGGGGTCGGGACCACCCTCTGCTCCGGTTCCATCTTTTGCTCAGCTGGATCATCTCCCGGCGCCTTGAAATCCTCGAGTAACACCTCGGAAAACTCCGCGACTTTTCCCTCTAGAGCATCCTCGAGAGCTTTCTCGGAAGATGGTTCTGGGACTAATTCTTCGGCAACCTCCATTGAACCAAGGTCAGCCAAGCCGGGCGTTCCCTTGTTAGAGCCGGAAAAGTCTCGGATCCCTACGTTTGCGATAGCAGTCTCCATGGGCTCACCGTCGTTGAGCTCTTTAAGAATATCAGAACGGATAGGAGATAGCTTTAGCGCCCCTTTTGTTTCAGCCATGAGCTGAGCAAATGCTTCATGAGCTCCTTGTAAGCAATCTCTCTGTTCAACTAAGCTCTTTGCCTCGGCATCAAGAGAAGGGGGCTCGTCACTTTGAAGCAGCTCGATAAATATTAGATTGCCTTCGATCTGTGCAAGGTCGAACATGTTTTCCTTCGGCTCACCATCAATACGGCCAAGAAGCTTCGTGGCTCGGGAGATTTTTCCTTCAAACAACGAGAGCATGTCCCGCTTGGCCTCCACAATGGCTTGCTCCAGCTTGCTTTTGTGCAACTCGTTCGCCGCCTCTAGCTGCCTGGTCAAGCTTGCTATGTGAGCATCCCGTCTCACTTTGCCAGATTCCAGCCGCATGATCCGCTCGTCGGCTTCCTTAATATGCTTCCTATGACCTTTAGCATCTGCTTCAAGAGCCTTGATCCTCTGTACGGCTCTCTCTCCTTCAGTAGCACGGTTTACCTCGGCTTCTTTGAGCTTTCCATCCAGCTCAATGGCTTTACGCCTGGCATCCTCAACCCTTTCGCGATCCTTGCGGGCGTCAGACTCATAGCCCATCACCATCCTGTTGAGATGGGATACGAACTGCAAGAAAACCAGGACATTTAGTTAAAATGCTCAAAGCAGTTCGAATAGCAAGGGTAAAACAAATAGCATCAAACGTACTTTGACACCCCGAAGAGACATCTCGTTGTACGCCTTGTCCCTCAGCAAGGTGTCGACTGGAGGAAACCGGTCACCCGGACAAGTGATCCTCGAGAATATTGCCGTAGCCGCTGAAGTGTCATTGTAAGCACCTTCAGCGTTAAGAGGAACGGCGGAGAGAGGAATCGCTTCGGGGACAACTCTAGTTGCCTCAGCGCGCCGTAGTCGCCTGGACGCTCCTTCATCCTTGTCATCCACTGATGACTGTATTTTTTGGCTCGGGGTTTTCTTTTCCTTGGCCTTTCCTTTGCCTTTGTCTTTGTGCGGCAAAATTTGAGAACCAGCTGGACGAAGCCCTAGAATAACCCCTGCGGGAGCCGGTTCGGAAGGGTTATCAGCAGGAGTTGGTTCGGGGATGACGGCGGAGGCAGGTTGAGGGTTCGGAGGACGAGATCGATCTAACGCCTTTGCCAGCTTCGCTCTCTCCTTCTCCTCTTCCTCCGCTTTCGCTTTCGCAGCGGCCCTATCCCGGAAAGTGGGTCTTCCCATGGTGTCTATCGAAGAGTGCGAAGGGGATGATTGCTCAACTGACTGTCCTTAGGAAAGGGCTCGGGCTCTCTCCACTCGTCGAAGATTGAAGTCTCTTGACCAGTTGCACTTGCGAGCAGAAAGTGCTTCGTGAACCTCTGACAGATCGGGAGGCAATGAAAGGCGGAGATGACGAACTGCAAAACAAAAATATTTAAGAGGTTAGGGAGGCCTAAAAAGGAAAATCGTTAAACAATGAAAAAAACCGAACCATGGCCCAAGTCAAGCAACGGGTCGGCTACCAATATCCCCCCAGTTAGTCTTCACAGATCGAAGACACGTCGAACCCACCGATGCTTCGGTGATATGAAAAAAAAAAAAAAAACTCTTCCCAATTATCATCTTTGGACGGGAAACCCCTTATTATATTCCTCCTGGCTTTGCCCGACACATAATACTTCAGTTCTCTCTTATTACGGCATCTGAATTCGAGCAAGTGCGTCAGGTGTTCGACGCTAACTTCCACATCGCATTCATAACTCCTAGTCAGAATGCCAACCATGTGCCTGATCCCCCGAGCATTGATTTGAGAAATGGCCAAGTTATACTTCCAAAGAAACTGTAAGATAACTTCAGGGATCGGGAACCACAGCAGGCAATGGTAGAAGAATCCTTCGTAGAGAGTAAAATGATGAGGGGGAGGATGATTGGCTCGGTCTGATGGTGAAGAAAGAACAAGCTCGACTTCTTCCGAAATACCGAATCTATGCCTAAGTGCCATCAGTGAATCCGAGGTTGAGAGGGTTGAACCAGGTGGATCGGTCGCTTTTTCTTCTTTTTCTTGGGAGCCTGGCGATTAGAACCCATCAAACGCTTAAATTCCTCCCTAGCCACGGCTGGGTCAAAAAACCAGTCTTCTGGTTCGATTTTCGGCAGATCGGGATCCGCTGCATCACTAAAAGGGTTCACATCCTCGTCAAAAGGAGAATCGTGAAGCTGAGGCCTTCAAACCTTGAAGGATTCCCAGAATTACTGCCGGCTCTCGAGGATTCAGAGAGCACCATTTTCCTACCAAGGAGAGATGGTCCTATTCCTGAACCACTTGGGTCATCCAAATCCTCTGAAACATGTGCACCAGAAGAGTCTTCCCGGCTACAGCTTTGGGCAGAAGGCAGATAGGAAGAAAGAGTTGGTTCGGGAAGAAGAGACTCCATTGAGAAGCCAAACAAGCGGGTATATGGATCGGGGGATGCAGAAACAGATGACCGAGACATCCTTTTTGAATTGAGAAATGGATCGGCATCTTTGAAGATGCAAACAGATCTGGATCCTTAACAACTCGCGAAAGAGAATCTAGAATTCGGAAGACGGATCGGGGCTCTCAGCAGCCTATCAAAACAGATCGAAGCCTTTAAAAAATCGAAGAACAAGCTGGAATCCTTTAAGAAGAAGCGAGTCAGATCCAAATCTTCAAACAAACTACCGGAGAACTCGAAGACAGCGGCGGAGTCAGTTGAAGATGGATCAGGAAATTCAACCGGATCGGTGGCGAAGGAAGAACGACGGAGTTCCGACTTGAAAATAACTTAAGCAAAAAAAACTAGGGAGAGAAAGAAGAGAGAGGTTACCTGCTTTGAAGAAATTTTCGGAGAAATGAAGTGGAGAACAAAAGAGAAGTATCACGGATTATATATGAGAATGGTGACGTCATTCGCCTCGGGAACCAGCAAAAACGCTTGCACTCCCCGATAAAGGTATCAAGGCAACAAAACCCCGAACTGAGTTTACATAGGAAGCCATACCCGAACTGAATCACCAATGTTACAAAGAGATGGTTCGGGGCTATACACGGATCACGGTTCGGGATCATCATCAGAAGATAGTTCGGGGCAACCACGAGAATCGTTGATCTCACTCGACCACTTACAGCTCGGCATTAACATTTCTGATACTGCCAAGCTAGGGGGCAAACTGTTGGGGTCAGATTCCACCTCTTGAGAATCAACTGTTAAAAATGGCTAAGTGTGGAGAAGCACTAGCAGTTGTACCCCGAACCGTAAAGAAAGGGAGTTGGATCGGGTACCTATCCGTGAAGAGAGTTGGATCGGGTACCCCGAACCGTGAAGGGAGAATTGGATCGGGTACCCCGATCCGTGAAAGGAGAGTTGGATCGGGTACCCCGATCCGTGAAGGGAGAGTTGGATCGGGTACCCCGATCCGTGAAGGGAGAGTTGGATCGGGTACCCCGATCCATGAAAGGAAAGTTGGATCGGGTACCCCGATCCATGAAGAGAGTTGGATCGGGTACCCCGATCCATAAAGGGAGTTGGATCGGGTACCCCGATCCGTGAAGGGAGAGTTGGATCGGGTACCCCGATCCGTGAAGGGAAAGTTGGATTGGGTATCCCCGAACCGCGAAGGGAGAGTTGGATCGGGCGACCCCTAACTGCGACAGGGTAGGCTGGTTCGGGTGTCTTCTAACTATGGCAGGAGAAGTTTGCACGAGAACCCCGAGCCATGGACGATTGGTTTGGGTACCATGACCTCAATCAAAAATGAGATGGATCGGGGTCAAAGAAAACCATCGACACCCGAGCCATGAACCATGGTGTCACCCGAGCCGTGAACAATGGTGTCACCCGAGCCAAAGTTCAGTGGTAGGAGATTGGGCCGAGGCGACGAGCCCACAGATTCAAACCCACATAAGATTGAAGCCCATGAATCAAAGCCCATGGTGGTAGCCGACTTTGCTAAAAGGAAATCCCAAGGAATTAGGAAATCTTCCTTATCTCTTTAGACATTAACTTAGCCGACTCAAACATATATATATATATATATATATATATATATATATATATATATATATATATTCATGTAAACCCTCTGAAATGGGGATCCGGAATTAACCTAGCAGAACTCTGTACTTTTACTCTTATACGAAAAATCTTTCTAAACGGCTAAATAAAAAACACCATCTTTGGATCTTCGTTTGTGTGTTTTGGTGGTTTTTACTCAGAAGTTTCGGATCTCGCTAAAAGACATAACGAATTCAATTGGCGTGGATTTATACTCCCACAAGGCTTCCGAAGCAAAGATAGCAACTGGGGGAGCTACTTTTTCTTTGTTCCCTTTAACGACGCTACGGTAGAAGCCAAATGTGTCTGCCATGCTAAAACTGAATGGGGAACTATTGGTGGGCGAGCCGTAGATTTTCAGGAAATCTATAAAAAAAAAAATTATATTCCGAAGCAAGCTGACCACTTTCTTTGCTTTGTTTTTCAGCGCGGCAGATTCTCCCACATTTCCCAGAAGATACGCTTACGCTTCGGAACACGCTTGCTGCAGGGAAGTGTCATTGGGAAAATTATTTTTCCCTAAGGAGAGTTGAAAAAGCCCGAGCCATCTTTGCCGGTATTGAAGTAGCAGACAGCTCGGAGTCGGAATCCCCACCTCAAAACTTCCAAACAAAAGCTATGGGAAAAAGGATGACGATCCGCGACAAGCAATCTTTAAAGGAGAAGAAAGAAAAGGAAGCTACTTGCCGAGCCGTTGATGGAGCTGAACCAGTTGCCGAGCCAACTTCTGAAATGGTTGGTGAGATCGAAGCCGGAACAGAGTGTCAAACCCTTCCTGAGCCTCCAGCTCTTGAAAACAACAGGGAAGTGGTTTCAGCTCTTGTTCCAGTCGCCAGGCCTTCTAGCTCGGCAATATCTCAACACAAAGGGGGTAAGAAACCGATCTCTGGTAAACGCCCCGTTTCCTAACCTGACGAGAAAAAATCAAGGAAAAACCAGAGAGAAAGAAACACCAAAAACCTGCACTTCCTGCTTCGACCGAGCCCGCGCCACTGTCGTTTAGGCATGAGGGATCCGAGCCTATCTGCAATGATGAGGTAGCCTCGGCAACCTTATTCTCCAAAGTTTGCTGTTCAGGAGATAGGTTGCCGCCTCTTGATGTGCTGTCCCATGGTGACCTGTACGCCGACATGTCTCTCCGAGGCACCAAGGTATGTTTCGCGGTTGCATATATATATTTCTTTTGTCGAATGAAAAGCTAAGTACTAATAATACCTCTCCTTTGGTTAGTTCATCGCGTCTATAAATAAAGTCGTCGCCTCCTTCGAGCAAGACGTACGAAAGGACAGGCGCCAGATCGAAGATGCCCAAAAGGATGCATCCTTCCTCAGAACTAAGGTTGTCGAGCTGGAGGGTAAACACGCTGACGAGCTGACAGCTGCTTCAGCTCGGATCGAGGCTCTTGAGAAAGAGAAGGCGTATCTCAAGGATGAGTGGAACAAGGCCGGCGATTTAGCTATGAGGTTGGATCGTTCAAAACAAAAGAAGGCTGTCGAAATCGAATCCCTGAAGAGGCAGCTCGTCGCTGCTCATGCTTTGCATGAGGCGAATGTTAAAAAAGCACGTAAGGCAGCGAGGCGAGAGATGTCTGAAAAATTCCAGGAGCGGCTCGCAAAGATTGAGAAGAACATCGACGAGCTGAAGGCGGCGAAGGAGAAAGAGCTTGATCTTGCCCAGGTCGACAGCAACCTTCAGTTGCTTGAGATTCTACAGAAAGAGGACGCGCCAGCTCTTGACTCCGAGGTGACGTAGCTAACAGGGTGGAAAGCTGAATTGGCCGACGCGGCTGATGAGTTTGAGAGGATTGAGGCTGAGCTGAAGAAAGATCTGACGCTTTCACCTGGTTCCTCAGATTCTGTGAATACTCTTCTGGGGAGTGAGCCAATGGAAAATGCAGCAGCAAAAGTTGGAGTTGCAGATTTTGCAGGCTCCAATGTTGGCACGTCCGGAGTTGCCAATCTTGCGAATGAATCGGCTGTCGATCTGGAAACGACCGCCGATCTGGACCCTCCCAACTGATCTATTTCTTAACGCTTTTTGACTCCGAACCTTATCTTTTATATTTTGAACATAAGTGTCTGGACGGCTTTATTCACTTAGTTTTCTGTGTAATATGCTTTGACTTTCGTAAGAGTTGCCGTCTGTTGGCATTACATCTTCTATCTTTGTTGGATTTATTTGCATATATTTGCGTATTCGTTATATATCGTGACCCATCGTGTTAGGAAACGTATGGTTGTCTTTGTATTGAGTGTTTTGTTGTCAGTTAAGGGTTTGCGGTGTTCTGACTTACATTCCCGTTCTTTTGACAATGAAACATTTAAAATCTCATACTAACTGGTGGGTTAGTATTATGTTTCGGAGATGTTTATGACCAGTGTACCAAGAGGTGTTTACTGGGTTTAAGAGTTTACTTCGAGTTTTAAGACTTGCGAGTTTTCGATTTAACGGGTCCCTCTCGAATGTACCTGTAAGAATATCGTCCAGGATATACCTTTCGGATATTAGACAAGGATATACCCAGTCAGGATTTGTATAGCATGCTTTTATATCCGTGAGAGGGTGTTTGAGAACCGTATCCCGTATAGAGATAGTGGTTTAAAATCCGTAGAGGATGTGGTAGTCCATCTGTTGTGGCCAGCAACAAGACGAGGTGATAGGATATCCGTGAAGGATGTAAAGTTTGTGACTTGCGTAGGTCGAGTGACACAAGTTTGTGTTTGAGATAGTTTGAAGTTATTCTCTTTGAGAAGTGTAATGCGAGGTATGGGAGTATACATGTATACGTGTCCACTCCCCCATTTTTTAAGGAGAGGGACAACTGAACCCATCCGAAGACGAGCTGCCTACGTACCCTTTTTCAGGGATCAAGTCGTCCCGTAGTTCATGTGAAATGTCTTACTGGTAATACCTCTTCAGGTGCATTGCATTCCAAGATCTTGGTATCGGAACTTCGGACATGTTTGCGAGCTCGTACACTCCTGGTCGGACTGTTTTGATGATTTTGTAGGGTCCTTCCCAGTGTGCTCCTAGTTTGCCAGCGCTTGATCTCTTTGTTCGTTAACCAAGTCTAACTCGTCGAGTAACATAAGGTGATTCAGTCCTTCCTGCCCTGAAAGAAGTCTGCGGCGGACTCCAGGAAATTGGACTTCTGCTGGGATGATACATTCTGCACCGTAGACAAGAGCGAAAGGTGTTTCACCGGTGGCTCGCCGTGGAGTGGTTCGGTGTGACCATAATACTCCTTCGAGTTCATCCGCCCAGCGTCCCTTTTTTTGCATCAAGGCATTTTTTCAGACCGTCTAGGATAGTCTTGTTCACTGCTTCTGCTTGCCCATTCCCTTGTGGATAGCGTGGCGTAGACTTGCTGAGTCGTATCTTCCATTTTTCACAGAAGGCTTCAAACCTTGTAGAGATAAAGTGTGAGCCGTTGTCTGTGATAATTTCGTATGGAACCCCATCTTGGCATAAGATATTTTTCCAAACGAAGTGCTCGGCTTGGGTGTCCTTTATGTTGGCGTAGGAGTCTGCTTCGACCCATTCGGAAAGTAATCTGTCAAGACTAACAGAAATCTCTTTTGCTTGAATTTATGTAGAGGTCCGACTATATCCATTGACCAGCGCATGAAGGGGTAGGGTGCTGAGATTGAGGACAGTAACTCCGTGGGTTGGTGAATCATTGGGGCATGTCGTTCGCATTTTTCGCACCTAGCGGAGAACTTCTAGCAGTCCTTAACCATAGTCGGCCAATAGTAACCATGACACTTGATCTTGATTGCCAAAACTCTTCTGCCGGAGTGGTTGCCACACAAGCCGCAGTGGACCTCTGCCATGATTTTTCTAGCTTTGACGCCTTCGACACATGCCATCAGCGGTCCTGAGAATCTCCACTTGAAGACATTTCCGTCTAATAGAACGTATTGAGCAGCTTGAGCTCTGAGTTTTCAAGTGGCCCACTTATCTGATGGTAACTCGCCGTCCATGATGTAAACGCGGATTGCTCCCATCCACTCTTGGTCACATCCGTAGTCTGTTTCCGTCGGTTGTGGGTCTTCTTCCATCTCGATTGCTTCACCTTCGGCCGGAGGATCTGTTTTGGGCTCTTCCTCTATCTCAATTGTCTCGTCTTCCGTCGAAGGTGATATGTTTTGGTCTTCCTCTAAGGTGGTGGAATCAGCACCTCCTGATGTATCTTTGGCCTGGTTGGCTGTTTGGGAGCGGGTGATCGCGTTCACGGAATCAGAGAGGTTGATGCTTGGATGTTTGATGAATTCTACTGGGATTAACCTTTTCAGGTCTGGATCGGAGGTGGATGCGAGTGCTGCTAGCGCGTCTGCCGAAGTGTTTTCTTCGCTTGGTATTCATGTCAATGTGAACTCTTCGAACCGTGCAGCCAGTTCTTTGACTATCTTTAGATAAGCTTCCATTCGGTCATCTCTGGCTGTGTACTCGCTGCTGACTTGGTTGACCACCAGCTGTGAATCACAGTAGGCCTGGACATGCGAAACCTTGAGTCCAAGAGCGAGTCTCATTCCTGCGATCAAAGCTTCGTACTCTGCTTCGTTATTGGATGCGCAAAAACCCAAGCGGAATGACTGTTCGAGGATTTCACCTGTAGGGGAGGTTAACCATATTCCTACTCCGGATCCTTGTTTTGATGATGATCCATCCGTGTGGAGCTTTCATATTGGGCTCGGAGCCGGCTCTTCTATCACTTCTTCTGGGAGTTCTATCAGAAAGTTGTGGGAGTCGAAATCAACACAATTAGAATTTGTCGGAGGTTTGTTAAGGGGGATGAAATTTCTGCGGATGAACCACGAACGGAGAGATCCAAAGATGGTTTTTATTAAGTTGTGTCGAAAAGCTTTCGTACAAGAGTTTGAGAGCAAAAAAGTCTAGGGTTTTTTGCTAAGTGAAATTGCGGATATATATACTAGTTTGAGTCATCCAGGTCAATCCTAAAGGGATTAGGAAAACTTCCCAATCCTTCGGGATTTCCGTTTTTGCGAGTCGGTCTGACTTCGTGGGCTTTTGTCCCAGCGCGGTCCGAAGATGGGCTTGTCGTCCTTGTATAGAAATGACTTGGCCGCGTCGTCTTCTGTCTTCGTATAGAAATGACTTCGGCCACGTCATCTTTCAGCTCCGTATAAAAATGATTTCGGCCGCGTCGTCTTCCAGCTTCGTATAAAAATGACTTCGGCCGCGTTGTCTTCAGGTTTCGTATAGAATCGACTTCGGCCAAACAGTTTCGTATCACTTCGGCCAGACAGCTTCGTATGACTTCGGCCAGACAGTTTCGTATGACTTCGGCCGGACAGTTTCGTATGACTTCGGCCGGACAGTTTCGTATGGTTTTGACTTCGGCCAAGCAGTCTCGTATGATTTTGACTTCGGCCAAGCAGTCTCGTATGATTTTGACTTCGGCCAAGCAGTCTCGGATGATTTTGACTTCGGCCAAGCAGTCTCGTATGATTTTGACTTCGGCCAAGCAGTCTCGTATGATTTTGACTTCGGCCAAGCAGTCTCGTATGATTTTGACTTCGCCCAAGCGGTCTCATATGATTTTGACTTCGGCCAAGCAGTCTCGTATGATTTTGACTTCGGCCAAGTAGTCTCGTATGATTTTGACTTCGGCCAAGCAGTCTCGTATGATTTTGACTTCGGCCAAGCAGTCTCGTATGATTTTGACTTCGGCCAAGGAGTCTCGTATGATTTTGACTTCGCCCAAGCGGTCTCGTATGATTTTGACTTCGGCCAAGCAGTCTCGTATGATTTTGACTTCAGCCAAGCAGTTTCGTATAAAAACGACTTCGGCCGAAACGAGCTCGTATCGTGCCTAAGTGGATTCGTATCACAGCCGAATCGAGCTCGTTGGCCGAAGTGGAGCATGGCCGAAGTGGAGCTTGGCCGAAGTGGATCGTGGCCGAAGTGGATCGTGGCCGAAGTGGATCGTGGCCGAAGTGGACCGTGGCTGAAGTGGAGCGTGGCCGAAGTGGATCATGGCCGAAGTGGATCATGGCCGAAGCGGAGCTGTCGAAGCGAAGCTGCCAACGTGGGCTGCCGAAGTGAGCAGCCAAAGTGAGCTGCCGAAGTGAAGCTGCCGAAGTGAGGCTGCCGAAGTGAGGCTGCCGAAGTGGGCTGCCGAAGGGAGGCTGCCGAAGTGGGCTACCAAAGCGAAGCTGCCGAAGCGGAGCTGCCGAAGCGAGGCTGCCGAAGTGAGGCTGCCAAAGTGAGCTGCCGAAGTGGGCTGCCGAAGTGAAGCTGCCGAAGTGAGGCTGCCGAAGTGGACTGCCGAAGTGAGGCTGCCGAAGTGGGCTGCCGAAGCGAAGCTGCCGAAGCGGAGCTGCCGAAGTGAGGCTGCCGAAGTGAGGCTACCGAATTGGGCTGCCGAAGCGAAGCTGCCGAAGTGGGCTGCCGAAGCGGAGCTGTCGAAGTGAGGCTGCCGAAGTGGGCTGCCAAAGTGCAGCTGTCGAAGTGGGCTGCCAAAGTGCAGCTGCCGAAGTGGGCTGCCAAAGTGCAGCTGCCGAAGTGGGCTGCCGAAGTGAGGCTGCCGAAGTGGGCTGCCGAAGTGAGGCTGCCAAAGTGGGCTGCCGAAGTGAGGCTGCCGAAGTGAGGCTGCCGAAGTGAGGCTGCCGAAGTGGGGCTGCCGAAGTTGGCTGCCGAAGTGAGCTGCGTGTTGCGTATTGCCGAAGTCTCTCCCTTCTTCGCCGACGTGGAGCAAAGCTTTGCCGATGTGGGCCAAAGCTTGCCCAAGCGGAGACAAGGCTTGCCTAAGTAGAGACAAGGCTTGCCTAAGTGAAGACAAAGCTTGCCTAAATGGAGACAAGGCTTGCCTAAGTGAAGACCAGGCCTTGCCGAAGTGACGACCAAGCTTGTCGAAGTCTCCATGCTGGAGTGACGACCAAGCTTGCCGAAGTCTCCATGCCGAAGTGAAGCTTCCTTCAAGGCTTGCCTAAGCGGAGACAAGGCTTGCCTAAGTGGAGACAAGGCTTGCCTAAGTGGAGACAAAGCTTGCCTAAGTGGAGCAAGGCTTGCCTAAGTCTCTCCCTTCTTTGCCGAAGTGGAGCAAAGCTTTGCCGATGTGAGCCAAAGCTTGCTTAAGTGAGCCAAAGCTTTGCCGAAGTGAGCCAAAGCTTTGCCGAAGTGGAGACAAGGCTTTGCCGAAATCTCTCCCTCCTTTGCCGAAGTCTCCATGCCGAAGCAAAGCTTCCTTCAAGGCTTGCCTAAGCGGAGACAAGGCTTGCCTAAGTGGAGACAAGGCTTGCCTAAGTGGAGACAAAGCTTGCCTAAGTGGAGCAAGGCTTGCCTAAGTCTCTCCCTTCTTTGCCGAAGTGGAGCAAAGCTTTGCCGATGTGAGCCAAAGCTTGCCTAAGTGAGCCAAAGCTTTGCCGAAGTGAGCCAAAGCTTTGCCGAAGTGGAGACAAGGCTTTGCCGAAATCTCTCCCTGCTTTGCCGAAGTCTCCCTGCCGAAGTGAAGCTTCCTTGGCCGGAAATGGAGCTGCTTTGGCCAGAATGGCCTCTCTTGTGCTTAAGTGGACTCGTACAGAAATGATTTAGGCACAATTTCAGCCTTGTCTGATTCTTCATATTTTCATACTTAGCCATTTTCCCATTGATCACAGCTGGGTGGGTTTTGACCCCAACAAAAGTCTGCAAGGACTTGAGACTTCGCACAGGTTCTGCTCCGGTACTCGATGTCGTATTCGCTCAGCTCTATTGCCCACTTTGCCAATCTCCCAGACTGGCTAGGGCTATGCAGGATGGAGGGCAAGGGGAAGGTAGTCAAAACAACAATTGAATGTGACTGGAAGTATGGTTTCAGTTTTCGAGCGGACATTATCACAGACAATGCCAGTTTCTCCATCTGTGGATACTGGGTTTCAGCGTCGGTGAGAGTTTGGCTGACATAGAAAATAGGCTTATGCTCGCTGCGCTCTTCCCTGATGAGTACTCCACTTACTGCTGTTGCCGAAACGGCCGTGTATAGAAAAAGTGGCTCGCCTTCCATCGGCTTCGTAAGTACTGGAGGGCTGGCTAGGTATTCTTTCAGCTGTTGAAACGCCTGTTCGCATTTCTCTGTCCATTCAAACTTCTTGTTCCCGTGCAGTGTGTCGTAGAAAGGTAAACACTTATTAGTTGACCGAGAGATGAACCGGTTTAGTGCGGTGACCCGTCCCGTTAGTCTCTGGACTTCACATTTTGTTTTTGGTGACACCATTTGTATGAGCGCATCAATCTACTTCGGGTTGGCTTCGATTCCACGGTGAGTGACCAGGTATCCAAGGAACTCTCCGGATGTCACCGCAAATCTGCACTTGGTTGGGTTGAGCTTTATGTTATGCTGATTCAGTTACTCGAAACATTCTTCTAAATGAGCTACCTGGCCCTTTTCTTCCAAAGACTTCACCAGCATGTCATCTATGTTAACTTCCATCGTCTTTCCGAGTTGGTCGGCGAACATTCGATTGACCAACCGCTGGTAAGTTGTTCTGGCATTTTTGAGCCCGAATGGCATCACTTTGTATCAATACATTCCGTAGTCTGTGATGAATGCTGTCTTCTCTTGATCGTCTGGGTTCATTAGGATCTGGTTGTATCCGGAGAAAACATCCATAAACGAAAGGATTTGGTTGCCCGCTGTGGCTTCTACTAATCGATTGATATGTGGAAGCGGGAAGCTATCCTTTGGGCAGGCCTTGTTCAGGTCGGTGAATCCACGTATACACGCCACTTCCCATTCTTTTTCTTAACCACTACAGGGTTGGCGAGCCAATCTGGGTACTTTGCTTCGACTATTGATCCCACGCGTAGTAATCTTTCCACCTCGTCATTCACTGCTTGTGCTCTGTCCGGCCCAAGTTTTAGTCTTTTCTGTTTGACTGGTTTGAAGGTCGAGTCCACATTCAGCTCGTGGCATATCACGTTGATGCTGATGCCGGGCATGTCTTCTGCTTCCCATGCGAAGGTGTTTACGTTCTTTTTAAGGAAAGAAATCAGTTTTCCCCTTATCGGATCTGTCAGCTCGGCCCCTATCTCGACGCAGCGATCTGGATTATTGCCATCAATGTTCACTAAAACAATGGGGTCGCAGGTGGGTTTGCCCTTCCTCTCACGATCCTCCGCAATCTGTAATTGCTATAAGAGTTTTGCCAACTCCTTCTCGGGTTCCCTGTCAATCTTCATCTTCTTTCTCTTGGTAGTGATCTCTGTGACGGGGTTCCTGAGTTTGTGCTCGGCTAAGAAACAAATGCGTGATTCCTTTTGGTTTCCCCAAATTGTTTTGACTCCTCCGGGGGTCGGGAATTTGATGCAGAGATGATAGGTTGATGGTACGGCTCGCATGGATTTTATCCAGGGGGTACCCATAATTACATTGTAGATCGCAGGATGATCTGCAACCGAAAACTCCACTATATTGGTTACTTCTTCAGCTTGGATAGGAAGCTTTGTTGTTCCAAGGGTCATGGTTGTTTTTTCTGAGAACCCAGTTAGAGGCCTCGGCGTGGCTGTGATTTTGGATAGGTCTATGTTCATCCTTCTGAGAGTTTCTCAAAAAATTACATCTACGGAGCTTCCCGTGTCTATCAGAACTCGGGCGACATCGCAATCATCTACGATCAATTCTATCACAAGAGGGTCATTATGCGGACGGTCAATGCCGGTGGTTTCCCTTTCTTCGAACGAGATGACGTCATTGGGAAGTTTGGAAGGTGCTGACCAGTTGACACTTGCATCAGCTCGCTGCTGGAATGCTTTGATTGATGACACCGTGTCTGAACAGTATTGTGATCCTCCCATTATCATATTTATTCTTCTTCGGGAGCCTGACTGCGTCGCCTCGTCATCTCGCCTTCCTCGCTTAGGAGGATCTCCGTTTTCATTTGTCTGGTTCAGCTGATCCTTCTCATCTTCTCGCTCGAAATCTTTCAGGCTGACAGCGTTACCGAGTTCTCCGGCCACTAGCTTTGCCGCAAGCTTATTCCCAACGTTCGGCAGTTTTCAGTCGAGTGACCGTGCATGTGATGATACTCGCAATAAGCTTTTTCGTCGTACAAACTCTGATTTCGTGTCCACGTATTCCATGGTGTTTTGCCTCGGCCTGCCCCCACCTGGTAGTTGTGGGCTCCTCCGAAATTGGGTTTCTCGTGGTGTACATATCCGTTTCCTTGAGTATTCTTCTTATGAGGTGGTTGGTTCGGAGTTTGGAATGAACGGTTCCTCGTTTTGGCTACTCCATACTTCTGAGACAAAACCTTCATTTTCTCTTCGTTGACTATGAAATCTAAGGCTCGGTACAACGCATCTTGGATCGACAGTGGTGCGTTCAAAGCGATTTCTTTTCGGAATTCCGATTCATACCACAAAGCCCTTTTTAATGCGAGCACAGCGGCCTTGTCGCTTACGCCCTCGACTTTTGGCATCATTGCTTTGAATCTTCCCATGAAACTTCGTAATGTCTCTGTAGGCCCTTGAGTCAATGTCCAGAGGTCGACATCAGAGGCTCCTCAATCCATAAACTTGGAGTAATGCTTCAGGAAAGCGGCAGACAGCTGCTGGAAATCATCAATGGAGTTTCGCTCTAGTCTGGAAAACCATTGGAGGGCTGCACCCTTTAGATGCTCCACAAATAGGTGGCAGAAACCGGCGTCTCTCTCCCTTTCTCTGAAATTGGCTCGGTCCATTACTATGATAAACGCCGTTATGTATTCTGTTGGGTCGGTTGTCCCTTCGTAGACTGGAACTTTGATCTTTCCTGGGTTGGAAATCTTTGCCTTGGTAATCCGGGCTGTAAATGGTGTATTGTGTGCTTCTTCCAGTACGCGGTCAATCTCCGGGACTTTACTGGTTGCCTTGTGAACTTGGGATCTGACAGCTTTCATCTCCGCAGTGACACGGTTCAAGGAGGTTCAAATTTCATTCAACTCTTCTCTCTGGGCTCTTCTCGTCGTTATTGGTTCGTCAGCGTATTGCGCCTGTTGGACCCACATGAGATTTTCTTCTTCTTCTGCTAAATTCCTAGCTCGGTTTAGGTTAGTATCACCTTCGCTGGCTCAGGCTCCCGTCATTGCTGGTGTGAATCCTTCGTCAGCGAGATTTTCTGCGTTATGGTCTCCTTCTTCGTCGAGAACGATTGCTGCAGCCGACCCGCCGTCGGTGCGTAGGTTATATCCATCGCTGGTTCCTCTCACTCTTCGGATCAGCCGAGGTGGCTCGGTAAATATTTGATCTTGTCACCGCGAGTGTTTGCTCGTTAGTTGGATGCGGTAGTGGCAGTCCTCCCAAAGTCCTTGGTGCGTCCCGTGGTGTTGAGAAATCCATGGATGTTGGGTTTAAGCCCAGTCGTCTAGTAACTCCGCTTAAGGGTGGATTCAATGTCGAACATGTGCCTCCGAGTCGTGTGTTTCTGGCTCGGCTCTCTGTTGCCAAAGCCTCGATTTTCTCCGTAAGCGAGCTGTTCAGTTTGTCTTGCTCCTCCGCCTTCTTCAGCAACGTAGTCATCATGTTCTTCAGCTCTGTCAGAGTTTCTGAGGTGCCTTCTTTATTTGCTGGCGGCGGATTGATTCTTGCTCCAAGAAGGTCGATGCCGACGTTGCTCGCGTCTTCACCACTTCGGTCTCCGTCGGTAGTCATTGTTTCAGATCTCGTATTCTTCGGTGGTTCTTAGGTGTCAGAAAGTTTGAGACTCCCCACAGACGGCGCCAAATTATGGGAGTCGAAACTAGCACAACTAAATTTGGTCAGGGAAAATTAGGGATTCGACAAACTTCTATGAAAAGAAACCAGGAAAAGAGATCCAAAGATAGCTTTTATTATCTAAGCTGCTTTGAAAGCTGTTGTAGAGAATAACAAGTGTTTAGCTAGGTCAATTTTCGGATCTCCTTTTTCAGAGGTACATTGCCTATTTATACGCAAATAAGTCGGCTAGGCCTTTTCCTAAAGGATAAAGGAAAACTTCCTTATTCTTCAGGATTTCCTTTCTTCTCCGATTCGGATGTGGGCTTCTTTCTTTGCATCGTCGCCTCGGCCTACCAATGTCTTGTGGCTTGTTGCCTCGTTGGGTCATCAGCGGGCAGGCTTGTCGCTTGTCTCGCCTGTTTTGCTAATCTGTTTCCTCGATGTCGAGCCAAGAAATTGGTTTGTTAACATGTTGGCTCGTCGTCATTGGTTCGCCAACATGTTGGCTCGTCATTATTGGGTCGTTTGCCAACATATTGGCTCTTCACCATTTGTTGGTTTGCCAACATGTTGGCTCGTCACCGTTTGTTGGTTTGCCAACATGTTGGCTCGTCACCATTTGTTGGTTTGCCAACATGTTGACTTGTCACTGCTTCCTGTCGCCGAGCCAGGGATGTTGGCTCACCCCTGCTTCTTGTCGCCGAGCCAGGGATGTTGACTCGTCGCTGCTTCCTGTCGCTGAACCAGGGATGTTGGCTCGCCACTGCTTCCTGTCGCCGAGCCAGGGACGTTGACTAGTCGCTGCTTCCTGTCGCCGAGCCAAAGATGTGGTTCGTCACTACTTCCTCCTGATGCCGAGCCAAACGTTGGCTTGTCACTCCTTCTTCCTGATGCCTAGCCAAACGTTGGCTCGTCACTCCACCCTGATGCCTAGCCAAACATTGGCTCGTCACTCCTCCTTGATGCCTAGCCAAACGTTGGCTCGTCACTTCTTCTTCCTGATGCCTAGCCAAACATTGGCTCGTCACTCCTTCTTCCTGAGGCCTAGCCAAACGTTGGCTCATCACTCCAAAGTCGGTTAGTCCCAAGGTCTTCTAACCATTTTTTGTGGCCAATCTCGATGGGGTGGAAATCGACCCCAACAACAATCTGCTATTGAACATATGGAATCAAATCCAATTCCAGAAAACGATAAAAATTAGATTTTTCAGTTTTGTACCAAAAGGGTTCAGTACCCAAATCATGGATGATGTCTTCTTTTTCGGTGCCATGTTTGCTGATTGCTGCGGTTTCCCAAATCTGTAAAGAAAATTTAAGCTTACAACTGTTGGCCTTCATTTCGAGTGTAAACAAACATGAACAGAGAAGATTAATCGCATAACAATCCCAATGAACAATTTCTAAAATCTTATTTTCTTCATGCATAAACACAGACTACAACAACAACATATATTGGAAACAGAGAATCAAATCCAATTCCATAATTCGATAAGAAAGAGATTTTTTTCATTTCGTATCAAAAGAGGGAAGAAGAGTCTGTACCCAAACCCTGGATTAAAAGTTTAGAACCTTAAAAGTCACAGAGAACAGAAGATGTAAAAACCGTCGCCGTCTCCTTTTTCTCTTTTTGCAAAACGAAACCCTAAATATTTAGGAATAGATTTTCATTTTTCAAGCTCGAAGTCACCAAAAGTGAAATGGAACTGTTTGTAAGTTAACACAAAAGTTATGTAGAAGTTGTAAGAGAAGAAAGATTAACGTCTCTTCTTTCATTTTCTATTGGGCTTTTGGCCCTTTAATAGAACATGAGATTTCTTGTTTTGTAAACATTTTCCACTTAAGGCCATGATTGTAGTTTTTAATCGTGTTTGGAAACTAGATTTGGAAACTAGATTTGATCATTTAATTTTACGAAAGCGGTTAAAACTTAAAAGTTCGAAATAAATAAGATGAAACACGATTTAACGATGCATTGATTGGTTCTTTTAAACTAACTACTAATTCTTGGTTGCAAAAACAGTTTATTAGATATCATCAAAAAAACAAAAAAATATTAATCACATTTATCTAAACATGATCTAAGATATAACGAGTAAAAAATTGACTTTCTTTTATTCATGCATGTCTTCTTCTTGCATAAATCTTTGATATGTATTCTTCACAGCGGCATCAATCTCTTCTCAATAATATCTCATCTAAACTCATTTTTGACCTAGCAGCCTTCCTATTTTCCAACTATATGTTTAGATATTTCTTAATAACTCATCTTTTGTTTGCAAACACTAATATAACAATAATAAGAATTTCTTAAATATCAACAACTCGAATATACAATTATTTTTATATGAATGAAATTGCATATTTATGAATATCAAAATGGCTAATTCGTCCATTTATCAAGCACAACATCAGACTAAAATACTTTGTATATTTTGGTGACTAGTCCGCAAAAAACTACGGACCTGAACCCTAACATGTCTTACCATATAACCGAATAATACAAATATTACTAAATTTTAATATTTTATTTTTATTAACTTATTAATATTTTTAATGATTTAACTTTTTTATCAAATTAAAATATTATAATATTTACATTATTCGTTAATTATGCGATTCAACTAAAGAATCAAATTAAACTGAATACAAAAATTCCAAATTTGGCGCCAATTAAATCAGACTTCTTACTCTTATGGTTTTTTATAATCAAATTAAAATATTTATAAGAATATTTTATATTATTCGATCTAATTATGCGGTTCAACTAAAGAACCAAAATAAAACAAAAAGTCATGCTTGAATTAAAAAAATTATCAGTCTTTTGTATTTTTTTATTTTTTATTTTTATTTTAAATTTTTTTACATACTAACAGATTTTTTTATTTTGAAGTTCTAGAGTTGCATGCATTATCTTATTGGTCTTCTTTAATTTTTTGATAAATAAATTTGAAAGAATCTATAATCTTAAACGTATTCGATTTATAGACAAAAATGTACATCCAAACCAAATGTCATAAAAATTAAATTTTGTAAAATAATATATATTTAAAATATATCTATTATAATTTTTTACTTTTATGATTTTTTTTATTCTAGTCCAGCGCATGATGAAGATCAACATCTAGTTTTGGTTTTCGTTAGTTCGACACTAACAATTAGTCATAGTGTCAATTGAATCAACAATTATTTTAACAATTTTTTACTCTAAATTTAGTTATTATCCTTTATAAAAATAAGACTTTTACTGAATAATGGATCTGGTTGCGTGGTTAGTTTTTCCGACGTTGAGTTAAACTGTTAAAATTTAGCTATGCTATGTAAGATCAAGTTTTGTAACTTAAGTTAGAAAATATTTGAATTCATCTTTACTTTTTTACTAGGGATGTGAAAATGGTTAAAACCAAACCAAACCAATTCATATCCAAGTGACTTGAGTGCTAAATGGGTCATGGGTTAATCCAACTCATTAAGCAAATGAGTTGGATTAATTTATAATTCATTTAAATTAATTGGATTAATGGTTAAATGAGTTAACCTATGAATTAATTTTATTTTAATTTAAATAATTATCAACTTAATAAGTATCAAAATTATTATTTCTAATAATTAATTAATAATTATTATACCATCATTATTATAATTAAAATAATTATTAGTTAATTTTGATAATCATCATCATCATAACTCATTTAAACTTCTTATTATTTTTCGAACAAAAACAGTAATTTCACAAAAAATCAAAAAAAAAATAGAAGATTAGCTTGGACGATCCATAACACAAAAAGTGTAAAAGTCACAAAGTAGCACAAGTTTAACAGTGACAAAAGAACCATAACACAATCACAGAAGCATTCTCAGATTACAAAAACAGTAATCCAAAAACACAAGCAAAGAGTTTAATAATAAAGACAGTCACAAAACAATAAACTTCATTCGTGGTCCATAGTGTGCTCTACCACAGAATTAGGATCCGATCGAATAGTCACCATCTCGCCTTCGCCATCGTTATCTACAATTCATAAGAAAAAATATCAATAAATATAGAAACTAGATTAAATAAGAGTAAATCAATTATAATAAATGATAAGTGATACCTTCATCATCAACCATGTAACCATATCTCCAAGATTGGGTACAAAGTAAAGCATGGACATTACTTGGAAGGAGGCGACTCCGGTATTTGTTAATCACATGAGCTCTAATGCTAAAACAAGATTCGGAAGCCACAGTAGTGATAGGAATGTTGAGTACGTCCATAGCCATATATGTCAGCAGGCCAAAACGATGTATGTTTTCTTTCCAGTAATGCAAAACATTCAAATTAGGATGACTTTTCATATCTAACTTTGAATCCTCTAAATACATAGCCAAAGCCGACTTTCCTTCTTCTATATAGTCTGGAACATCATCTAAGTTGAATAGATCCTGTATCATTTGAAACTCAAACATGCTACAATCTAACAGAAACAAATATAAGTTAAACATAATAAGAAATGACAGAGACAATGGGCATCACACTTTGATGGAAAGAACACAATAAGAAATGACAGAGACAGAGATGCATTATAAACATAAAACCAACAATAGTAAAAAAGAAAGCGTGGTAATGAAAATTGGTATATCAGAATTATAGAGTTAACTTACATCTTGCACGCCCAAGTGCCCTCTTCCTCTTTTAGAAACACGAGAGTGAGCTCTTGCAGAGCTTACAACTGGAGTCAAATGAAACTTTCTCTTATATTCTTCAAAAAGCTGTGTAAGCTTACTTTTGAGGTGTTCAATCTTTTCATCTGGAGTGAATGGATCAAGCTCATCATAACAACGCTTCAAAAGTCTGAATTTCATCATAGGATCTAGTACAGCCCCATTGCAAGGATAACACTATATTGGTCCCAATATTTATTGAATTTCATCCTCATATTAAAAATCATCTTTCGAATGTCCTCATCTTCATTGTTCCTATTCACTTCCAACCAACACTGAATCTTCCAAATATGCGCAAAGTATAAGTTCAGAGTGGTAATACTATAAAAAGGCATCAAAATCTCATGGATAATATTTGCCCTCTTCCATTCTAGACTCGAGGGACAATGCTTATAATTTTAATCCACAACTTTAAACCTATTTAAAGCGCGCTCGTATTTCAAGGCCTTCTCAAGCATCAAGTAAGTTGAATTCCATCTATTCTAAACATCCAAAGACATAACAATTTCATCATCACCTTCTACACATTCCGTGAGTGAAATTCTTCTAAATCTTGAACCTTTGACATACTTCATTGTGTCTCTGATCTTAGACAATGCACCATCATAACAACTAAACCATCTTGCACAATGAGATTTAAGATGTGTGCACAACACCGCACATGAAAAAATTTCCGTTTGCACAACAAATTATCATATAAATTAAGCCGATCTCTTAAGATGTCTTGCATACAGTATGTAGCGTTATCCAAAGTCAAAATGAATACTTTTTCTCGATTCCCCATTCTTTTAAGAGTTCATGGAGTTTACTAGCTAAAGCATCACCACTATGCGGAGGAAGCATATCACAGAATGACAAAATCTTGTTATTCAATATCCACTTTGCATCAATATAATGTGCAGTCAAAACTATATATATATCACCAAAGATTGCGGTCCAACAATCAGAAGTCAAGCATATCCTACTAGGAATATTTTCTAATTCAAGACTTTAATTTCTGTTTTTCCTTCTCCTAAGTTTTAACCACATCAGCAGCAACGGTGTTTCTAGTGTAACACTTATAATCCATATTCAAATAACTAAGATAATCCCTAAGCTCCTCATATTCAACAGAAAGGAAAGGAAGATTATGTCGAATAATCACCCGACTAAACTTCTCTCTAGCAACTTTATCATCAATCTTCACTACCTTTCTTTCAACATCCAGAATATCTGAACATCTCTCGTAATGACGTTTCAAATTAGATGTTCGACTAGTTGGCAACCACAAATAGCTTTTCGGACATTTATTACAGTAAGCATTTTCTTCAATATCTTCATCTCTTTTTAGTGTATAGTAATTCCACATTTTTGATCTCTTACTTCTTTTTGATGGATAAGAAGAACTTACTAGAATTCCATATTGTGATGCACTTGCTGATGATCGTCCACCACCGCCGCCAGTACTTGGAGGATATTCTTCTTCATTGTCCATCACTTTAGACGCACAGCTAGCTGTTTCATCATTAAGAAATCAGATATGGAAGCCAACTGAACATAACCCTTAATATTCTAGACACTGCCAAGAGTTTTGAAAACAAAGAAACAAAGTTCTCAAACAAAAATTTTGGTTTCTCACTTGTATAACATCCCATAATAATAACAAAGGATCTCAAAGTACTAATCTTCACTCGTAAAGTATATGGAAACAACAAACTAAAATACTTGTCGCATATCAAGTATCCCACTAACACACTCAAATAAACACTTTGTTTTGCATCTAAAAAAAAGACTATCAGATCTGTTTTGCATATAAAAAAGCTTAAGAAATTAATGGATATAAACACACTTTCCCTAAAAAAAGTAATAGTTTGATATTCTCTCATATCACAACGATAAAAAACAAACACATTCTCTGGTTTTTAAACAGTTTCAATCTACATGACTACAACATCAGATAAACGACATTTCCCCATAAACCAAAAAATCCAAGTGGTCTTAATGTTTTACCACTTGAAAAGCATTAAGTGGGTAAGAGCCAAGCCACAACCTTTGATAACCTGACCACTGCCTAACTCAAACTGGAATGGATCGTGTACTACATAACACTAAGTTAAACAACAAACAATAACACCATACTTTGAGATAGATCATCTAGCTCAAACATTTCTTAATGACAATGATGAATCTGATTTTGTTGTAAGATCTTCTTAAGCTTACCCTATAGCGCCATCACTAGGGGACCATCACTAGTTTTAGTAGAAGTAAAGTTGAAATGAGTATTAGCTATTGCCTGAACAAGTTTTGTTCCCTCTATAATGCACTCCTTCACAAGCTCCTCCCTATGATAAATGGAACCTTGTTTTAAGATAATTATTCAAGTCAGATTAACCATAGAATTAAGAGTCTAATCTACTGATTAACTTCAAACTAACATTATAGAATCTAAACACGAGATGAGGTGCTTTTAAAGATTACAACCAACAAAAAAGCTATACTTTCTCGTATGAAAACACATCATTGAGAATTTATAAAATTTGATAATATGAAGAGATATGCCCAGAACACAGAATCTTCGAATTCCCCCAAAAATGATCATAGCCAAAATTAGCAGAGTTCTTTAATCACGAAGAGACATGGCCAAAGACAACCAAGTATTGAATGATCTATAGAATTAAGCAATGAAAACTAGCTTACAGCTTCTTAATCTAGCAAGAGATCCATAAGCTAACACATGCTAAAACAAACTACACAAAATACGGAAACTTGAAAGTGAATCGAAAATCAAATTTTAATCAAACCTCATGCAAGCGAAAGACCCGCCTAGCTCAAACCTCCAATTAAATCAAGATAAAAGGAACATAGAAACAAAAAAAAATCAAGCCAGAGATAAGACGACGAAGCAGAGAAAGATGAACCACCAGAGCTTCACGAAGATTTCCGACATTGATCTCGTAGAACTCATCACTAGTCCAAATCACCAAAGCTTGAGTTCATCTTCAAATCTCGATGAAGAAAAGCTTTGATCCATAGGTTTCACAGATCGTGAGAGAGTGTGTGTTTGGGTGAATTAGGGCATATTCAATTGGTTAATTTCGGTTTACATTACAGCTTATATATTTATTCAGATTATTGTTGGTTAAAATTGGTTTTCGAAATCTATTAAATTTGTATTGGTTATCAACCCATTTAAACCTAACTCATTTTAATCCAAACCATTTGACTCATTAACCTATTTGACTCATTAACTCATTAAGATCCAAACTTCCAATTAATGAATTGGATTGGGTTGATCCATGAATTTGAACCCATTTTGGCACCCCTACTTATTACTATAAACAGTCTGGAACGAAAAACAGTTCTCAAGATTCATCAATTTTTGTTTTGTCAACAGATTCATCACTTCTTGTGAAGAAGTTTATTTAATTGTGTGACAATGACTTCTAACATGACTCAAAAATGACTAACATCAAATTGAAGTTGCCCCAGATGTGGGCGCTAAGTTGAAACTGTCAACCATTTTTGTTCCAGACTTCCAGTGCTCTTTTGCTAAACTAGTATATGCATTTTCTCCTCTAGTCTTTTTATACTATCTTATGCCATATGAGTCACTCTTTGAGAATATTGCCAAATGTTTAATTCAGAAGGATGGGAGTGACAAGCAAACCGTAAACAAATGTATGATCTTCTCTTGGTTGATTTGGAAGTTCTGGAAAGTAAGAAATGAGTTGTGTTTTTTAAACACACATATATCAGCTTAACATATTGTGGAGAAAGTGGTTTGAGATTTAAAAGAATGGTTTGAACATGAAGTAATTGCTATTCAAGCCATTATCTCAACCCATCAACGCGTTAAATGGTGTCCTCCATCACCAGGTACTTTTAAATGCAATTATGATGCAACCAAGAATGATAATTCACATCAATGTGGTGTACGTTGGGTGCAAAGAATTTATCAAAACATGGTTAAATTGTATGGACCTTAAGTGTATCCAACTCTTCTATTTTCTCGAGGCGTAAGCAACTGCTCTCTTATAGACACTAGTTTGTGTTGATGATCCAGGTTTTTAAAATATGATCTTTGAAGGAAATTCTCAAATATTGGTGCAAGCATTGGAATAACCTCTAACTTTGTTGAATTGTTTCAGTTACACAAATAATATTTTAGGTCGAAACATGAAATTCTTAAAGTTTTTTTTTTTGATTCAAAGGAAGACAAACCAATCAATGAACTAAACTAGGATTGTAAATGTTGTTATTTTCTATATAATTTACAATGTTATACTAAAATATTATACTAATTGATTGTATCCAATTGTTGAAAAGGAGATGCTTATTGTTACTCAAAAATATTAATATAAATTTAGTATGAACTAAAAAAAAAACAGATTAACTCAACATTGTCGAAAATCAAGATAAACAAGATTGGAAGTTAGTGAAGTCATTTTGACACCATATAAATTTTGTAGGGAATCTAAAATTAAATATATTGAAGCCCAATTTAATCAAAAATATAAGAAACAATATGATGGTGGTGGAACACTATGGAGAACAAAAAGAAAATCCACTGGATTGGGTGGGAGAAGCTGTGTATCCCAAAACAGGATGGTGGTTTAGGGTTTAAAGACATCCAACTGTTCAATTAGGCATTGCTAGCCAAGCAAGCTTGGAGGCTGCTCCAACACCCTTCCTGCTTACTAGCTCTTTTTCTGGAAAACATGTACTTTGGGAACTCTTCTTTTCTGCAGGCTGAGATGGGAGACATACCTTTTATGCATGGAGAAACATAGTTCATGGAAGAGTTTTACTAAAATAAGGCTTGAAGCAAATGGTTGGAGATGGTAGCTCTCCAAGAGTCTGGACTAGTCAATGGCTGAATGATGGTCTTATGAGAGCACCTCTGATGAAAACATTATCGTGGACCTTGAGCTCACTGTAAAGGACATCATTAATCAGTCTACAAGAACTTGGAACCTAAGAATGCTGGATGATCTCTTTTTTCCTAGAGATGTGGACCTAGTTAAGCAGATTAAACCTGTGACTACTTTACCAGACTTTTGGTGTTGGAAACACAATAAAAGTGGAGCTTATTATGTCAAATCTTATTATTGGTTAGCCTGTCAGATCAATATGAAGGAGCTATTGATAGTGGCTCGGATGCAGTCCTATTTTAATGGCTTGAAATATCATATTTGGAAGCTTCTCACCACTCCTAAGATTAAATCTTTTCTCTGAAAGTTTTGAGTGAAGCTATACCAATGACTGATAAAATAGCAGCTAGAGGAATGAGAATATACACAAGGTGTTGAAGATGTGGATTGGAAGGTGAGTCTTCTAACCATGTATTGTTTACATGTGTTGTGGCTAGACAAATCTGGGCTTTGTCAAACTTCCCTAGCCCTGAGAATGGCTTTGATCAGGAGTCAGTCTATGAAAACCTGTATTTTGTTTTGGTCACATGCAAAAGAAGAGACATTCTCCCAGAAATGGATTGTGTGGATGCTATAGAAGAATCGCAGCAACTTTATCTTTGAAGGAATGAGCTTCCTAGCACTCCACACTTTGGAGAAAATAAGGGACGATGTAAATAAGTGGTTCTTGGCTCAAAAATGTGAAAGAATAGACAATAACTGTGAGGTGAACTCTTATCAGGCCAATATGTTAAAGTGGCCTCCTCCTCCTCGATTCTGGTTAAAATGCAACATAGGCTCAGTTTGGAACAAAAGAAAACAAAAATGTGGAGATGCCTGGGTGCTTAGAAATTCAGAAGGGAGAGTTATGTTGCATGGCAGAAAGTCCTTCCCAAATATTTCTAGCTCTTTTGATGCAAATGTAGCTTGTCTCTTATGGGCAATTGAGAGTATTGACAGCTTCAAAGTGTCTAAGGTAGTCTTTTTTTTGGAAGCCAAAGAACCGATAGGTGCTATTACTCGTCCTCCTGCTTGGCCATCCATTAGGTATCAATATTATTAGATTTTAGACCTTTTGAATCGAATCCCTAGCTGGTTAGTGAAGCATGAAATGAGAGCATCTAACAAAAGAATATTTTTTATAGTTACAAGTATAACATCCAAAAATTATTAGCAATCGTACATTGTCTCAGATCCACCTACGTGGTTACAAGAACTCTTTGATGAATAGCATTACTTCAATGTAATAGTTTGTAGTCTTGTAGTTGTTGCTTGTCTTTGATTTTTTTTTGTGATAGCTAGTGAATGTATTGATATAAACCTTTTGTAAATCCTTATATCAATATGATCTTCTTCCAGTGAAAAAAAAAAAAAAAAAAGACAATATGATGTTTAATTTGTTTCTCTTACAAAAACACCCTTCCGAAACCCTACATATATACTTGTCACACTTATATAAACGTTAAGGCGAAACATTTCTCGTGTTAGCCGGCAAAACCCTAAAAGAAGATCACACACTTGTTTTTCTCAGCGAAAATGGCTGCCGCTGCCGTTCGTCCTCTTGTGACCGTCCAATCTCTTGACGGTGATATGAGCACTGATCAGGCTACCACTTTACCTCTCCCCGATGTAATGAAAGCTCCGGTTCGACCCAACGTTGTGAACCATGTCCACGCTCAGATCTCAAACAACAGTCGCCAACCTTACGCCGTCTCGAAGAAGGCCGGTCATCAGACTTCAGCGGAGTCTTGGGGTACCGGACGTGCTGTGTCGCGGATCCCTCGTGTTCCCGGAGGCGGTACTCACCGCGCCGGTCAAGCGGCGTTCGGAAACATGTGCCGTGGTGGTCGAATGTTTGCTCCGACTAAGATCTGGCGTCGCTGGCACCGTCGTGTCAATGTCAATTTGAAAAGACATGCAATTGTCTCCGCGATTGCTGCAACCGCTGTTCCTGCTCTTGTGATGGCTCGTGGACATCGGATCGAGAGTGTTCCGGAGATGCCTCTTGTGGTTAGTGACTCTGCTGAGTCTGTGGAGAAGACAAGTGCCGCGATCAAGGTTTTGCAACAGATCGGTGCTTATGCAGACGCTGAGAAGGCTAAGGATAGTATTGGAATTCGTCCTGGTAAAGGTAAAATGAGGAATCGGCGATACATTTCTCGTAAAGGTCCGTTGATTGTTTATGGAACAGAGGGAGCTAAGTTAGTGAAAGCGTTTAGGAACATCCCTGGAATCGATTTATGTCATGTTGAGAGGTTGAGTTTGCTTAAACTTGCTCCTGGTGGTCACTTAGGCCGATTCGTTGTATGGACTAAATCGGCTTTTGAGAAGTTAGAATCCGTTTACGGATCATTTGAGAAGCCATCGGAGATGAAGAAGGGATATGTTCTTCCTCGTCCAAAGATGGTAAATGCTGATCTTGCTAGGATTATCAATTCTGATGAGGTTCAGAGTGTGGTTAGGCCGATTAAGAAGGATGCGAAGAGAGCCGTGAGGAAGAAGAACCCTCTTAAGAACTTGAATGTTATGTTGAAGCTTAACCCTTATGCCAAAACTGCGAGAAGGATGTCTCTGTTGGCTGAAGCTGAGAGAGTAAAGTCCAAAAAGGAGAAGCTCGAGAGGAAGAGGAAACCCATCTCAAAGGTAGCAACTTGTCTCCTCTTCTCTTAGAGATTCATGATTTACTGCTTATGGGTTTATATGCATTCGATTCTTCATTAGATTTGGAGATGTTGAGACTTAGTTCCTCGATTGAACATCATTAGTGGTTCTCTCTGGTCAACATTCACTGGCTTTCTATGGTTTTTCTTGGCCTTCTTAGGAATTGTTTGGACTTAATAAGCTTAGAATCTGTGGTGTATTTGATCTGGTTTGTGTCATTGATTTTGTTCTTAATTCTTGTGTCTTGCAGGAGGAAGCAGCGAAGATCAAAGCAGCAGGCAAAGCGTGGTACCAGACTATGATATCGGACAGTGACTACACTGAGTTTGATAACTTCACTAAATGGCTCGGTGTGGATCAGTAAAATCTGCAACCATAGTCAATTTTTTTGTTTCTTTTTCTGTTTCTGAGATCAAATTTTACTTCTTTCTTCTTATTTATTGCCTTTTTTGCTTTATCAGTCTCGGTTCCTTGACGTTTTTATTATACTCTTACTTGTGTTTTACCATGATTATGATTATGTGAAATCAAGTAATTTGCCCAGTGTTAGATTACTTCTAACACAACTCTCCCTTTGAATAATTTATTGAAAAATAAGAGAAATTTCCTAAAATACCACAATTAGTTTAATGTTTCAAAATTATTGCTAAAAGTTTTGGTTTTTTAAAAATAACGTACACTAAAAATGATTTTCAAGGGTTTATAATTTAAATTTTTGGGTTTGTGTTAAATATTTTAGATTTATGGTTTAGTTTTTAGGGTTTAGGATTTACTTTTTAGGATTTAGGGTTTAGTTTTGAAAGTTTAAAGTTTAATTTTAGGTTTGTGGTATTTTTGGAAAACCAAAATTTAAGTGGTATTTTTGAAACATGGTGGTAGTTTTGAAAACAAACTTGTGGTATTTTTGAGAATTGCGCTTGAAATAATTGAACATGTCATATTTTTATTTAAAATTCAAGTAAATTATAAGATAATCAAGATTATTTTATGTTACCTTCAATGAAGTAGTCCACATAATTTTACTTCTTACCACTTGTTTAATTTTTCGACTAATATATTGATAGCATTATTTTCTTACAATATGTAGAATGCCAAGTCGTCTCCTACGAAACTAGAAACTTACTTAAAAAAGAAATATTTGGTTTAAAATACGAACTTTGAAGTTGTATTTGCTTCTTATCTTTATCATATTTGAAGCTTGTTCGGACTTGGTCTAGATTAGAATTTGAAAAAATAAAAATAAAATAAGCAGTTTATCAAAGCATTACTATATATATATATGCACACAGATCATTGATTCTTCATCACTTCACATACTTAAAAACACATTTTCAAAGAAACCCCCAAATGAGAAACAAGAGAGTTTTCTTCTTCGTCTTGCTCTTCTTCTTCTCCGTCTTCTATGTGGAACTCAGCAGAGGACAGAACAACAGAAGAACCGAAATCAGTGTCGGTGTTGTAACAGATGTCGGGACTTCATACTCGGACGTTGCCATGCTCTGCATCAACATGTCTCTCACCGATTTCTATTCTTCTCGTCCTCAATTTCAGACAAGGCTTGTCGTCAACATCGGTGACTCCAGAAACGACGTTGTGGGTACAGCAGCTGCAGGTACCTTCTCATCTCCTCTCTCTCTCTCTCTCTATATATATATATATATATATATTTGTTACTGTTACTGAATTTATGTACTTCCAAAGGCGTCAACGCCAAAAATTGGATTGACAAGAAAACGTATATATTTGACAATAGGATCCCATCGAACTAAACACACTGTTCACGTTTGCAATCATCAAACTATTCTCATTTAATTCTACACATACTAAACCATATTTTTGTTTGGTTTTGATATTGTCACAGCTCTCGAGCTGATAAAGAACAAGCAAGTGAAAGCGATATTGGGGCCATGGACTTCAATGCAAGCACATTTCTTGATCGAGATTGGCCAAAAATCCCGGGTTCCGGTTGTTTCCTACTCTGCAACCAGCCCATTTCTTACATCTCTCCGTAGTCCATACTTCTTTCGTGCTACATACGAAGACTCCTCTCAAGTGCACGCCATAAAATCTATCATCAAGTTGTTCGGGTGGAGAGAAGTTGTGCCTGTTTACATCGACAACACCTTTGGAGAAGGTATAATGCCTCGTCTCACCGATGCATTACAAGAGATCAATGTGCGAATACCTTATAGATCTGTCATCGCTCTCAATGCCACGGATGATGAAATCTCTGTGGAGCTTCTTAAGATGATGACCATGCCCACAAGAGTCTTTATTGTCCACATGTACTCTTCTCTTGCCTCAAGAGTCTTCATTAAAGCTAAGGAGATTGGTTTGATGAAACCAGGATATGTCTGGATCCTTACCAATGGAGTTACCGATGACTTAAGTTCGATTACTGAGACGGGTATTGAGGCTATGGAGGGGGTATTGGGTGTTAAAACGTTTATTCGGAAATCCAAAGATCTAGCCAAGTTTAGATCTCGATGGAGGAAGAGATTCCCACGGATGGAGTTGAATGTCTACGGATTGTGGGCTTATGATGCTACCACCGCACTGGCGATAGCCATTGAAGAAGCTGGAACAAATAACTTGACTTTCAGTAATGCGGATCCTAGGAGAAATGCGTCTGAACTTGAAGCTCTGGGTTTATCTCAATATGGTCCAAAGCTTCTCCAGACACTCTCAAGAGTTCAATTCAAAGGACTTGCAGGAGATTTCCGTTTTGCCAACGGGCAACTGCAACCATCGGTGTTTGAGATTGTTAATGTGATTGGAACCGGAGAAAGGTCAATAGGATTCTGGACAGAGGAAAATGGTCTTGTGAAGAGACTAGACCAGCAACAGCGGAGCCAGAGCGCTTTATCTACTTGGAAAGATCAAATTAAACACATTATCTGGCCTGGAGAGGCTGACTCTGTTCCCAAAGGATGGGAGATCCCAACAAATGGGAAGAGGTTGCGCATCGGAGTTCCAAAGAGAACCGGTTATACCGATCTTGTGAAGGTCACAAGGGATCCTATCACCAATTCACCAGTAGTCACAGGTTTCTGCATAGATTTCTTTGAGGCTGTGATTCGAGCAATGCCTTATGACGTCTCCTATGAGTTCATTCCTTTCGAGAAACGCAATGGTAAACCAGCCGGTAATTATAACGACTTGGTCCACCAAGTGTACCTTGGGGTGAGTAAGATCACTCACTAATCATCCCTCAAAGTAGCATTTACAAAAGCCATCTTAGTGAACTCTTCTTTTCTTCTCTCTGTCGCAGAGATATGACGCGGTTGTGGGAGATACAACCATACTGGCGAACAGGTCTTCTTACGTCGACTTTACATTCCCATTCATTAAATCAGGTGTGGGATTGATCGTCCAGATGAAAGACCAAGTGAAGAGAGACAGTATCAGTTTCTTGAAACCTTTGTCATGGAAACTATGGTTGACTTCCTTTGTCTTCTTCTTCCTTATTGGCTTTACGGTTTGGGCTCTTGAACATAGGGTTAATCCGGACTTCCGTGGACCGGCTAATTACCAAGCTAGTACCATCTTCTGGTTCGCCTTCTCTACCATGGTTTTTGCTCCAAGTACATTCAATCTCCCCTCTCTAAATCTCAGCATGTATTGGTCTTTCTATATATTACCTTGCTTGATGCTTACTCTTGAGTCGCTGTCCGCAGGAGAAAGAGTGTTCAGCTTTGGAGCCAGGCTTCTGGTTATCACATGGTATTTCATCGTTCTCGTGCTGACTCAAAGTTACACAGCCAGTTTGGCGTCGCTTTTGACATCACGGCAACTTCATCCAACCATAACCAGCATGAGTAGCTTGCTTGAAAGAGGAGAAAGAGTGGGTTATCAGAGAACATCCTTCATCCTCGGAAAGCTTAAAGAAACAGGTTTCTCGCAATCTAGCCTTGTGCCCTTTGATACCGCAGAAGAATGCGATGAGCTTCTGAGAAAAGGACCAAAAAAAGGCGGTATCTCTGCAGCTTTCTTGGAAATACCTTACTTGAGACTCTTTCTTGGACAATATTGCAACACTTATAAAATGGTTGAAGAACCCTTCAATGTTGATGGATTCGGCTTTGTAAGTTTCCAAGACAGAACTTCTGTGAAAGTATCATTAAATGAAGAGATCATAAGT
Organism: Pseudoturritis turrita; assembly: GCA_900406555.1. Classification (NCBI taxonomy): domain Eukaryota; kingdom Viridiplantae; phylum Streptophyta; class Magnoliopsida; order Brassicales; family Brassicaceae; genus Pseudoturritis; species Pseudoturritis turrita. The sequence goes on from OVBL01000705.1 coordinate 64,974, forward strand.
GCTCTTTTTTTCACAGGTTTTTCCGATCGGATCACCTTTGGTTGCTGATGTTTCAAGGGCCATCTTAAAAGTAGCAGAGTCACCAAAGGCAATGGAGCTTGAGCGCGCATGGTTCAAGAAGAAAGAAGAAAGTTGTCCAGACCCAGTCACCAATCCAGATCCTAATCCATCTTTTACCTCTAGGCAGCTCGGCGTAGACAGTTTCTGGCTTCTGTTTCTTGTTGTGTTTGTTGTTTGCATTCTAACACTCGGCAAATTCACATTCTGTTTCCTATGGAAGAGCGAAGCGAATGATTTGTGGAAAGAGTTTCAACAACCAGACAACGATTCGTACATCAACAAAGTAGAGAAATGCCCGTGTTCGTCAAGTCGACACATGCCTGAGAACAGCAGTCAAGCAACAAACCAGAATAACAGGGTTAAAACACAACTGTGCAACTATTTTGTTTGAATCTCTCAAGATTCGTGAGCCAAGACTGTCTTTAATTCAACCAGAAAAAACTATTGTAGTTGATTGTTTTCTTTTTCTTTTTGTTTTGTCAACAAACACCATATATTGAATCAAGTGAGATCGGTAGGGTGGTTCACCCGGGTCTTGGCCCTAACGATCCAGTCTGACTCATATGGGAATAGAGGCTACCACGTGCTCGAGCACTTTTTGCAAAGCATCGGCACAGCCATTTTTATTGCGGGGAAACGTATATAATGTAGTTGATTGTAAACCTGGGCATGGACAATTGTAGTTGACTGTATATATAGATGTTTCTTAGAATCCAATAGTTTTTTTTTTTTTGTTAAAATAGAATCCAATAGTTCTAAAACGATGTAAATCCATATTCCATTATAGTACCATTACCATATATCAGTGACACTAACAAGTCACCATAGAGGTTGATAAGGTTTATGTGTCACTCGGTAAACCTAGGGCTGGGCTTCTCACATGTGCCAAAGACTACTGGCTTATTAACTTGAGCTATTCGATAAGAAAAAGAAAAAAACAACTTTTAATGTAGTTTGACAACTCTCACAACAAGATTGCTATGAGCCTATGAGTAACCATGATTGTCAAAATTTGAAATACTGTTGCTACATTTTTGCAGCAACTTTTAACTAAAACCCAGAAAAACATTATTTCAATATCATCTTAAAATAAATTTCGCATTTCTCAACAAATATCTATTATTTGGTTTTCACTTTTCGCTGAAAGGAAAAAGCAATGGAGGGGAATAGTTCATATTTTGGTGCTTTGTGCTTTGTAGTGATTTGTTTGGAATTTTTTTGTTTTCTGGGAATAAAATCATAAACTAGATGCATGTGATACTGCCTATATTGTTAATCTTCTCGTGATTTTTTTTGGTGGGTTCAAGAGAAATTACGCCTATATTGTTAATCTTCTCTGCTCAGAAGCAGAAAAAGGAAAAAAAAGGACTCACACTCTTTTACAATAATGATTTCAATATCAATGTCTTATTTACCAATAATAAATTAATTGATATTGATGCGATTATTAATAAAAATAAAGTTTTTTTATCATTCGTATATGGAGATCTGATCCTTAAATATAGAGAAGAAGTGTGGAAAAGGTTAAGTCGAATGGAGATTAATAGGTTCGAACCATGGATAATAATCAGTGATCTAAATGAATTAACGGGTAATCATGAGAAAAAGGAGGGACGCTAAAAAATGCTTCCACCTTTCACTCCTTTAATACTATGATTCAAAATTGCGGTATGCTGGAATTTTCGTGTTTAGGAAATACATTATCATGGAGGGGAAGACATAAGTCAAAGACTATCTCGTGTCGGCTTGATCGGGCATTAGCCAATGAAGATGACATGCAATTTTTACAAATTATTTTGTCGAGTATATGGCTATGATTGGGTCGGACCATAGGCCTATTCTTGCCACACAAAAAACAAGAAAAATCGAAGTAAATGACAATTTCGGTTTGATAAGAGATGGATTGGTCGGGAATAATTAATGGAATCCCTAGCTACGGGATGGGGATATATGAGAGGATGGACGGAGGGAAATATTGTTGACAAGATTATTGAATGTCGCCGAGAGATCTCGAGATGGCGTAAGGAAAACCTTCTGTACGGGAAAGAGAAAATTTTGGAACTGCAAAAATGCAGTAGAGGAGTGTCAGAATGATGACAACAGGACCCCTGAAGAATTGTTTGAACTTACACAAAAATTAAAGGAAGCCTATCAGGATGAGGAGGGTCATTGGCACCAAAAAAGTCGCACAACATGGTTACAGGAAGGGGATGCCAATTCAAAAAATTTCCATGCGCAGACAAAACAGAGTCGAGCGCGTAATCAAATTATTGGATTATATAATACATTCGGAGGGTGGGTCAGTCAGAGGAAGAGGTGTAACAAGTTGCGGTTAATTATTTTGAAGACTTTTTTCAAACGACTTCACCTACGAAATTTGAGGAAGTATTAGAAGAGGTTCCATCACTAATTACAAATCAGATAAATGAATCTTTGACGGCGATGGCAATGGAAGAAGAGGTACGGCGAGCTTTATTTATGATGCACCCGAAAAAGGCCCCATGGCCAGATGGGATGACTGCACTTTTATTACAATGGTCTTGGCAGAGTTCCTACGGACAGGAACATTCGACCACAGGTTGAATATGACCAACATCTGCTTAATTCCTAAAACAGACATGCCCACTAGAATGATAGAATTAAGGCTTTATTTATGATGCACCCGAAAAAGGCCCCAGGACCGGATGGGATGACTGCACTTTTTTCCAATGGTCTTGGAAGATTATCAAGGCAGAAATTCTGAAGTTAGTCAACGAGTTTCTACGGAGAGGAACATTTGACCGCAGGTTGAATATGACAAACATCTGCTTAATTCCTAAAATGGACAGGCCCACTAGAATGACAGAATTGAGGTTTTATTTATGATGCACCCGAAAAAGGCCCTAGGGCCGGATGGGATGATTGCACTTTTTCCAACAATCATGGCATATTATCAAGGCTGACATTCTGAAGTTAGTCAACAAGTTCCTACGAACAAGAACATTTGACCGTAGGTTGAATATGACAAACATCTGCTTAATTCCTAAAACGGACAGACCCACTAGAATGGCAGAATTGAGGCCTATAAGTCTCTGTAATATCGGTTATAAAATTATATATAATGTTTAGTGTCAGCGGCTAAAACGAGTCCTATCGAATCTCATATCAGAGTTGCAGTCGGCCTTTGTATCCGGTCCCCTAACCACGAACAATATTTTGATTGGCCCAAGAAATGTTTCATGGGTTGAGAACAAACAAGGCGTGTAATAATAAATTTATGGCAGTTAAAACAGATATGAACAAAGCCTATGACATTGTGGAATGATTATTTATTGAGAATCTCCTTCAAAAAATGGGTTTTGTGGAAAAATGGATTAGTTGGATGATGTGGTGCATCAAATCGGTTCAATACAAAGTCCTACTAAATGGACAACCAAAAGGACATATACTACCAAAACGGGGACTGAGGCAAGGGGATCCATTATCCCCGTATCTATTCATACTGTGTACGGAAGCATTAATTGCTAATGTACGGAAGGCAGAACGGGAAAAAAAACTTACAAGATTGAAAGTAGCGAGGGCAAGCCTTGCAGTTTCGCATCTACTCTTCGCAGATGATAGTCTGTTCTTTTGTAAGGCAAATACGGAAGAGTGTCAAGTACTACAGAACATACTCAAACAATATGAAACAGCGTCCGGACAAAAAATAAATTTCTCCAAATCATCAATACAGTTTGGACATTCGGTGGATCCAATGGTTAAGGAGAAGATACAACGGGTATCGGAGATATCGATGATCGGGGGAATAGGTACTTATTTGGGCATTCCTGAAAGCCTGGGAGGGGGGAAAAACAAAGGTTTTCTCCTTTGTAAGAGAAAGATTACAGGACATAATAAACGGATGGACATCGAAGTTCTTCTCTAAGGGGGCCAAAGAAGTTCTTATAAAGTCGGTGGCGGCAGCTCTCCCGACGTATGTTATGTCTAGTTTCAAGATGCCCAAATCCATAATTACTAACTTAACCAGTGCAATAGGACAATTTTGGTAGAGTTCTAATGGGTGTCAATGAGGTATGCACTGGCTATCTTGGAAGAAACTATGTCGAGGTAAACAATATGTTGGACTTGGATTTCGGACAATTGAAGCTTTCAGTATGGCCCTTTTAGCAAAACAGCTATGGCGGTTAATGGATAACCCAAAATCTCTTTTTGTAAAAGTTTTTAGAGGACGCTATTTTCGAAACTCTAATCTGTTGGATTCAGGTAAATCATACTCACCATTCTTTGGTTGGCAGAGTATTATCTCGGCTAGACCTCTGGTTAGAAAATGGCTAATTAAATGAGTTGGCTCAGGAACTTCCATCTCTGTATAGAATGATTATTTTATTTTGGCTCAACACCCGAGGCCAGCGACTTGTCAAACCATAAATTATTATCCATCTTTTATGGTCAACCATTTGGTTGATCCTCAGACACGGACTTGGAATATACAGCTGCTAAACGCGATCATCATCCCAGATGATGTGAAAATTATTCGCAGTATCCCCGTGGGAGACATCCTTAGACCCGACACTCTAGATTGGCAATATACGAAATCCATAAAATACACTGTCAAATCGGGTTATCAAATTGAAAAAGATAGCATATTTTTGGATCAGAATACAACATTCGGCCCAACTATTCGACCTTTGCAAGCGCAGACTTGGAAGATTCAATGTCCTCCCAAGCTGAGGCACTTCCTCTGGCAAGTGATTACGGGATGTCTATTGGTTAATGTGAACCTAAAAAATAGTGGAATAAGGTGTGTCACACAATGTGCACGGTGTGGGATGGAAGAGACAGTTAACCATGCCCTTTTTGAATGTCCTCCAGCATTTCAAATATGGGCTATGATAGACTCCTCGTAAGGATCTATGCCCCAAAATGCCCTTTGTGTGGTTGTGACTCGAACGGATGATGATCGGTTCACAGGATGCAGAAATAATGCGGAAGATGAACGGACTTTGAAGATGAACGAATAAGTGATGGATCGATTTGTACTTCCAAGAGAGATGTGAATCTCTTAGACTACGAGGCTGGATCCTATCTTAGATATACGCACTAAGACAAGAACAAGTTGAGAAATGAATCTCGTTTTTGATCAAACAATTTAGAGAGATTTTTAAAAGAAAAGTTTGATGATTTTTATTGAAGAGAAAGAGGGTTTATGTAAGACCTTGGCCACGTCCAAGGTCATTATAACACATGGAAAATGACAAACATTAAAGACATTTGACCAAGAAGTTTGAAAGACAAAAACGAAAATAAAGGGATAAAAATGGAGAAGGCTCGCTTGGTGAGAATCGAACCCAAGACCTCCGAGTCTTCTAGCGTTGCCGATGATGAGGATTATGATTAAGTGTGTGAACCTTGCCTCATTAAAAACCTTGCCGGAAAACCATTGGGACAAAACCGAGCGAAGGGAAAAAGAGTGCGCATCACACACCTCTTATCACCGACCCTTAAGCCACTTGAATCACGACCAATGTGATCGGACAAGTGCTTGGCTCAAGGTCGCTCTTAATATGGTGAAGTAGAGAGTTGACGGATTGGTTAAGTTATCTCGTCCTCGACCTTGTCATTGGCCCAACCGGAATGTTCAAAGACGTAGCCTCGAAAAGGTCCTCCGCGGCTACGAGCTGCTCCTCGGCTATGAGCTTGTCCTTAGTCCTTTGTCCTACGTCTTCTTGTCCCGAACCTCCATGCTCTGAGCTTGCCATGATCTCATCATCCTCTCCCACTTGAAAAGGATTTGACCTCAAATCCGCTTTATCTACACAAAAAGGAATAAGATCAGAAACATTGAAGCTTTCGCTAACCTTATACTTACCTTGTAGATCGAGTTGGTAGGCGTTGTTGTTGATCCGTTTGAGAACTTTGAATGGCCCGTCAATTCGCGGCATCAACTTAGACTTAGCCTTAAGGGTTTTAGCCACGACAAAGTGTCCCATCAAGCCTCCTTCGTGAGCTTCCCTTAGAAACAAATCTCTCAAAGAAGAGTGAGGTACACAAAGTCTATTTTCATAAAACAAATAACCATCAAAGCGATAGTATTTTCCGAAGGCAAATTTCTCACAAGATTGAAATATCTTACCAAAATCGGAGTCGTTGGCATAAAGATCTTTGATTTGTTCAAATCCCAACAATCTTGCATCTAAAGAGTTAAGTAAGACATACCTTCGAGATAATGCGTCGGCTACAACATTATCTTTACTTTTTTGTACTTGATCACGTATGGAAAACTTTCGATGAACTCGACCCATCGGGCATGACGCTTGTTGAGCTTTTGTTGGCCTTTGAGATGTTTTAATGACTCATGATCGGTGTGGATCACGAACTCCTTAGGCCATAGATAATGTTGCCAAGTTTGCAAAGCCCTCACCAAGGCGTATAACTCTTTGTCGTATGTCGAGTAGTTAAGCATAGCTCCACCTAGCTTCTCGCTAAAGAAAGCAATTGGCTTGTGATCCTGCATCAAAACAGCACCAATACCTAGGCCAGAGGCATCACACTCAATCTCAAAAGTTTTCATAAAATCAGGAAGTATTAAAATGGGAGAGTTAGTGAGCTTCTCTTTCAAGGCTTGGAAGGCCTCTTCTTGTGCGGCTTCCCATTTGAAACCAACATCCTTTTTTATTACTTCCGTAAGCGGGGCAGCAATGGTGCTAAAGTCCTTGACAAAACGTCGGTAAAAACCCGCTAGACCGTGAAAGCTCCTAACTTCACTTACGTTCTTTGGACTTGGCCAATCTCGAATCGCTTTGACCTTCTCCTCGTCAACCTTAATGCCATATGTGCTTACAACAAAGCCTAGAAAAACAAGATTATCCATGCAAAATGTGCATTTCTTACGGTTGGCATAAAGCTTTTTCTTCCTAAGCAAGTCTAGAACCGTTTTAAGATGCATGACATGATCATCTAGATTCTTAGAGTAAATCAAAATGTCATCAAAATAAACCACAACGAATACTCCTATATGCTTCCAGAATATGATTCATTAACCTCATGAAAGTACTAAGTGCATTCGTTAATCCAAACGACATGACTAACCATTCATATAAACCTTGTTTCGTTTTAAATGCCATTTTTCATTCATCACCTTCCTTCATCCGGATTTGGTGATAACCACTCTTAAGATCTATCTTAGAGAATATGCTAGAACCATACAACTCATCAAGCATATCATCAAGTCTAGGGATAGGATGGCGATACTTAACCGTAATGTTGTTGATGACACGGCAATCAACGCACATGCGCCAACTTCCATCCTTTTTTGGCACAAGTAACACCGGAACAGCACATGGACTCATGCTCTCACGGATGTGTCCCTTGTCCATAAGCTCGTTCACTTGCTTCTCAAGTTCCTTTGTTTCCACCGGATTGGTTCGATAGGCTGGCCGATTAGGAAGAGCGGCCCCGGGCACAAAATCAATTTGGTGCTCGATCCCTCGGATTGGTGGCAAACCTATAGGGCTGTTTTCTGGAAAAACATCTTGATAATCCTGTAAAAGAGACTTGATAATACTTGGCAGCGCCAGTTCGGGGTTAGTTGAACAAGTAAGTGTTTCTTTAAAAACAAATAGTAAACTGTTTGAAGAACTTCCCTTTTTCTTGGCAACGGTTAGATCGGTTGATTTGGTGGAGTTCTTTTTCATACTTAGCTGATCTAGGTACACTTCATGTGGGGTCATAGGAGCTAAGATAGTTTTTCGGCCCAAATGCTCAAAAGTATGGCGGTTAGTGAACCCGTCATGGACTACCTTTCGGTCCGATTGCCAAGGTCGACCAAGTAGAAGGTGACTCGCACTCATTGGTAGAACATCACACAAAACCTCATCCTCGTACTTGCCGATCGAAAATAAAACCTTAACTTGCTCGTTGACGGTCATTTCACCGGAATCGTTGAGCCATTGAAGCGAATACGGCTTCGGATGGTTAAGTGTTTCGAAGCCAATTTTCTCCACCATGGTCCTACTAGCCACGTTAGTACAGCTCCCACCATCTATGATCAAGCTACAAACCTTGCCTTTAACCAAGCATCGCGAATGAAAAAGATTCTCTCGTTGCGCTTGTTCCTCGGTTATGGTCAAGACACTTAACGATCGTCTTGCTACGAGTAACTCCCCTTTAGCCGCGGTCTCTATACCCTCATCGGCTGAAGTATCACCTACTGATTTCTCCTCTTCGGACTCAAACGCTCCATTATCCCTAAGGATCATAACCCGTTTGTTTGAACAGTCGCTAGCATAGTGCCCAAGTCCTTGGCACTTGTAACATCGGATATCTCTAGCCCTCAATACTTCCTTGGCCTTTCCTTTGAAGTCGTGTTCCACCGGTTTCGACTTGGTAAAGGGTTTTGAATCCTTTTGGAAAACAGTCTTCTCTTCTTTGTGATAACTAGATCGGCCCGAATTAAACCCGGTATTGCCTGAACCGTAACTTGTCTTAAAGCTTCTCCTCTTTATTTGTGTCTCAAACATCACGGCTTTGTGAAGCATCTCCTCAAGCTCCACATAATGTTGCGTTTCCAATCGGTCTTGGATGTCGAGGTTGAGACCTCCCATGAACCGAGACATAATAGCTTCACCCTCTTCACGGACATCGGCTCTCAACATCAAGGTTTCTATTTCTTTGAAGTATTCTTCTACGGACCTACTGCCTTGAACCAAGTCTCGTAACCGTTGGTGTAGCTCTCGTTGGTAGTGGCTCGGCACAAATCTCCTTCGCATGATGGCTTTCATTTGGTTCCAAGTCTCGATGGGATAATCACCGACACGTCTCCTAGTGGTCACAAGTTGATCCCACCAACTCAAAGCGTAATCGTAAAACTCGGTTGCAGCGATTCTAACTTTGGTGTCCTCGGTGCATTCTCGGCATATGAACACTAGCTCGATCTTTGTCTCCCAATCCAAGTATGCTTCCGGATTATTGGTTCCATGGAATGGAGGGATATTGATTTTCAACCCACCAAAAGCATCTCGCGGTGGCGGTCTCTCTCGCGTTTGCCTTCGCCTCCTTTGGCTACTGTTAGAAGCATGACTAGAGTAGTAATGTACTGCTGCTGCACCATCAATCCGTTGTTCCCTTGGTGCCCTTTCTTGTGGCTGATTTAGAACAGGACCCGGAGCAACCCGGTTCAATTGCAACGCCCCAAGCTTTTCTTCGATGATTCTAGCCACGGTTGCTTCAATTGATTCCAACATCTTCTTCTTGCCCACTTTTGAATTGGATGACTCTGCTACGGAGCTCGACATGGTACCTGAAAAAAAAGAAAAGGATCTAACAAGTAAGAAGTCCTTTTGAAAGTTGAAACTAGTTAAACACAAGAAGATGAACAGTTTTGACAAGAATGGATGAACAGTCACGAAAAATTATCAAATCGGATCAAAAAAATTCCAGAAACACTTTTAAAAAATACTAAACTCAATCTAGGTTCAGATTCAAGTGAAATTACAATTTTACGATGAGCCAATTATTTATGATAAAGTTTACAAAATCACAGAAAAATGAAGAAATACGATAAAAATCCAGAAAATGAAGAACACGAGATTTTTAGCAAGGAACAACACAACCTTTACACGAAGTGGCTCTGATACCACTTGATAGACTCCTCGTAAGGATATATGCCCCAAAATGCCCTTCGTGTGGTTGTGACTCGAACGGATGATGATCGGTTCACAGGATGCAGAAATGATGCGGAAGATGAACGGACTTTGAAGATGAACGAATAAGTGATGGATCGATTTGTACTTCCAAGAGAGATGTGAATCTCTTAGACTACGAGGCTGGATCCTATGAATCTCGTTTTTGATCAAACAATTTAGAGAGATTTTTAAAAGAAAAGTTTGATGATTTTTATTGAAGAGAAAGAGGGTTTATGTAAGACCTTGGCCACGTCCAAGGTCATTATAACACATGGAAAATGACAAACATTAAAGACATTTGACCAAGAAGTTTGAAAGACAAAAACGAAAATAAAGGGATAAAAATGGAGAAGGCTCGCATGGTGAGAATCGAACCCAAGACCTCCGAGTCTTCTAGCGTTGCCGATGATGAGGATTATGATTAAGTGCGTGAACATCGCCTCATTAAAAACCTTGCCGGAAAACCATTGGGACAAAACCGAGCGAAGGGAAAAGAGTGCGCATCACACACCTCTCATCACCGACCCTTAAGCCACTTGAATCACGACCAATGTGATCGGACAAGTGCTTGGCTCAAGGTCGCTCTTAATATGGTGAAGTAGAGAGTTGACGGATTGGTTAAGTTGTCTCGTCCTCGACCTTGTCATTGGCCCAACCGGAATGTTCAAAGACGTAGCCTCGAAAAGGTCCTCCGCGGCTACGAGCTGCTCCTCGGCTACGAGCTTGTCCTTACTCCTTTGTCCTACGTCTTCTTGTCCCGAACCTCCATGTTCTGAGCTTGCCATGATCTCATCAGGCTATGTCGACAATTCCTACGGCTACGGGAATTTCTCCGGTATCATCAGTCTTTACTAATATGGATTACTTGTTTTGGAAAGTGCCTCCGGATAATCAAGATCAACGATTCCCATGGATTATATGGTACATTTGGAAAGCAAGGAACGATAAGGTTTTTAGATGTCTAGATGTAGATCTACATCTTGTTCTACAGAATGCAGAAATGGAGGCTTTGGTCTGGGAGAAGGCACAATCGGAGGAGCTGATAATTCCACCGTACGATGGTGGCCAATCAAACGCAATCACGGATTACACAGATTTAAGATGTTATACTGATGGTTCCTGTAAAGAGTCAGATAATTTTTCCGGGATAAGATGGTATGCTTTCCAGGAAGCTGACACAGCGATTATGATGGGAGTTTGGAATTTGAGAAAGAGTCTGTCCCCACTACACTCAGAGATTGAAGCTCTAGTTTGGGCAATGCAATCCCTGATTGAACTACAGAAGACGGAGGTAGCCTTCGCAACAGACTCTTATGATTTGGTGAAGATTGTGTCTACACCGACGGAGTGACCGGCGTTTGTAATCCACCTCGAAAAATTAATAAAGATAAAGGAGAAGTTCTCTTTCTTTTCTTTCCCGCGCACCCTTAGATCGAAGGCCGGCAGCTGGCGAATTGTGTTCAAATAGTTACTTTTAATATTTTTTAAGTAAGTTCGACACTATCGATTTGGATGACTGAGCTGTTGTAAATTAGTTTATTAAGTTATTGACAAAAAAAAAAAAAAAAAAACTGTTGTGTTACTGATTTAAATATTTTCAACATTAGTTGTGCGTGACTGTTTGGTAAAATATAATATTCATAAGAAAATGAAAAAGGAAATAAAAACACATGTTTGGAAAAAATATACAGATGTTAAACTAGAGTAGAAAACGTATAATGTCAGGAGAAAACAAGGTGAACAGTATAAAGTTATAAACAGTACTTGTATTTTTGATTTTGACTGGCTTCCATAATTTCCGGGTGAATAATGAAAAATAAAAAATTGTACCTTCTTTATGAATGCGTACCATATGCATTTGATGATTTGAATAATGAAAAATAAAAAATGTATCTTCTTTATGAATGCGTACCATATGCATTAGACTATTAGCAATTTAGCATGTGTTTTAAATCATTAAACTAGTTTCGTACCGTGCTGTGCGATATTTGATTTTAATAAAACAGACGGTTGAAAAGATTATGTATTGTTAATATATGATGTATATTTGATACCATAATAATCAGATATATTATATGGTTTTATAATCTAATATACGATTATTTTTTAATATGAATGTAATTTGCATATTTACGAGTGTTAAAATGGGTTCGTCCACGCAACATCAATTTAAGATATTTTGCATCTTCTGGCAAACTTATCCGCAAAAGACTACAATTGTAAAAACATCAACCATATGACGGAATAATACAAAAATTGATGAATTCGGATATCGTTTAGGTATTTCAGATCAATTAAACAAATTTAAAGTTAAGACAAAGAAGTCGAAAAACAACGAAGTTAATGATTGCCCCCTTTTCATTAATGAAATTACGTGTATATTTATACAAGATGGTAGTCGATCTAAAAACCCTAATCAAAACAGAAAATTTTCCTATTTTTTGCCGAATTTCCTTTTTGATCGTCATCTTTTTTCTGTTTCCTCGAATCTTCAAATCGGCTGATTATCGTAGATTTGGGCCAACTTCAATTTCATTGGGCCGAACTCGCGGGTCTACTCGTCATTATGGGCCGAGATCAAATAAAAGGGCTTCTCGACCCCTCTTGGCCCAATTCGTCTGCCTACTTGGGTCGAACTCCGATATTCTTTCGGGTCGGTTCGGATCCGGGTCGGGTTTTTAAGGCAGGTGTTCAACCCGGCTCCATCAAATATTTTAATTTTTTTATCAAGTAAAAATATTTATATCAAATTAAAATTTTTTTTTTATCAAATTAAAAAATTTATTATATGTTTTTATAATGTTTCTGGACCACCATATAAATTTATATTATAAATTTATAATATTAATTAATTTATAATATAAATGTTTTTAAAATCATATTTACGTTTTTGATTTATTTATTTATTAAAAAAGATTGGAAATAGATTTTGAGAAGATTTTTTTCCAATAAAAAGTAAATATTTATTTCTATTTAAATAAAAAGATATTGTATTTTGTAATTAAATTAGTTAGAAATCTATTGAAAATTCTATCCTTAGTGAATTTTTTAAAATTGCTTTCTTTGTAATGGCATTTTAAGTAATATTTGACATTTTAAAAGTCATTTTCTTAAAAGTTTTTCTCAATTAATAGTATAGATTAATTAAGACAAGAGGATACATTTTAGCCAAAAATATATAACCGGAATTCGATATATTCTTTACATATTTAATCTTATCTATATATTAATATATTTCCATATCCCAATATCGCAAATATTTCATGAGACAAAGATTGGTTGAGGGAATCCTAGCGATCGATATTGACTATTCCTTTATAGTACAACCAACATTGAATATTCTATATAACACTTACCATCAACGTCTTCACAGGAGCATGATCCCCAAGGCAAACGAATTAGGGTTTTTCCATAAATAAGGCGAAAACAAACAACCTTGACCATCACCTCCAATAACCATGACTTCTCCATTGCTTGGTCAACCGGAGCTCCGAGACTCCAACTCAACCCTCCCAAATCCCATCACAGCCTCTGGTCGAAGCAACCCTTTCATGGACTCAATGGTCTCAACCTTTAACAAGTTAACCAAAGCCAACGTCATCTCTTCTCCTCAAATGGGCCACACCGAGAACGGATCCGGCACATACCTCTCCACCGGCAATCCCTGCCTCGACTTGTTCTTCCACGTTGTTCCCAGCACCCCCAAGGAATCTCTAGAACAGCGACTCCACGCGGCTTGGGACCACGACGCTTTAACCACTCTCAAGCTTATATGTAACCTTCGTGGAGTCCGAGGCACCGGAAAATCCGACAAGGAAGGGTTTTACACGGCGGCGCTTTGGCTCCAGCGTTGTCATCCCAAAACCCTAGCTTGTAACCTCGATTCCCTCTCGAAATTTGGTTACTTGAAAGATTTTCCGGAGCTTCTTTACCGGATTCTACAAGGATCTGAGATCCGTAGGATCCAGAAATCTGAATGGATCCAGAGGAAAAGCGAATCTAGAGGTAGAGAAAGAGCGAAGCCGGAGGCGACGAGGGAGCTAAGGATAACAAACGCAGAGAAGAAAAACCAAGCGGAGAAAGCTAAAGCGAAGCTAGAGAAGATATCAATGGGGAAGAAAGGTTTCACAAGATATTCAGACGATCCAGACTATCATTTCCTCTTCGAACGAGTCGCCGATCTATTCGCAGATCACTTAAAGAAAGACATGGAGTTCTTGACTTGCGGCAAAACAAACAAGATCTCTCTAGCGGCTAAGTGGTGTCCATCGCTTGATTCTTCGTTTGACAAAGCAACTCTTCTCTGCGAAAGCATTGCTAAGAGACTGTTTCCACGTGAATCATGTCCAGAATACAAAGGCGTTGAAGAAGCTCACTACGCGTACAGAGTCCGTGATCGGTTACGGAAACAAGTTCTTGTTCCTCTCCGGAAAACTCTGCAACTCCCTGAGGTTTACATGGGAGCGAGAGACTGGGAATCTCTTCCTTACAATCGTGTAGCATCCGTAGCTATGAAGTCGTACAAAGGGATATTCTTGAAACACGACAGAGAGAGATTTCTCAAGTTTTTGGGTGATGCGAAAACAGGGGAAACAAAGTTAGCTGCTGGAGCTTTGTTACCTCATGAGATCATTGATGATTTAGACTGCGGAGACGGTGGACAAGTCGCTGAGCTACAATGGAAACGAATGGTGGATGATCTGAAAAAGAAAGGGTCTTTAACGAATTGCATTGCTGTCTCTGACGTATCAGGATCTATGAAAGGTGTTCCAATGGATGTTTCTGTTGCTTTGGGTTTACTTGTGTCTGAGCTATCGGAAGAGCCATGGAAAGGGAAGCTGATCACTTTTAGCAGAAACCCAGAACTGCAGTTAGTGGAAGGTGAAGACTTGAGGTCCAAAACCGAGTTTGTAAGGAGAATGGAGTGGGATCAAAACACTGATTTTCAGAAAGTTTTTGATTTGATTCTAAGGGTTGCGGTAGAAGGGAGATTGAAACCGGAGGAGATGATTAAAAGGATTTTTGTGTTTAGTGATATGGAATTTGATCAAGCTTCGTGTTCTTCGAAGAAAGGTTGGGAAACGGATTATCAGAGGATTGTGAGGAAGTTTAGAGAGAAAGGGTATGGAGAAGTTGTGCCAGAGATTGTGTTTTGGAATTTGAGAGATTCGAGGTCGACTCCGGTGACGGAAAGAGAGAAAGGAGTTGCGTTGGTAAGTGGGTTCTCGCAGAATTTGATCAAAGTGTTTTTGGATCGTGATGGAGAGATTGATCCGATGAAGATCATGGAAGATGCTATATCTGCTAATGAGTATAAGAAGCTTGTTGCTGGTCAGAGCCTACTTGCTTTTTCTCATATGTTTTCTCTGTCTTTTTATTAGTTTGCTTCTTTGTTTTGGTTGGTTGGTTTGCTTGCTTGTCCTTGTTTCAAGTAAAATAGCCATATTCATACTCGATTCTACACTTATGTCTCTGATTTTATCATCAACCTGTTATTGCATAATTATGTCTCTAATTTTGGTTTCATAATTGATGTTTATGTTATTTTCGGTTTAGTACAACTTCATAATAACTTATGATGAACCGTTGAACAAAAAAAAACAAACTAGTGAGAATTGGTTGAATACACCCATCAAAAACGTGAATAGATCATAAAAATTTCCTATAATGATTAAGGAGCTAAACCAAGTAGGTGAAGAAGTTGTGAAAATACCTCTGAACTGGTTTTTTTTAGGTCTTGTACAAACACCTAAACTAATGTTTTGCTGAAAGCAAACATGCTTCTTAATTTTGATTAAAAAATTGGTAAATGAAAAAATCAATTTTCTTGTTTAACTAATTGGTACCAGTTTAATATACTTACAAGTAATTTTTATTTTATCTTAATGAAAATACTAAGATACATATATATATATATATCTTATTATATAAAACTTGATGCGTCAAACGTTGTAATTCACACGATCGTGAAATGTGGCATCCGATCGATAAGATTTTGACACGTGTAAAAAAAATTCCAATGAGTAAAATCTAATTCAAATAGAATATGTGAATCAATTCGTTAAAAATTTTTAAATATATATATACATATATATGTGAGTAACTACATAATGAATGGTAAACCTAATTCAAATAAGAATAGGAAAAACTAATTATTTAGAAATATTTAATTGAAATAAAATAATATAAGAAAATAAGAGAATCAAAATAAATAATTAATTGTTAGGTTCTCTATGAGTGGTTTCAGATCAATTTTTTTATCTTATTTTATTTATTTACATTGGTAATATGATTTTATTTTCCATTTTTTGTGTTAGGTCTTTTTTACGAATTGTCAAATATTAAAAGATTAACAATAATTCAAATAGATATATGATAATTAATTCATCAAATTTTTTTAAAAAAATTTAAAGTTATATGAATAGCAAAATCGTAAAAGTTAAACCTAATTCAAATGGGAATAAAAACTATTTAATTTAAAATAAGTTGTAGAATTTAATTGAAAATTAAATAATAAAAGAATCAAAATAAATAAATAACTCTTAGACTTCTCAATTAGTGGTTTCACATTAGGGTTTTCAATTTTTGTTTTAGGTGAGATCTGATTTTGTTTTTTTACTTTTTCATGTTTTATTTCTTTTCACATATAAAATAATTAATTATAAATCCGCATAAATGCGGGTCTTAAACTTTGAAGAAAATAAAAATATATATTGAAAATATTTAAAAAATGAAAAAAATGAAAAAAAAAAAAAGTGTTTAGACAGCGTGTAGGTGATTTAGGCGCTAAATGGCACCCGGGCATTCGATTAACACTTAACAACTTTTAAAACATTGACTTAAACACAACTATATAAATTTATATATTCTGATATAGCTCAATAATTTTTTCATGGAATTAGAAACCATTATTGTATAGATTAAAAAAAACAGCATGGTCTTTTTTTTTTTTAAAGTTATTTTAAAAAAACTCATTTTTGAGCTTTAATTACTCAGAAAAACACATCCTAAACTCAACTCTCTTGAAATGACACTTACACGAAATATGACCAAATTGCCCTTTTATATATATACGTGGGGTGAAGTGTGCAAAACTGAGTTTGACATCTCTAACATCTTTGAAAAAGAGTGCAACATTTTGCATAAAGTTACGTACTCTACAAGCACCTTTTTATCTTTTGTATACATACACATACACACAAGATACACGCACAAAAAATATGTACATACATATTTTATAGAAATGTGATAAAATTATTTTCTCTCTCGTTCTCGTTCCCAGTCCACGCAAAAAGTTTTACTTTTTTAATCAATTACTATATTTTTATTAAAATTATATTTTAATTATCTAAATAATTGTGTAGTTAACTGTATGGAATATATATATATATATATACTATGTGTATATACATATATATCGTACATTAAATTTGATTTGTATCAGACAGTTGTGTGAAATTTTGGAGACGTTTGTAATATATAGAGTTAGTATAAACATTTTGCATACATACATACATATCGTAACTCAAATATAACAGTCTTGGAAAGTAATATAGTCTTTGTACACCATATCGGTCTAGCTCTGCGGCGGTGAGCGTCTCATGGTTATTCGGAAGGTTGTGTCGCGTGTGGAGGGAGTTTCACGGTGATCGATGTCCGATCACGGTTCACGGTGGTCTGATGGTTACGAGGGTTAGGTTGCCTCACCCACCATTGTTTCTCGGCCCGCCGTGTTCATTCTCCCAAGACCGGATCAAAGGGAATGGCTGACGCTGGCGACCGGAGCTTCTAGGCAAATCGATTTCCGTGGATGGCGGCAGAGCTTGAGGACAGTTTCTCCCCGGTTCAAACCGACAATTTTATCCAATTTCGATTTGCTAAACCTAGTCAATCTGCGTTTAGTGCCCGGTTTAGCTTATATATATAAAAAACTAAAAAAATTGTGTAATCCTTTATTTTAATTAATTAATGAAAACTTTTTAACAAAAAAATTTCGTTTAAAGAAATCCACACTATTATAATATTTTATTATATAAAGTTGAATGCGTTCAACGTATGTGTTTTACTATATCATAATTATAACTCACGAGATTGTGCCACGTGTTATTGTTAATCAAGATTATGACATGTGTCAATCATTTTAAGAAATTAAAATAAAATTAATTAATTAATTTAAAAAGGAAATTTACGAGCCTATCATAAAGTAATTTACAAAATTAAAATAGCAGAGTAATATATTATATTTTTTTTTCTTTTTATTGTTTATAAATTCCATTTTTTGTAAACTAAAAAAAAATGTAAATTATAAAATTAAGAATGTAAAGAGT
Organism: Pseudoturritis turrita; assembly: GCA_900406555.1. Classification (NCBI taxonomy): domain Eukaryota; kingdom Viridiplantae; phylum Streptophyta; class Magnoliopsida; order Brassicales; family Brassicaceae; genus Pseudoturritis; species Pseudoturritis turrita. Next base: position 83,023 of record OVBL01000705.1, read on the forward strand.
ATTTATCAAGAGAAAATGTAAAGAGTAAAAAAGAAATTGAATAATATGCATGTGTTTTTCTGTATGAGATTCCGTTAAATAATGAATCTAGACACATGTGTATATTTGAGGTGTTGGTGTTGTTGTTTTTTATAGTAAATGTATGATACTGATATTTACAAGTGACAACGTCAAGTGATGAAAAGGATGCGGTAGATGCAGAACGTATAAACTGTTATACTCAAGCATATCAGTAGAATATGGTTTTTTTTTCTTCAAATGTACTAATTTGACATGAGGTAGAGGAGGAGGTTGAAGTTTAAAGACAAAAGTAGAAAGAGAAAGTAGGCTAGCAAAAAAAAAATAGTGGTAACCATCGATAAATCTAAAACATGTTGATAGAGATTTATAAGTATATTGATGTATATTAGTATCTTCGGAACGGGATAAGAATATGTTAAATTTTTTTTTTTATAGTCAGATTTGAATTAAGAAATCGGGTTCAACCATTAACAACAACTATTATTTACTTTAATTTTTGTTAAATATGAATATTTTTTTATTATAAAACCCGGGCGGGATCTAGTGTGAACATATAAACAAACGCACAAAAAATATTCAAGGTCATATTAGACTAATGTTTTACACATGGGGGCTACATTCAGGTATCCATAGACTTAGTCACTCAAATTTAAACATAAAATTGTTGATTAATCTCTTATATGGATGATGTATATTTTTCAGCTATAAAGGAGATGCCTATAGCGATCAATACCGAGAAGCCAAAGACTCAACACTGTGAATTACCAACCCTTCGAACTTGCTCTTGGAAAGAAGATGAAATACATCTCTTGTTATTTCCCAAACAATTCAAGTAGCTTTGAAGATGCAGAAGAAGCAATGTGGGCTCTATATTGTAAAAGAGCTAAAGTGGAAGACGGACAAACTGTTCTTGATGTCGGATGTGGCTGGGGATCTTTGTCTTTGTACATTGACCGGAAATATAGCAAATGCAAGTTAACCGGTATCCGCAACTGCAACTCAAAAACACAGAAAGCATTTATCGATAAGCAAAACCGGTAATTAATCTCCTCATTCCATCCTAATCTTCAAGTTCTAGTATATAAGTAGACATTAATTAATCTTAAATGGATTCATGGATTCTTTACTTGTCATGTTTTGAAGGAAACCCGGGACTGAAAATGTCAAAATAATTGAGCATGAAGGGACACACGACGAATATTATTGTTTATCGAAATGTTTGAGGTTAGGATTGCTTTAAAAAAAGAAGTAATTTCATTACATGTTTGATTGAGGTATAATTTGTTAAAGATCAAAGTTTTCTTACGCTTTGATTTTTCTATTTGGATTTCTGTATTAGCATATGAAAAACTATGAAGAGCGTCTGAAGAAAATAGAAAGGTGGATAAGAAATATTGTCTTCTAGTTGTTCTATTTCTACCATAAAACATTTTACGTATGAATAATCTCCAATTTGATTATTTAGCTTCTTGATTAGTCAATTACATGACCATTTTTTCTTGGCAATACTGCGATCTTTTGGCCTATGTTTGCTTCACTATATGATCTGAATGATGATCGGCGGAGGAACAATGCTATTGGCGAATCTTCTCCTCTATTTCCAAATAATAATTATAATTTGTCTTGTTTGTTTCTGTAGATTATCATCAATCCAAACATATCAATACATGTTATTTTCAGGATCATGTTTTGGTTATGCTATTTATTCAAATTGAAATATCATCTTTAAAATTAAAACTAAATAAAAAAAAATCGAATAATGATTAGAATAAGCATATATGGTAATAAAAATAAATCGATAAATTGTTCGCTTAACAACAAAAGATAAACTAAAGATTCTCATTCAACTAAAAAAGTGCAATCCTCCAGAATTTGTTACCAAAACATAAACAAATATTCTTTTAAGCATAACCAAAATATAAAACTAATGAAAGTGCTAACAGATCAATAAAGTTTCAAATGTTCAAAAAATTGAACGAAAGTGCTCACAAATTTTATCATTCCGATAGACAATAATAATGCGTTGCTTCTCCGATTCTCATTTTGCCCCCAAACCACGTGAGATTTGCATACTCACGAAATATTATGGAGGATTTTCTGCCTTCAAATAGAAAAAATATTTAGTGTTAGATAAAGATGGTTGAACTGATTAACAGATAAAACAAGACTTTAAGTTAATGATTAAATGTAACAATTCTTGTACGTTTTAAGACCAAATTTGATGTTGTGGATTATAGAATAACACTGATAATTTAAAAATTTGGCTTATTTTCCGATGATTGGTTATAAAGCCATAAAGAGTTGTTGAAGCAATAAAAAAATGGCTGAAGCAAAAAGATTTAAAGCAATGAGATGGAGAAATCAGAAACCTTGAGCTAGAAGAATTGTCACATGTTTTTTCCTTAAGATTTCCAACGAGTCGGAGAAGTCACTGTCGCCAGAAATCAAGAGTACCAGTACAAAAATACAATGACTAATGATTAGAATACATTTCAGTAAAATCAATGTTTGAGATTTTATAATATGATATATGAGGGGTTTCTCTGTCGACTACATAATCCATCATCCTTTTAATGAGTATTGAATTCGATGGATCTTCCTTTCCTTACACTGAATTTTTTTATAGGGTATGAGATGAAGACCTTGGTTTTCAAGTAGAGATTTGTAACCTTTTGGTAATAAATCCATATCACTGCATATTTGGATCTATACGATGGAGCGCGGTGAGGATGTTTTCCATTAACTTGCTAACGGGATACTTTAGTACAACTTCGTTCTCTAGTGGCGCCATTTCAAGGTCTCAGTACACTCTAACACATTCATTTATCATTTTCTTGTCGGAATTTTTTTGGTATTAGTTATGCTTTTGAAGAAGATGAAGAATTTCAAGTCTGAATCTTTTACAATTGAAGAAGAGAAAGAATTCCAAGTCTGAATCTTTTAGTTGAGAGTAGGTTAGAAGAAGTCATGAGAGATGGAGAAGTTCGATGGTTTTCCAGAGAGAGAGAGATGAGCAAGAAGAATCGGCCAAGGAATTTTATTTTTCTTAAAACCCTAATTTTATTCATTACTTGGCCGATTTTTCTTTCTCATCTCTCTATCCGAAAAACCACTGAACTTCTCCATCTCCCATGGCTTCTTCTAACATACTCTACACAAAAAGATTCAGACTTGACATATTTCTAGTTTTTCAACCGTAAAAGATTCAGATTTGAAATTCTTCCTCTTCTTCAAAAGCATAACCAATACAAAATTTCTACCGACAAGAAAATGATAAATGAAGGTGTTATAGTGTACTGGAACCTTGAAATTGCGCCACTAAAGGACGAAGTTGTACTGAAGTATCTCGTTAGCAAATTAATAGAAACATCATCACCACGCTCCATCGTATAGATCCATATTTGCATATAGAACACTTTATTACCATTGATGATCTGGATTTATTATCAAAAGACTACAAATCTCTACTTAAAAACTAAGACTTTCATCTCATATCCTATAAGGAAAGGAAAATTCAGTGTAACGAGTGTAAAACTAAGAAACCTCTTCCCTTCGATGGAAAGGAAGATCCAGCGAATTTTATACTCGTTAGGAGGACGATGGATGATGTAGTCGACAAAAAAACCTTATGTATCAGATTATAAAATCTCAAACATTGATCTTACTGAAATTGTATTCTAATAATTAGTCATTGTATTTTTTAGGTATGGTACTCTTGATTTCTCTCGACAGTGACTTTTCTGATCATTGAAAATCTTAAGGAAAAGACATGTAAAAATTCTTCTAGCTCAAAGTTTATGATTTCTCTCCCTCTTTGCTTCAGCCATTTGTTTGTTGCTTACTCACTAAATGCTTCAACAGTTCTTTATGGCTTTATAACCAATCCTCTGAAAATAAACTAAATTTCTAACCAAACCCACCAAATTAAAAAATTACCAGTGCTATTCTATAATCCACAACATCATATTTGGTTTTAAAACGTACAAGAATTGTTACATTCAATCTTTAACTTAAAGTCTTATTTTATCTCTTAATCAGTTCAACCATCTTTATCTAACACTAAACATTTTATCTATTTTTAAGATAGAAAATCATCCATAACATATCGTGAGTATGCAGATCTCACGTGGTTTTGGGACAAATGAGAATCGGAGAAGCACCGCATTATTATTGTCTACTGGAATCATAAAATCCGTGTGCACTTTTTTTTTTGAACATCTGAAACTTTATTGATCTGTGAACACTTTCGTTAGTTTTATATTTTGGTTCTGCTTAAAAGAACTTTTATTTATGTTTTGGAGACAAATTCTGGAGAATTGCAATTTCTTTAGTTTTATGAGAACCTTTAGTTTATGTTTTGTTGTTAAGCGAACTATTTATCGATTTACTTTTATTACCATATATGTTATGCTAATTATCATTAGATCTTCCTTTATTTAGTTTTAATTTCAAACATGATATCCCAATTTTAATTTGAATAATTAGCACAACCGATAGTCCCGAAAATAACATGTATTGATATATTTGGATTGATGGTAATCTACTTAAACAAACAAGGCAAGTTATAATGTATATTACTTGGAAATAAAGGCGAAGATTCGCCGATGGCATTGTTCGTCTGCTGATCATTATTCAGACCCTATAGTGAAGCAAACATAGGCCAAAAGATCGCATTATTGCCAAGAAAAAATGGTCAAGTAATTGACTAATCAAGAAGTTAAGTAATTAAATTGGAGATTATTAATACCTCAAAGTGGTAAGCAAATGTTTAATGGCAGAAATAGTGAACAATTAGAAGACCATCTTCCTTCATCCAGCTTCCTATTTTCTTCGGATGGTCTCCATAGTTTTTCATATGCTAATACACAAATCCAAGCTTAAGAAACATTGATCTTTGACAAATCATACCTCAATCAAACATATAATAAAATTACTTTTTTCTAAAAAGCAATCCTAACCTCAAACATTTTGATGGACACTAATATTTGTCGTGTGTCCCTTCATGCTCAATTGTAATAACCGCAACAATTATTTTGACATTTTCAGTCTCGGGTTTCCTTCAAAATATGAAGGATAAAGAATTCATCTAAGATTAATTAATATCTACTTATATACTAGAACTTGAAGATTAGGATGAAATGAGGTGATTAATTACCGGCTTTGCTCATCGGTAAATGCTTTATGTGTTTTTGAGTTGCATATAAATGAGGAGATGATTTTCTTTAAACCTGACTCTATATGGTTTCGGCAGGAAATACTCTCGGACAAGTTTAGTCTCATCTGGACCACTAAAGATAAGCAGAAACACACTCATGACAAACTAATAAGATGAAATCAGATCTCATTTGTTCTATGAGTTTCCTTATAGCTGGAAATCAACTTCCCAGGCGAATCAACTTCCCGAACCTAGGACGCAATCAGCAGTGCTCTGCAATCTTTCTCTACAAATAAATCATGTAAAAGACTAACCTTGTTGGCCTGATCAAAACGAAACAATCGTCTTCACCGCAAAGAATTCGATTCGCTCCTCTCTCAGGTCAATTCCACTGTTAAAAACAGAGCTTCTAGGCTCTCAGCTCACACGGCGATTCAAAAAAGCTATGCTGAGCTTCCTCCGATGCAATCCCTCACGCCGCTGCTAACGCTAAACCCAGAAAAACCGCTAAAACCCATGTCTCTCCTTCCCCGCCGCCGCAACAGCAACAGCAATAACATCTTCAGTTCGGTGGATTTAACGGAGGAGGAGCGGAGCAGAACAACGATAACGAATCGGCTTTTCTTCCGCCGTCAATGGACTCAGATTCGATTGCTGATACTATAAAATCGTTTTTTCTGAAACACTTGGGCCAAGTGTGACACCCTAACCCCGTAAATCCTACCCGAGGTTAAGATACCAGCGAACACATGCCAATGACCGTACTATACTTAGTAAAAATTTCGGCCATTCATAAAACAATTCGTTCAATTACAACTTAGCGGAAGTCTAACAACCTAAGCGGGCTCGCAAACATGCATAGGGGAAAACCAGAGTATTTTATTCAACTTCCAAACAAGGTTCACGAACAATAGTGGTTCAATAACTAACACCTTAACAACAAGATTATGTTCCAAACTTAAGCAATAACGAAAACAGAACAACCAATGTCAAACGAATGCTTAAACAAACATAAACCCCGTCCTAATCCATCCCTTCCTTTCCAGCCTTGTCTCGCGTGCTCCTTAGCCACTTCCATTACCTGCCACCATGAAAGGGGGCATAAGCAAACGAATTTGCTTAGTGAGATCGGTCATCCCGTCTCACCAGCTAACATCCAACATTATTTATACAACAATCATAAGCCATTATTGCATTTAACATCCATATCAACGTAATAACACACACCATGTCAAACGTAATATCATACCAAACTCAACATCAAACATCAACATCTAACATCAAACGTACGCGAACGTACCAAACCGTGTTGATCAAACACCAAACATGATTACGTGTGCACACTATCATCACCTCAAACCGTATACCGAAGTATACCTATACACCGAAGTGTATCTGCCGTACGCGAACGTACCAAACCGTATACATAAGTATACATACACCAAAGTGTATCACCTCAAACACAAACAAGACTCCATGAGCCATACAAACAACCCTAGACATTAGCTACGGTTACGAACTCACCTTAGCAAACAGATGGTCGATGGAAAAACGCCCTTGGTACGATTGCTAACACCTTAGTAATCCGTACGGCTCACCCTAATCCATACAATCCAACCCACCACAAACAACAAGCAAACGTCTTAATAAAGACCACACCAATAGCAAACACTCACGGATCAGACCCAAACGAGCCATACGATCTATGAAACACACGGGTTCAAATGATCTTACCTAGATCCGAACCACACCACAACCAAACACGCCCGAATGGTTGAAACACACCCACGGATGAGATCACCCACGTCCGTGAACCACCTTCACCTTTTGACAAACACGATCCTCAAAAATCAGAGCCAAACTTCTGATCAAATGAAGAAAACACTTAGATTCAAACGATTCTTACCTAGAATCTCCGCCCTCCAACTTTAGCTCTTGATTTCGCAAATCCGACGAAGAACTCACGAAGAACGAAGAACGAAGAACTCTCTCTGCTTCTTGCTCTCGTTCTCTCTCTCTCTCTTATTTCTCTCTAAGTGGCGGAATGAGAAAAAGAGCTCCCAAGGCCTCATATATATAGGCATTAAATGCATTAAATGCTAAATGCATTAAATGCTCAAAACCCTAGCCTTGGAGAGACAGGCATTCGGTTTACTCCAAACCGACTCAAACCAGCCCTTAACCGCCATCCATTTGATATATGATCCATGGCCCAAAGGCTCATTAGCAACAAACTCAAACTCGCGGCTCATTAACATCAATCTAGCCGAAACTCGACCCAAGGGTGATAAAAACGTGACCCACGGGTCAATCTGCCGTGGCCTTCCATGCCTTAGGCAATTTTCTTAGTTTTTACCAACCATGTTCGAATCAACCTCACTACCACTCTTACCAAAAATACCAATACGGATCACAGGTGTTACACCAAGCCCAGATAACTCTTTCTTTTTGTTCAGCAGCCATTGTAAGTTTTATTTTCTTTCTCGTGCACTTAAATATAAGATATTTTAGCAAAAAAAAAAAAACAAATTTTTGTGGTAAATTACAACTGTGAAATCCTCTTAACATTATTTGACTAGTTAAACACTAAACAATAATCTGTTTACCTGTCTACTTAACATATACTTTTCACCTTTAATTCACTATTAACAGGCTCTTCTACCATGTACATATGAAAAGTAAAATCAATATTAGTTCTCTGTAAAATCAGTATCCACTTAACATTTTTTTTCTATATTACTATATAAAATGCAATAATATAAAATTAAACTTTTAATCTCTTTAAAATGTAGTCACGTGTTTTTAGTAATTTAAAACTTTTATTAAAAAGATTTTATAGTTATTTTAATCTTTTAAAATAATTAGTCCTCTATATTAATTTAAAGAAGACAAGGCTAAACGATTTTATAGTTATTTTAATCTTTAAAATAATAAATCAGTAACGGTATATTATCTACCATAACTACTAAAATTATATTTGGTTAGATTCCTTTAAAACTAACCAGAAAATTTTCTGAAACTATTAATGATTGTTTTAGATTGGTTTTCATTTACTGTGTATCACATTAAAGATGTTTCTCATCGGTTTACATAGACTGGCTTTTTATGATTGTTAATTCTCAGATGCATATTTTACTGAATTAAAACATCTTTTTCCTCTGTTATTTTGATGTTTTTGTTCTTTAGGAAAAGGAGAGTAAACTAATATTGATAATCGAAATTGTGTTCTATTAATTAAACTTTCATAATCCTACATGTGTAGTAGAAGGAGAATAAACGATGTCGATTGATAAGTGTAACATTGATAATAGTTATTGTTTTATTACTTCACATATACGTGTTTTTTCGTATTCTTTTACTTAAATTATATTATTTCTGATATTTTTTGCCTAATCGTGAAATTGTTTCTAATACTTTTTTTTGTTATACTTTTCACTGTCCCAAACACTATTGTATTTACTTGCTTATGAAAAATACTACACACATGATACCATGATTCTAATGTTTTTAATCATCTACATTTGCTTTTAGGGAATTAAGATTATGAATCAATTTATATTTATAATAAAAAGATCATGGCATCAATCAAATTCATTTGGTCCACAAAATGCATAGTATGTTCTGATTATAAAAAAAAACTATTGTTTTCTTTTTCTTATGTTCTGATTTTAGGTTTTTTTAATCTTTTTCTATTTTGTTCTCTTCTGAATTTTATTTATTAAATATCTTTTGATTATGAAAAAAATTAAATATATATTTATTTATTCTTAAATATGTTTTTACGATCATATATCTTTGGATTAATTAGCGTAATGTGCTCTTCGAATAAGAGATTTTGAAGAAAATGGCGGATCTTAAAAGAGAGAAAAATGCAATAATGAAGAATACTTGTGTAGTTAGTTTGGGATAAAGAGAAACTTGTGCATACCAAATTTAACAGAATTCATATTTATAATACAATTCTAATAATTATGAATTGTATATATTAATTAAACAAATAAATACTCTTTAATCTATTTTTTGAATGATTGATCTTTTATATTAATCTTTTTGAAGTGATTTTCTCAAAAAATTTTACGTGTCATCTCTAGAATCACTCTCACGAATTTTATTATGACGTGTCATCATACTTAAATTGGTCATAGTATTACATAAAATTACTAAGTAATGCCACTTGATTTTTATTAAAAAAAAATAAAAAGTTACGTATTTAATTAACTATTATCCGATATTCCATATCTTTTAAGAAAATTGAATATCTTATATATAGATATTCAATTTTCTTAAAATTGAATATCTATATATAAGATATATTAATAATGTAATATTTTGATACAAATTCAAACAAAATATGAATACACGATATACATAATCAAACAAAAATTATAAGTTTTGTTTTACGAAATTTAGTTTAGTCCACAAAATTCAATAATTTTTTTAAACAAACAGATTTATATTCTAAATACTATACAACTTAACAAAATAATATCCGGTAATTATAAAAAAATACATATTAAATGTAAATCTCATAGTAAATACTATAACATGCAAACATCATTCATTCGATTGATCTTTAGAATACTATATTATTCATGTTGTAAAAGAAAAACGCCTATATCCTTTGACAAAAATAGGAAATCTTTATATAGATATTAGAATATTTCCATAACCAATATTATATTTTTGGATTGATTTAAAAAAAATTAATGTGATTACTTACGGCTTTTAAAATTGTTCTCAGCAAAAAAAAAATATCGCATGGCATCTAGACTATAGATTAGGTATCGAAAATACCGTTAATTACATTGATTGCCATTTTCATTAATATTACTTTTTAAATTCAATTAAAATATAAAATAATCAATCGCATAATCCTCAAATTTTCAGGAAGATTTTTCTTGTGGTTATGAAGGAAATCAAGAGGATTAGAGATTGGTTTTAATTACTGCAGTTTCTTACATATTGAAATTTAACAACAAAAAAATAATACCTAAGGCTATCAAGTTTCATGGGATTTAACCAACCAATCAATGATTTTTATCATATCTTAAAGTATTTTTGCACCATTTTTATCGGTAAAAAAATCATTAATTTTGTTTTTAAATTCAACTAAAAAGTATTAACTAATCCAATTAATCCAAAATCCACAACAAAACTCTCACATTTATTTTCAGCATCTATATATATTAACACATAATTCCAATCAGAAATACAAAAAAAAACGAAGAAAAACAAAAAAACAACACATAGATTCCTACAAACATAACTAAAAAAAGCTCTTATGCATGAAAGGATCTCGGAGACCCGCCAAAGCACAAAAGCCAGGATAAATAGTGCGTCCTTCCACTAAAATGGGTTGGAGGGATTGGGAGAAATCCACTAAAATATTTGAAATAGAGTTCTAAGGAGAATGAGCTAGGGGAAGGTAGAGTAGAAATTAGTATTATAAAAAATGGTGAAGAAGTACAAAATGTAGGAGATGAAGAAGAAAAAGTTACCAATCTATACCAAATAATTTTCTTCGAACTCTAAGACACAAACTATGTTATTTTTTTTTAATTTGTTTACAATAATGTATGACGGAGATAGAGTACTTTAACAAGAGATAGTAAACAAGTATCCAAGAATATTTTAACAAATATCGAAAAAATGATTTATACAATCTTAAGCAAAATATCAAACTTCTTTGAATTTATTTTTAAATTATTACCTCGCGTATATTGCGGGAAGTCAGCTAGTCTAAGTTGAGACGCAATGATACAAATTAAATTATGCAGATTAATGAAAATTATCTCCACTAGGATGTACATTTACTTTTTGATTTCATCTAAAATTATTTTTCCTACAAATAAATTTTAAGTTTTTTCTAAATCTATTTTAAGATGTTTGTCTATCATCTAATTTTAGGGAATTGCAATTTTCCATATCATCAAATGGAATGATGATTAGGAAAAATCTTAAGAAAAGTTAGAAATTTCATTCTGATTTTCACAACCCTAAAGCTAAACCTTAGGTTTGTATCAAACAATTTGTTATTTATACATAGCAAAATCTTGTATTAACAAATTCAATCTAAATATTACCTATATTGAGGCATATCATGTACGTGTCAATGATATTGTGTTCTATAGTTCTCAAAGAGAGCTAATGATAGTTACATGTGGAAATGACAAACACATCAATGTATTGGATTTTATCAAATGGGTCAATTTGTTGGCTTTTGAGTTACCAAGAGTCTTTGAATTCTCTTGTTCCGCACGAAGATGGAAATTCAATGGTATCTCTCCAATCCCTAATCTCTTTTTGTTAATGTTGTGTACTTCTACTTGAAACTAACTCTTAGTATTTTTATTTCAACAACTCTTTTCATCCTATGTGTTTGGAAACTGCTATAAACCCAAACATAAGATATGCTGGACAACGTGCTCTTTTCTGTGGGTATATGAAAACTAGGATTGAACTCAAGCTTAATAGCGATGGAAAAAGGTGAGTTGAATATAGTCATATAGTCATTTCAGTTACTGATATAAGACTCGTTGCAGAGATTTATAGAGATGGTGTGATGGGAACAATAAGCTGGTTTTAACGTTTTCTCTTATTGTTCAGTGGATGGATGTGAAGAGATGGAATCTAACAAGTTAGCTTTTACACTCTTTTTTATTGGATCAGAAGATGGAGTTGAGGATGGATTGATGGCACCACAGAGATGATGAGAGGGTCTCTGATACTGAAGATATTTGCTCAGTTCTAAGAAAATCCACACAAAGAACAGAAGCAAAGATTCTCAACAAAGATGTGCTTGAAGAAGAAGAAGAATAATGTTTTTATTGATAATCAAAAGGTGAAAAATACAAGGCTGCAGGGGAACCTTATATAATGGTTCTTTAGCTTAGAACTAGCTCTTAGGTCGACACAAAAACAGAGAAAAAGACTCAAAACGATAGGACTTGTAAATCAGAAACTACTAGGCATTTAAACACCAAAAAAGGAAAGTTTGACTAACTAAAAAATGAAAAACTATCTAAACTATTGGCGAATTTCTGGAGCTCGAACTGTGGTCTCTTACAGCTCTAGATACCACTGAGACACTCTGAATTACCTGCACAGATTGTATAAATTGAAAATACCTGATTTTGGCTCGAAATGTGCGGTTTTGAAGCTGAGGTGATCAATGCTGGTGCTGGTATGTTCAGCTTGAAGTCTTTGATGAATTCTTCTTCCTGAAGTCCCTTGAGGTCTAAATGAATGAGTCTTCAAGTGTTTCCACGTGGTTAGCCTCAAAATCTTCTTCTTGCTCCATTTACTCGCTAGTGGCCGAATGGCTTGAACGAATGATATCTTGCAGCTCCGATGTGATCTCAGTGAGATTCTTGATGTTCTGAGCTCCATTTCCTGCCAAGTAAACATAATTACCTTGGTTGGTTTGAGGCTGAGCTTTCTTGATGCTAAAACGTGCAAAGTCTTCTGTGATATCTAAATCGGGTGCATCCGAACTCTCTTGGATGTTGTTCACTTCTGGAATATTTCTGAGTGTGTCTCCAAGTGCCATTTTTTTAGGAGATTATCTACTGCCGTGTTAAACCTTTCCCTTAGCCTCCTAGTCTTGGAACGTTCATTGGGGTTTCCTTAACCTCGTGTATGCGATCTTGGTCTAGGCTTGGTTCGATGACCTCATCATTCCCTCCCTCTTGAGAAGGTTTTGTCCCCAAAACTGGATCACCTGCATCAAAAGGAGACAAATCAGCAACATTAAATCTATGGGATATGTTGAACTCACCTGGAAGTTCCAAACGGTATGCATTGTCGTTGATCTTCTCTAGAACTTTGAATGGACCGTCTCCCCTAGGTGTAAGCTTTGAACTTCTATTCCGTGGGAACCTCTCTGGTCTCATGTGCAGCCACACCCACTCTCTTGGTTCAAAGAGCAACTTTTTGCGTCCTTTGTCAGCTCGTCTCTTGTACTCCTCGGTTTTCTTCTCAATGTTGTCTCGGACTTTCTGGTGGAGTTTCTTCACAAACTCTCCCTTCCTAAGACCATCTAAATTGACTTTCTCAACTTGGGGAATTGGCGAGAGATCAAGAGGCGTTAGTGGATTAAACCCATACACAACTTCAAAAGGAGACATCTTAGTAGCCGAATGAGTAGCGTGGTTATTAGCAAACTCAATGAAGGCAAACAATCTAACCACATTTTTAAATTGCGACCAAGAGTGACCCTAAGTAAAGTAGATAAGATACGGTTTACCACTTCAGTTTGTCCTTCCGTTTGAAGATGACAAGTTGTGGAGAATAGTAACTTTGTACCAAGCTTTCTCAATAATGTTCTCCAAAAGTGGCTAAGGAACTTGGTGTCTCGGTCAGAAACAATAGTCCTAAGCACTCCATGTAAGCGCACAACCTCTTTGAAGAATAGGCCAGCCGTTTGTGGTGCATCATTGGATTTGTCACAAGGTATGAAGTGTTCCATCTTAGAAAAGCGATCCACAACAACAAAGACAGAATCTTTGTGTCTGATCTTGGGTAAATCTAGCACGAAATCCATAGAAATATCCACCCATGGTGCGTTAGGAATAGGCAAAGGTAAATAGAGACCATGAAGATGTAATCTAGATTTAGCTTTGTGGCAAGTGACACAACGTGAATAATGTCTCTCCACATCCTTCTTGAGATGAGGCCAAAAGAAGTGATCTGCCACGATTGCTAGTGTTTTGTCCACGCCAAATTGTTCTATGAGACCACCACCGTGTGCTTCTCTAAGTATTAGTTCTCTCATGGAGCCTTGAGTAGAGCTATCAAAATGGGCTGTCCAAGTCCATTTAGACCCGTCCAATATTGACCATTTTGATTGTGGACAAATAGTGACCATGTTCATAAACGTCCATGTCCATTAACGCTCGTACCCATTAACGCCCATGTCCAAATGGGCTGTCCATTGGTCAGAATAGAACAAATTGAATACAAATGTTAAACACAAATATCCAAACACAAACTTGAATACAAATGTCTAATACCAAATCCAAAAAGACATTTGAACATAAAAGTACCAAATCCAAAACACATTTGAACACAAAAGTCTTAAACACATCCAAATACAAATAAACAAATGTCTTAAACTTCTTCTTCTCCTTTCTTGTCTTTCTCAATGAACTCAAATTGATCACCTATGTTGCAGTTAAAAAGAAACAAATTAGAAAGGTCAATATTGGACAGCGAGTAATCATGTTCTTATATGGAAGCGGTTTAGTCAAAATACTCTAAGGAAAAGAAGAAGTTTGCGAAGTAGTTCCAAGACTCATAATTTCAAAACAGGAGCAAGGTTGATTCAAAGATGAAAAAAGAGCAAAAAAACTTACCAATCTCTTCAAAGCCTCGTAACCAATTCCTTGCGCAAATTAAGGCTTGCACATTTGAAGGAAGAAGGGAACTCCTATATTTGTTTAACACACCGCTTCCTATGCTAAAAGAAGATTCTGAAACCACGGTTGTAATAGGGATGCTAAGGACATCACAAGCCATAGTAGACAATTCTTTAAAACGATTTGCATTATCTCTCCAATATGCCAAAACATTCAAGCTCCTAAATGCAATCATATATAAAACCGGCTCATCCAAATACTTATCTAAGGCTGATTTTCCACTATCACCAGCCGGTTTGGGAAAAGAAAGCATAAAAACCCTGAAAAATGTATAAAAGTTCTCATGCAAGATTCAAATTTCAATACAAAAAAAACATAAGAGAAAATAGGACAGAAACTTACATCGTATCCAGGAAGAATGGTCTGTTCCAATGTGTTTGTTCCTGAAGTTCCAACTGCGGATTTCTTTGGGTTCTTCTTATAAACCTCAAAAAGTTTTTTCATCTTCTTACGCACATGATCTAACCTCGATTTACTAGTGGATGCATCTAAGGCAGTGAAGCAATACTCTAGAATAGTAAACTTCAACCTAGGATCAAAAACCGCAGAATAGCAAGTATGTCACTATACTCCTCCCAATATTTGTAAAACTTCACCTTCATGCTTTCCACCATCTCACAAATAACTTCATCAACAGATTCTTCATGAGTTCTCAACCAACTTTCAATCTTCCAAACTTGCATGAAATACAAATTAGCAGTTGGATAAGATGATCCAGAGATCAAATTTGTCATTTCTGCAAATGGGGTCAAGAACTCACAAATCAACTCTGCTATTGTCCACTCTTAATCGGATGGATAATCTTGATAACATGTCTCTACCTCTGCAAGATGGCGAAATGCTTCTTTATACATGATGGCTCTAGAGAGCATCAAATGTGTAGAATTCCATCGGGTTGTTACATCTAAAACTAGTCCAGCCTTAGCTTCAATTCCCACGGTTTCCACACAGGTTTGAAATGATTGTTCTCTAGACTCACTAATCTTCACAAACTTTACACTGTTCCTGATTTTCTCCAAAGCACCATCAATCACTTTTAGCCCATCTTGCACAACCAGGTTCAAAATATGTGCTACACATCTTACGTGAAAGAACTCTCCATTGCAAACCAAGTCTTTTCGAAGTTGCCTCTTGAGAATTCCTTGCATTTTGTCATTTGATGAAGCATTATCTACTGTAATTGTAAACAATCTCTTCTCTAATTTCCATTCTTTCAACAATTCTATAACCTTCATGGCAATAGCAACACCAGTATGTGGAGGAGGAAAAGCACAAAATGACAGTATCTTAGTCTTCAAATTCCAGCCACTGTCAATATAATGTGCAGTCAAGCAGATGTAACCCTCTATCGTGAGTGATCTCTAAAGATCGGTTGTCAAGCAAACCTACCAGGAACTTCATTCAACATCTCCCTAAGTTTCTTTTTCTCTTTCTCAAAATTTTTTAGACAATTGGTAGCTGCAGTGTTCTTACTCCAAAACTCTATACTAGAATTAGCATAAAGAAAAGCCTCTCTAATCCTTCTGTATTCAACAAATGAATAAGGCAGATCATGCTCAATGATTGCCACTGCAATCATTTCCCGAAACACCATCATATCTAGCTTCCTATTTCCACATACATGAGTACTTCTAGGAGTTTTTGAGCATGTTTTCATGTGACGCAGCAAAGTAGTGGTGCCATTTTTACGTAGATCTATGCAATAGTTATGATTGCAATAGTTGCATCTAACATCATTCCTACCATCAGTCAATTTATCTCCAATGATTTTAAAATTTCTCCAACACCTTGAACGCTTCCGTTTATTAAAACTAGTCCTACCTTTCACCTTGTTGTTCTCAACCGTACTTGCTAGTGAATCAGCTGCTACCGGATTCTCATCTTCATCTTGATCCATCATCTCATCCCCACTTATATAGTCATCATCGTTGTCGTTGAGGTTTAGAGTCTCCTCGTTATCCATCTGAATCTGAGACACTAAGAGTAAAGCAACACCATCAATAAGAAATGAGATCGAGAATTCGAGATCGACCCATTACCATTTTCCATAAGAAAATAAATGGGTCTCTCTCAGAATCACAAAAGCTCAGAGAGATTGTAAGAGAAACACAACAAACAGAGAAGAGAGCTTAGAGAGAAGTCGAGTGGTTTACCTGATTTGAAAAGATGCTTCGAACAATTGTAAGAGAGAAATCGAGATTTTAGATTCGAGAACAAACATAGAAGATCGACTATGTCCGATCACTTCTCATGAAGGTTGGGCGTGGGAGAGGTGAAGCTTCTTTAAGAACAGAGAAGATCGACCTACGGGAGTTGAAGATTGAAGATGAATTTTTGATTTTTCCCCAAATCGTTTTGACCTAGTTTTTTTAATTATATTGGGCCGACCAATGTCCACATTGTCCAACCCATTTTGTCCGTGGGCGAAGTTGAACGTAGCCCATTTACACCCGCTTCGTATATGGGCTTGTCCGTGACCGGTCCATAATGGTTTGGACATGGACAGCCCATGGTCGGCCCGCCCATTTTGACAGCTCCTTGAGGGATGCACAATCTCTTGTCTCGGACCAAAAATCCATCATGTATGTAGAATAAGCTGAAAGCTCCATTCCCACATTCTTTATAAGTTGCTCCCAACTCTAGATCATCTTCACAAAGTGTCTTGATGTGTTCGAATCCTAGCACCTTTGCTTCCATGATAGAGATCAATGCATGTCTTCTTGATAACGCATCTGCCACCACATTATCCTTCCCTTTATTTTACTTGATCACATAGGAAAATGTCTCTATGAACTCCAGCCACTTAGCATGTATTCTCTTGAGTGAAGTCTGACCTCTTAGGTGCTTTAGAGTCTCATGATCGGTGTGGATAATGAACTCCTTGGATAGCAAATAGTGTTGCCACATTTCCAATGCTCGGACCAATGCATAGAGTTCCTTGTCATAGGTTGGATAGTTGAGTGTAGCTCCACTCAGCTTCTTACTAAAGAACGCAACTAGTTTCTTTCTTTGATACAAGACAGCTCATATTCCCAATCCGGATGCATCGCACTCTACTTCAAACATTTCTTTAAAAATCTGGTAGAGCTAAGACCGGTGCTTGAGTAAGTCGCTCCTTAAGCGTGTTGAATGATGTGTCCTGAGCTGATCCCCATGAGAATGGTGTATTCTTCTTTATCACGGCAGTGAGTGGTGCTGCTACCGTGCTGAAGTCTCTCATAAAACGCCTATAAAAGGTGACTAGGCCGTGAAAACTTCTTACATGGCCGATTGTAGTAGGAGTTGGCCATTCACGGATTGCCTTGATCTTCTCCTCATCAATTTGCAGTCCCTGTTCACTTACTACAAAGCCTAAGAAAACAAGACTATTAGTACATAATGTGCACTTCTTGAGGTTAGCATATAGGCCTTCATTGCGAAGTGATTTGAGCACTAGTTCGAGATGTTTGAGATTATCGGATAGGTTCTTGCTATAAATAAGTATGTCATCAAAATAAACTACTACGAATTTACTTATATAAGCATGAATAACCTAGTTCATAAAGCGCATGAATGTACTTGGTGCATTAGTCAAGTCGAAAGGCATACGCAACCATTCGTACAAGCCTTGCTTGGTTTTGAATACGGTTTTCCACTCGTCTCCTTCACGCATTCTGACTTGATGGTAACCACTCTTCAAGTCTAATTTAGAGAAAATGGTAGAACCACTTAACTCGTCAAGCATGTCATCCAAACGTGGGATGGGACACCTATACTTGATTGTGATGTTGTTGATGGCTCGGCAGTCCACACACATCCTCCACGTTCCATCTTTCTTTGGAACTAAGAGCACTGGTACATCAAAAGGACTTAGACTCTCTCAGATATATATTTTGTCCAATAAGTCTTGCACTTGCTTCTCTAGCTCTTTAGTCTCTTCCGGTTTCATTCTATATGTTGGGTTGTTGAGCAAAGCTGAACCTGGAACAAGATCAATCTGATGCTCTATGCCTCTAATGGGCGGTAAGCTAGGTGAGATGTCTTCTGGAAAGACATCTTGGAACCTGTCTAAAACATCCCTTACTTCACTTAGAAGCTCTTGTTCTTTATAACACGTACTTATAACTTCTTTGTAGATTATTAGTAGCACAGTGCATTGGGCACTTAGAGTTTTAGAAATAGCACCAAAACTAAGATAAAGGCTGGTCTTACTTATATGAGCCTCTTTGTTCATCCATGATTGCAATTCATGGACTTCCGATGGACTAAGATGTGCAAGGTTGTACTTTCGGTCCTTGTAAGTGAAGGAGTAGTAGTTGGTGCGTCCATTGTGGTATTTAGCTCTGTCAAACTGCCACGGCCTACCAAGCAGTAGATGGCCTACTTGCATTGGCACCATATCGCATATGACTTGGTCTTGGTATTTTCCAACATTAAATAATACAATCACTTGTTCTGTGACTTTGAGTTTTGTTTTATCATCGAGCCATTGCAACTTGTATGGTCTAGAGTGTTTGATATTCTCAAGACCTAACATGTCCACCATATACTTCATAGCCACGTTAGTACATGAACCACCATCTATAACTAGATTACATACATTGTCCTTGATGGTGTAGTGAGTGTGAAAGAGATTTTCTCTTTTGAGTTTTGTCTTTTGGATTGATGGAAACACTCAACACTCTTTTGGTCACGAGCAGGTCTCCAACATCAGGATACCACGCGAGTGTATTCTCTATGAATTGTGCAGCTGCAACAGCTACTTTCTTGCGCTCTCCATATCCATAACATTCAAAGATATGCTAAAGGCGCCTTTTCCGATCCATGTAAGTTTTTGGATTCGATTTTCCTGCAAAAATAGGAGGTGTTAGTTTTATCTCATGATTCTGCTCACGTGTTTCTACCTCTTTAGCTTGGTTTCTCCTTAGAGGATATGGTCTTCTTTGTTGTCGATGTAGGAGAGGATCTGGTGGATCATGCTCTAGTTCAGGCATGTCCTCTTCTTCAACTTGATCTTTCTGTCGGATTGGAGCTCCTCTTTCAGCAACACGCCTTGGGTGATGCTATAGGCGTCCTATACGATCTCTAAACTCTTGTCTCATGGTTCCTACTTATTGACCAACATTCCTCATCTCTTCTCTCATTGCGTTTAGCATATGCATGAGAGCATCTTGTGGGATTGCTTCTCCATCAGCCATGGTGTGTCTCTGGTGTCCTGGTGTTTCTTGCACTTAAGCAAAAACAACAAGCAAGTCAAAGATACCACATAATTGAAAGAAACAAACTCAGACTGAATAAAAAGAACTAGCTTAATCCAAACAGTCAATTGATTACCAACAGATTGTTTAAACAAACTAACTCAACCTAACAAACAAAAATCAGAACAAGCTCTCTATGATTTTGATTTATGAAAACGAAACAAAGACAAGCAGAAACAAATAACTAGCAACCTATTAAGCCGGAGAACAAGTATCACGTATTTCTTTTGTTTTTATGGATTTTAGGTTTCAGGAAATCAAATAAACAAAACAAGCAAGCAAAACAGATGCAATTCTTTTTGGGTTTTCTCTTTAGGATTAAACAGAAACAAAGCAAGCAACAAGTAAAACAAAAGCAATTTTTATGGCTTTTTATATTGGAAACAAAAGGAAACAAAAACTGGAAACAAAGAACAGAAAGGATGGATTAATAAAACCTGGGTTTATGAGCTTTTAAGCTTTGATACCAGATGATATAAGACTTATTGTAGAGACTTATAGAGATGGTGTGATGGAAACAATAAGCTAGCTTTAACGCTCTTTCTTATTGCTCAATGGATGGATGTGAAGAGATGGGATCTAACAATCTGGCTTTCACGCTCTATCTTGTTCGATCAGAAGATGAAGTTGAGGATGGATTGATGGCACCACAGAGATGATGAAAGGGTCTCTGATACTGCTGGTATTTGCTCAGTTCTAAGGAAATCCACACAAAGAACATAAGCAAAGGTTCTCAACAAGGCTGTGCTTGAAGAAGAAGAGGAAGAAGAACGGCGTTTTTATTGATAATCAAAAGGTGAAAAATACAAAGCTGCAGGAGAACCTTATATAATGGTTCTTCAGCTTAGACCTAGATCTTAGGTACACAAAAACAGGGAAAAAGACTCAAAACGACATGACTTGTAAATCAGAAACTACAAGGCGTTTAAATACAAAAAAAGAAAGTTTGACTAACTAAAAAAGGAAAACTATCTAAACTATTGGCAACTTTCTGGGACTCGAACCGTGGTCTCTTGTAGCTCTAGATACCACTGAGACACTCTAAATTACCTGCACGAATTGTATAAATTGAAAATATCTGGTTTTGGCTCGAGATGTTCGATTTTGAAGCTGAGGTGATCAATGCTGGTCCTAGTCTGTTCCGCTTGAAGTGTTTGATGAATTCTTCTTCTTGAAGTCCCTTGAGGTCTAAATGAATGAGATCTTCAAGTGTTTCCACGTGGTTAGCTTCAGAATCCTCTTCTTGCTCCATTTGCTCGCTAGTGGCCGAATGGCTTGAACGGATGATATCTTGCAGTTCCGACGTGATCTCAGTGAGATTCTTGATGTTTTGAGCTCCATTTCCTACCAAGTGAACAAACTTACCTGGGTTGGTTCGAGGCTGAGCTTCCTTGATGTTCAAACGTGCAAAGTATTATGTGAGGTCTAAATCGGGTACATCCGAGCTCTATTGGATATTGTTCACTTCTGGAATGTTTCTGAGTGTATCTCCAAGTGCCATTGTATTTAGGAGAGTCTTTACTACCGTGTTAAACATTTCCCTTAGCCTCCTAGTCTTGGAACGTGTCATTGGGATATCCTTAACCTCGGGTATGCGATCTTGGTCTACGCTTAGTTCGATGACTTCATCTGCTACGTTCTACAATTTTACAAGTTAATCTCATTTTTTCCAACAAAAAAAAATTGACAAATTATTTTCTTGCACCACTGATTTTTAGCCTTTTGCACAGGATCTCTTGCTTGAGTTGGATACAAAGTCTTTTTAGATTAGGAGAATGTACAAGGGTATTATGAACCCTAAGATGAAATGCATGGACATCTGCAAGAATGACTACATAATAGTTGGAGATAAACACTGTGTCAAAGTGAAGTTGGACAGTGACGAGGAGGTTTTCATTAAGATCTATATAAACAATGATCCAAACTTTTCAGTAAAATCAAAACTTCATCGTGTGGTTAGTTTCTTTGATATTCATCACGACTTTACTAATTTCTTGAACATTTATAGGAGTCTCCCATGGTTAAGTTTAACAGGAAAGACTCTTTGTTAGCATTGTTGTGCTCTAAACACATGAGAATCTTGGCAAACTCTGATGGAATGAGTTTGCTTGGCCCATCAACTAGTGGAAGACTCTCCACTAGTGGAAGACTCTTTTGTTTTTGACATTTGATTTGATATGTGGTTGATTGCATATGCAAAGAAAGGAGGCTATTGAAACTTAAAATTGATTAGCTAGAGACTTTTAAGAACACATGATTTATTTTATGTATTGGTCTTTTATATATGGTTAAATCCACATTATTTCTCTCTTTGCACAAATGCACTATTTTTATGAAAATATAAGTGGTTTTTTTGTTGGTAGATTTAATGAAATATGTAGTTTAAAAGTTTAGTTTGTGTGGAAGCCCCTTTAGTCCAGTGGTTTGACTAAGGGTTCATTAATGCTTATACATCAAGAGGTATGGAGTTCGAGTCCCGGAGAATGCGATTTGTGCAAATTAATGGAGGCAAAAATTACAGGAGATTTTCAGCGTGGTGTAAGTAGAGCCGTTTGTCGTGGTCCCACATGTTCGTCTTGGTCCCGCATGTCAAGGCACTACAAGAAAACAGCAAATGAGTGACTACTTTTTGTGACTGTTTTTTCGGTCACAAAATTTTGCGACTGTTTTGAGACCACTTTGCGACTAATGAACGACTACGGAAGATAGAGAAGCAAATCAGTCGCATATTTAAGACCGAATTATTCAGTCGTTTAGTAGTCCTAAATTAGCGACTGAATGGAGACTATTATTCTATTTTTTAAATGTAGTCGCAAAGTGAGACTCTTTTGCGACTATATCATTAGTCAGTAAATTTAGTCGCAAATCAGTCCCAAAATTGCAACTAATTTGTGACTAATTCGCGACGGTAGTTTGAAAGTGTGCCTGCTTTGCTTCCGATTATCAACTCATCCGTATGATTTTTTTTTAAACTCAACAAAAGATAATGGTAAATAGATTAGTTTTAAGTATCTACATAGATTTTAACTACTTGTTACAGTAAATATATTATCTAATAGTGAAAAATTTTAACTTACAATTTTATAAACTTTAACTTATCTAATATTTTCATCTTACATAACATTTTACTTTAAATTACATATGTTTGCAATCTAATGATTTTTAAAATGTAAAATCTTTTCAAACTTTAAATTAATTTTCAATTTGATGAAGACATGTTTTCATCTTTCATAACATGTCTTAAGGGATAGATATGTGTTTGTATTACAAAGTTAGTTAAAGTGTTAGATTTTTCAAAATTTTCTTAATTACCACTAATTTACTCTAAATGTTGAAACATATACTTTACAAATAGAATAAAGATTGATTGTAAATACATATGTATCACTTTTTGGCTTTAAACATTTAGGGTTTAGGGTATAAATTTGCGACTCCTAAAATTATGTCACAAAACAGTTACACTTTGTGACTACTTTGAGACTTTCATACCAATTTGCGACTAATTTGCTACCAATTTGATTTGACTATTTTGTGGCTACTTTGCAAAAACATAAAATTTTCTGAAAATTTTGAGTTTTGGGCGAAATTTTAGGCGCTTATTTATCCCACCAACAAAATAAATTTGCAACCAAGTTGAAACTTTTGTTTTTTTATATTTTCTAAAAATAATCTGCAAATAATACTCTACTAAACAAATAACCAAAAAAAAACCAAATATCAAAAAAAAAAAAGAGAGAGAAAGAAAGGCTCAAGAAAGATACCGTCGTCTGTTCGTCCTAGCCGCTGTGATAGGCGATTTATTGCTCGAGTTCTCACCATCGTCTCCCGCTTGACCGGTGGCTCAGACCCTTTTCGTGTTCGGCGATGGTCTTTACGACGCCGAAAACAAACATTTTCTCTCTTCAATCGTGTCGACGCAATTTTTCCTCCGTATGGAGTTACTGTAGGAGAAGCAACTGGACGGTGGTCCGATGGTCGGATTATTCCTGATTATCTCGGTAAAATCTGAAAATCCATGGTTTTAGGGGTTTTGACTCATTTTTGTGTTTTCAAAATCTGAAAATTTTCCTTTTTGTTTTCTGGGTTAGCTAATTTCATGGGTATGCCTCAAATCCCTCCGATTCTTCAAATCACGGTGGATTTCTCTCACGGTTGTAATTTCGCCATTGCCGACTCCACCGCTTTCGATTCCCTACCAGAGACGGTCAGCTTTTTCCGATTAATCGCTAATTTCGCCATCATTTAATGGTCAGGTTAAATTATAGATCTTTGAATGGTTTTTGTTGCAGATTACTCTGTCACAACAAGTGGAGAAATTCTCAGAAAACAAGAACAAATGGACAAATCAATTTTACGAGCAGCTCATCTCTTCAACGCAAGGATATGGCTTCTTCTATGGCATCTGACATTACTACCATAGGTATGATTAAATGATGCAACTTTATGCAATTTCATGGCTGAAAATAAGCATTTTTGTGAGCTTAGAACGTAGTTCGCTAGATGATTGACAATTTTCCACTCGAGTTGCTCAAAATATTCCAATTCCTTAACGTGAAAGAAACTAATTCGTTTACTTGATATATACATGTCCCAAAAGTTATCCCGAGTATTTGATATCGAGGTTAACATAGTTACTGAGTAGATTTCACTCTCAACATGTACTTATGCTGCTTTAATTTTTTGATCAAACTGTAGGCAGGGAGTTGAAGCTGTAGTGCTCTGTATTTGACATTTCTGTTTAGGATAACGTAGGATGCAAAATTGTCCTACTGTGGTTTGTCCAACTTTTCATTCCTTCGATTTTTTATTTGTCTAAGGTTAATGAAAGCCGAGGATTCAGAAGCACTTCCCATAATGGATGCTAGGACTGCAGAGAGTATAGTCTGCAAGTGGCAGAATATCAAGTCTCGGGCTTTTGGGCATGATCACTGCATAGAAATGTTGCCAGAGGTGAGAGAATTTTCTTCCTTATCTTCAATTATTTCATCATTGGATAAATAAAGCCACGATCCATTCCATTGTGCTAAAACTGTGATCGCTTGACTACAATAAAATTGTTTATAAACTGCTGTAACCTGTACGAATTACTCAACTTGAATGAATGAACTTACTTTTCTTTGCTGTATTGTGGCATTTCCATTTCAGATTTTTTGAATGGATACATGACGTTTTATCAAGGAAGATAGTGTCATGAACCACTTTCGTTTGCTTGGTGTGATGGAAGCTCTGGCTGCCATTTTCAAGGTTTCTTCTGATTGTAACCTGGGCTTGTTCACTTTGTAGAAATCTATCCTTTTCCTTCTTTTAAATGTTTTTTGTGTTAGAACATGAACTTATGTTATCTTTTATTCCATATTTGTAGTACTATGGAACATAAGTTATGGATCTTGTATGTGATGTATATTTTGCATTTAACAGTTTCGACATTCGTTTTTTTTTTAATTTCAGCTTTTCAAATTTGGGAAAAAATAAAATAAAAATATATATATATTAATTAAGGTGGTTGCAAACAAGTTGCTAATTAGCTTCTAACTTATCAGTCTCAAAAAATCGCACATCTACGAAAACAAAAGCAGTTACAAATTAGTCTCAGGAATATGACTACCAACATCTGTCACTATTTAGTCTTTAATATACTACTATTAAATATTGTCTCAAAGTAGTCGCTTATTTATGACTAAGTTTTACTAGTCACAAAATAGTCCGAAATAAGTGACTACTTTGCGACTATTGTATTTTGCGACCAAAAATTTGTGACTACTTATTTTAGTCTCTGAGTAGTCACAAATTGCGATTTTGTGACCATTTTGTGACGCTTTTGGGAGTCACTCATCCCCTGTTTTCTTGTAGTGAGGTTAAAATTGTCCGTTGTAGAATCGTCCATGTAATTGTTCTCATAATTTGTAATAGTTAATATTCCATACGTTAAAAAAAAAGTTTAGTTTGCAAGTAGATAATTTTGAAAATTTAATTAAAGAGATATATACTTTTAGATTTAACTAAAAATTGAATAGACAATTATACATTTAGTAAGAGATGATTTAAGGAAACCATAATATATATTATTTTTTAACGTCTGGAGTTTTATTCAAGATAATCGGAACCAAGAATCACAAGTTTGAAGATCAAACGAAAAAATAAAAAACAAAACACAGCATTAATATCCCAATGGAAATGGACAATTTAAATGCTAACAAAAAGCCTCTATGGCAATGCGATCATGGACCATGTCGGGCCACCTAATGCAAGGTATGAATGAAAACGTCCATCTCTAGTAAAACTCTTGGAAATCTCTCGCACCACTGAATTTTTCCTCACCGATTCCAGCTCGAAAGAACACGTATCAAAGGATGACCGAAGCAAGTTAATTTGCGCAAGAAGCATCCAATACCTTGGCAATTCGATTGGTTTAGAAATGGCTTGAAAAGCTGCGTGATAGTCCATGGCAATCGAAACCTCCGATACACCCACATCTCGGATATTTTGCAAATCCCAGATGGCGCACCGTAATTCAGCCACTATGCGATTGGGAGGGGATGTGAAAGCTTCACGAGCACGAAATCGGACAGCTCCCATATAATCATGTGCTAACCACGCTCCACCACAATGTAAAGTTGCATTTCTCCAATTAGGGTTGATGTTATATTTTATCAGACCTTGATTTGGGGGTTGCCATCGTTCTGCAAGTCCAACACTCTGACTGCTATCCATCATTGATGCATCTACCCCATGGTTAGTCTTTGTCCAGAGCCGAGCTTCATCGTAAGCTCTTTGTACAATCGAGCTTAACACTTCCTGTTTTCTAGCATAGATAATTGAGTTCCTGTTTTTCCACACATTCCACAACAGCCATGGGATAGCCCTCCGAATGTTTTCTATACCCCTTGAGCCTCCATTAGATCAATCATGAAGTTGATATTCTCTTCCAAGGAGTCTGAAAAACAAGATGGAGGTAGAGGAATGTTCGCTGCTTCAAAGAGGTCTGAAACCATTGAACACCGAAAAAAACATGGCAAATAGTTTATGTGTTCTGCCCACATAAGTTGCAATTGGTATCAACATCTAATCCTTTGGTTCGTAGTCGATCTGACACCGCAAGAGCACCTGAGACAGCTCTCCAGAGGAAGAATCGAATTTTTGGCAATGTTCTGACTTCCAAATCCTTTGTTTCAAGCCAATTTGATTGAGTTCCAGATCAGTCTTGGGAGGAGGAGGAGTAAGTGAATGATTATACCCAAATCAATAACCGCTTTTAACCGAATATGCTCCTTGTTTTGTATAGGGCCAGATGTAACGATCTTCGACAGCACCCACCGGTAAGGATAAGATTTGGCCTGCATCTTCTGGTGGAAAAAGATCGTGTACAAGCTCTGTTCTCCATCTTAAATCCTATGATATTAAGGCTGCTACATCTAAGTTGATGTCGATTAAGCATTGCTTATTAATCGGCCTTCTTGGATGTGTGTCCATGATCCATTTTTCTAGCCATACTTTCATTTTGGTTCCATCACCAACATATTTTAATAGACCACGAATCAAAAGCTCTCTCCCATGCATAATGCTACGCCAAGCATAAGATGGGCGGTAGCCTTTCCCACACTCTAGAAAGCCTTTAAAAGCAAAATATCTACCCTTATACACCTTGGCAAGTAATGATTTCGGCTCATTCAAGATCTTCCACGCTTGTTTTGCTAGCAACGCTTGATTAAAATCCCCAAGATCCCGAAAACTCAAACCTCCATTTTCTTTTGACTTACACATCTCTTTCCAAGAAACCCAATGAATCTTGCATTTCTTTTCACACGTGTTCCACCAAAAATTAGTCATAGCACTCGTAATCTTTTGGCATTGTTGTTTAGATAATCGAAAACATGACATAACATATACCGGAAGAGCCATTGTTATGGACTTAAGAAGGACCTCCTTTCTCCCAAGAGAAAGCGTTTTGGCAGACCATCCATTCAGTCTTTTGTTGAGTTTATCTCCGATAAAAGCTAACAACTTTTGCTTTGACCCACTAAAACACTCCGGCAAACCAAGATAAGTGCCAGCTCCCCCTTCTTTCTCAATACCGAGCAAACAAGCCATAAGTCTTCTCATAATTGGATCTACTCCTTCACCAAAGTTTATCGCTGATTTGTGAAAGTTAATCTCCTGCTCGGATGCATTTCCATACAATCTCAAACATCTCAGAAAATCTGTACATTCTGCTAAGGTAGCTCGACACATAAATAAGCTGTCATCGGCGAATAAGAGATGTTGAATAGATGGACATTTCTTTGTTAACCTCATGCCCGTAATCCTCCCATCTTTCTCCGCTTTGTTCATAACATGAACAAGAGCTTCCGCACACACGATGAAAAGAAAAGGAGACAATGGGTCACCTTACCGAATTCCTCTCTCAGGAGTGATATAACCATGTGTTTGTCCATTGAGAAGAACACTATAAGAGACAGACCGAATGCAAACCATGATCCGTGTGATCCATCGTTGATCAAACCCCATTCGTTGAAACAAAACCTCCAAAAAATTCCACTCTACACGGCCATATGCCTTGGACATATCCATTTTGATTGCTATGAAGTCTTGCTTACAGTTTGGATTTGTCCTTAATTCGTGGACCATTTCATGCGCGATGAGAAGGTTATCAGAGATAAGTTGACCAGCCACAAAAGCTCATTGAGTTGGAGAAACTATCTTCGGTAAAATCTTCTTTAGCCGAGTGCAAAGGATTTTCGACACAATTTTATAAGGCACCAAACACAAACTTATCGATCTAAGATCTGTCATCATATTGGGATTCGGTTTCTTTGGCAACAAGAAGAGCTGAGTATGATTCCAATCTTGTGGAAACCAGCCAATATGGAAAAACTTTTTAACCTCTAATGTCACTTGTTGACCCATCACTGCCCAAAACTTTTGGAAATTTTTTCCAGTCATTCCATCTATCCCAGGTACACTATCACCTTTAATTGCTTTAACCGCTCTGTGAATTCCAGTCTCTGTTACAGGCTTGATCAGATCACGATTCATTGCAGGAGTAACTTTTGCTTCAAAACCTTCTATTAACTCGTCATCATTGTCAGGTTGAGACGTTTGAAACAATAGGCTAAAATAGTCCACTGCGATTTTTCCTTTCGCATCCTCATCAAACTGCTCAACCCCATTACCATTCACCAGATAAGAGATTTTATTCCGCATCTTTCGTGTTTGTACACTACCATGGAAGAAGCTCGTATTGTTGTCCCCATCTCTCATCCATGAAAATTTGCTCTGTTCCTTCCAAAATATTTCCTCCTCACGAAAGCTTTTTTCTAGTTCCAGTTTGAGCGCAGACATTTTTCAGAAATTCGGCGTGATCTTAGAAGATACCAAATCCAGTTCCTGTCTTAGCTCAGTGATATGAGCCTTAGAATTCATGTTTGAGCTTCTTTTCCACTTAGAGAACTCATTCCTACAGTCCGAAATATGTTCTTAAAGTGATCGATGCCCTGTATTGTGATGCAAGTTCCAACCCTTCTTAACCACATCCATTGCTTCAGGTTTAGCACACCATATTTTTTCAAAACAAAATCTGCATGTTCTTCCTTCCATCCCCTTCGTCAGTTTCGTTAAAAGAGGCCTATGATCTGAACCAAGACGTGCTAAGTATTCTGATTTTGCTCTTGGAAATATACGGAACCACTTAGCATTGCCAAAACTTCTATCAAGACGACACTGTGTCCACACTTTCTCCCTTGTCCCATCTACAAGAACATTCTCTATATTTCAAGTCCATGATAATCTATTTCCAGAGCTAGGTAACTCTTTTATTCGACAGTCACGTACTAAGGATCAGAATGGATGGAAGCAAGATTTTGGTCTAAGCGGACCACCTAGTTTCTCAGATTTGTTCATCAGTTCATTAAAGTCCCCCACCAAAAGCCACGCTGCATCTCGATGAACACCAATGCTTGTTATCTTATTCCAAACCATCCTTCTTCGGCTTCTCACAGGGTCACCATAGACGAAGGATACAAAGTAAGTAACTCAACCAACTTCAATCCTTGTATCTATAAGCCCATTATCCGAATATAACACTTCTACTACATGCGAACTTCTCCAAAATAACGCCAAACCTCCACTAAGACCCACTGGGTTCACCAAGAAATAGTGGTCATAACCCAACGATTTTCAAAAACCAACCACGTGATCACTAGAGTTTTTAGTCTCTAGGAGAAATAGAAAATCCGGGAAATGTTCACGACACATTTTCTCAAGGCGTCAAACTGTCAGGTCGTTCCTCAGACCCTGACAGTTCCAACCGAGTGTCATCATATATTTGTACTGGATGGTTTCTGGTGAACCTTTAAACCAGCAGCTTGTTTGGACAATTTCAATGAGACTTCAGTTAAGTCTACAACTTTGCGTTTTACCGATAGATCGACTTCTAAGTCAATTTGGTCTTTACCCGTATCAATACCAGACTTAGTCAAATCATTGTTGTTCCTTTTCTTTCTGGACCATGATGAGGTTCTCGGTTTTGAGTTCCTGCTCTTCCCACTCGTAGTAGAAGCACTGGCTTCAACATAACCCATATTGAAATCCACTATGTCTGTTGGCGGAATGAAGCTCCCTATAACTTCTTTGTTGTCTACGTTTGGAGCTGTAGGTTGAGAATTTATGTTCTGTCTCCCTTCAAGCTCCATTCCTTCTGCATTCATTCTCTCATTATTTGCAGCATTTACGACATCATTGCTTTTATCCAAACCTTGTGATTCAAATGCCTTTTCTCGATTTTCTATGGAACCCTGCAGTGTTCCACCAGCTTGAATCTCTTTATTCATTTATGTATTACAGAAATCAAACACTTTTCCTTTATGTTTGCCGATGTCTCTTGTTATTGTAGGTGGTGCTTCAAGGCGAAGACAGGATCTCTGTGCAATCGGATGCTGTGAAAGTTCATCCAATACTTTTTTCATCCTCTGTTCTCGAATCCTACGATCTTCTGAATCAATACAATTCATATAGATCTTCACCTGTTCAAAAACCTCTGGGGAAATCATGTTCGGCAAAGGCTCGAAACCAGGTGGGACTATTGGTGCTAACAGTGACATCAATTTATCAGCCAGATTTGTATAGTGTTGCCTAGATGTGGATGGGTTAGCTGTGGCCTCTGTTTGCCTTAATGCAATATTGTGTCATTTGTTTCTCTGACTCTGAAGAAGAGGGCATCTTTGCTTCTCATGTATCAGCCTCAAACAGTGAAAACATTTTTTATGGATCCTTTCGTATTCCACATCCACAATGGCCACTGATCCGTTAGGTAGATTCACTGCCTTCGTGTCATGAATTGGTTGAGCCAAATCCAAGATAACTAGTACTCTTACGAACTTTTGAAGTAATGGTTTTTCAAGATCGTAAGCAATCTCTTTAACCTGTCTGATTGCAGCCGCAACTGCTCTTATAGTATTTAAAGTAAAGTAGTTCACCGGGATCTTGTGATTAGCCACACTGGAGCTGTTTTTAAATAATTTGAAGGAGGATTCTCAACCCATCGATCCATAACCATACTCCAATCATCAAAGATCCATAACCCACTCTTCATCACTGTTAGAAGATTTAAAAGTTTTTTTTATTGATTTAATGTTTAAGGCTTTGTCTTATAAACAAGTACATAGCCGACAAAAAAAAAAAAAAAAAGACAAGTACATAATGTTAAATTACCAAATTAACTAAATAATATGATGTATATCTTGCTCAATTTATCAAGTCTTCTCGATTTGAAAATAATCATGAATTCGCTGTATCAAACGATGTTGAAACCAAGTTTTTACTTATTAATTAATGATGTTAACATCTTTGACTTTTGACTTTTGGTATAAGACGACTTGAATTAAATGACGGTAACAACCTTCTGGTTAATGGTATCAGCATTGAATTCGATAGCTTCCTTGGAGATGACATGACGACCATAGAAACTTTTTAGTCTATCAAATATTTCTTCTACCACTGATTCGTCAGTTCCGATCGATATCCTCACCCAATTCTCTGCCCCTAGAGCCACTCCTGTCAAATTCCAACAAAATTAATATATATATCAACATAAGTAAACCAAAAAAATAATAATCATTAGATATTAAACTCAATTTATTCTCTGCTCCTAGAGCCATGTGCATGAATATGATTATAAGAGCCCTAGTATTAAAAAGAAAAAAATAAGCAGGAAGAGATCAATACCTGGAATCAGGACAAGACTCTCCTCACTGACTAGCTTCGTGCAGAAATCAAAGTCGTTCTTGATATTATCCAACATTGATGTGTCAAGCTTTAACTGCAAAATCAAAATCGTTTAAACTAGTTATGATTCCGACAGGTAGATAATGAATTTTTATATGTTCCCTGATTATGGAATAAAATTAAGAACGTTGATCCAAAAATAAAATATCAAGAATACATATATCTAATAATCCAAGAAAAAAAAAGTACCCACCCATATGTAAGAACAAGATTCTGGTTTCTTGGGGCAAAAGAGACAAGGAATGTCCTTGAGCCTCTCAGATGAAAGCTCTACGTTGCGTCTCATGGCTTTGATCTTCTTGGCGAAGAACTCCTTTGGTGTTTTTTCCAATATATCAGGAAGTGCTTCCTATCAAAAGCCATAAAGATATAAAGTCAACTCATTTAGAAACGTTTGTATATATAAACCCTTAACTCTATTAATATATGATAAGAGCTTATAGCTTTAGTGAGAGACTACAAACCTGAAGAATCAATGAAGGTTGTGGAGTTAAATCAAGAAAATCCTCTATTGCTTGAACTACCTGGTGTCAACAAAACAAGCCCAAAATATTAGTTACTGTTCTTAATTAATCTTACAATTAATATTAGGGTTTAAAAGTTAACTAACCCCTGTAGATCTAAAAATGCCAGTAGGATCGTTCATGGCGATCCAGCCGATTCTCCATCCCGGGACGACCCATCCTTTGGATATGGATCCGAGGGTGATCACTGGAGCTATTGATGCGAACTTCCCCATGGGAACAAAAGGCATGTCTCCATATACAACACGATTGTATACTTCGTCGGATATCACCATTATACCAAGTTTCTTAGCCATCTCCGCAACCTTAAGATTGATCCATACGAAAATAATGTGTTAGTTCGATTATTTATAAAAGAAAAAAAAATTCTTATGTTATATATGTCACACGTATATAAAGTTATGCAAAGTGTAAATGTAAAAGATTCATACCTTGTTGAGATGATCATAGGTGTAGACGTTTCCACAAGGATTGTTGGGGTTGATAAGAACCATTGCGACAGTATTCTCATCGGCCGCAGCCTCGAGGCCATCAAGATCGATTTCCCAATCACTCTCCGGAAGGAGATCGTATTTGCGAATCTCGAGGCGGCTATAGACAGCGCGAGCATCGTAGTGAGGATAGCCCGGCCTTGGAAGCAGAATGTTGGCGGCTGGATTTCCGGCCAGAGAATCTATTACGATCTCTATTGCTTGGTTGCAACCGCCGGTGATATACACGTCCTCCGCTCTCAACTTCGCCGGAAGCTCTCCGTTTAGATAATCCGCCACCGCTCTAATAGAAGAAAAATAATAGGCAAATAATTAATGAATATAATAATAATCTATTGATTGAAAAGTCATTTAAAGTGAAAAAAATTATAAGATTTAAATTTAAATCAGACATTCTAGCCTTGAAACTTCCGGGACTGGGTGCATAAGAGTTGGCCATGCCCGAGCGTGCGGCTGCGGCCACGGCGTCCTCAGCTTCAAGGCAAGTCCTGAAGTTGGGAGAAGCGGAGGGCTCACCGGGAGTTGGGAACAAAACCGGTTTTCCGCTGTTCAAGCTGCAGTTTTTGAACATCCCAAAAGCAAGCTTTCTCAACGTCACCGCCGCCGCTTCACTCGTCGCAACGTTTCCTTTGAATCGCCAAATGCTACCGTTTCCATTACAATTGTCATCGCCGTTACTCGCCATTGATCTCTCTCTGTCTTGCGTTTGGATTCTTCTTTTAGTTGTGAGTGCAAATTTTGTGTTGTGAGTACATCTCATTTTGGTCGACTCCTTTATAACCAAAATGACAATAATAATAATAATAATAATCAACGCATTGTACTTGCACCAATACTTTATTCCTTTAGACGCACTATACTATACAATTAATATCATTTTGGTCTCATGTAAATATATATACAAAATTCTAAAACGAATATTTCCAACACGTGAAAGATCGTCTGTCCATTTCTTATTTTAATTCTGACACCGTGTAATTTAACGTTACCATTCCCTTATTTTATACAGAGTGGCCATCTCTTATTGACTCGTT
Source organism: Pseudoturritis turrita (assembly GCA_900406555.1). Taxonomy (NCBI): domain Eukaryota; kingdom Viridiplantae; phylum Streptophyta; class Magnoliopsida; order Brassicales; family Brassicaceae; genus Pseudoturritis; species Pseudoturritis turrita. Next base: position 117,180 of record OVBL01000705.1, read on the forward strand.
AATTAGCTTGACCAATAATATTTCAAAACATATTGCACGGTCATTTAGACTACAATTTGAAATTAATAATATTTTAGTTCCTGTTTAGTAAACTTATACGAAAAACAAGAAAATATTCCAACATATGAAATTCTACACATTTCACATGTAGCATTGGCTCGATAGATAACTCCCGAACTTTCGATTGTATTTCATTGGATTTTGGTCTCCGATACACTTGAAGCTAGATTTTGACCTGTACCAAATATATAATTAAATAATTAAATAGGTTGATTAATCGATTTTAATATATATAAATTTTTAATATCTAAACGTGTATGACAAAGCATATGAATTCTAACATCTATAAACGTACAAAATAATATGTATTGTGCATCAATGTAATAAAGTTGAATACTTTTAATTAAGCATCTTAGTTTTAATATTTTATGTGTAAAATTGATCAAAACATATGCAAATATTATTTATTTCAATATCTTTTAAGTGTAAAATTGATTTTCATTATTCGTGTAAATTATAGAGCATACGATAAATCAGATAAATTTTAGATTTATATGAATTTGTGGGACATAACAAACGAAAAATATATGTTTTCCAATAATAAATTTTATAAATATTTGTAAGTGTGATTAAATATGTATAATAGACTACATCATAATAAAAATATTTATATAGTATACTAATCTAAATACATATATACACAATAGATAATATTGTTATAATATAATAATAAAAAGTTTGTTAATATATCAGAAAAAATTAAAATAGATGATATGGTAAGCCTAAAATATTATATCTAGTTGAATTTAAATTTGTAAAACATGTATTAATGGGCTTATGTTATAAAATTAATGAGAATATGTAGAGATTTTCACTATGTCATATAGTTTTAATTGAAAAGTTCTAATTGGTTAAATTAACTGACATGTCTCCTAAAATGCTCTTTGAACGACACCTAGGATTTTTTTTGTGAATGTCTCCTCTATTAATATATATATAGGACTTGGTAAGATTAGCTGGTCTAAGTACTTAGGATTTCTAAAAGTACTCTCTCTCCAAAAAACTCTAGTTCTCTCTCTCTCTCGCTACAAGACCAGTCGCCGCCGTCTTAGATCTGTTTTAAGGCCGGTGGCCGGTGGCTTCCCTAGCACCGACGCCGGCCTCCGCCCTCCTTCTATCTTTTTTATTTTTTGTTTTTGCAGTTTCTCGCCAAAGTTCATCCTCGGCGGCGGATCTCCGGTACTTTCGGCAGATCTAACCTAAGGTGTCAGTCAATTGTTCTCCACGGTTGTTGAGCACGTTTGCTTGCCCTGGGTCTCGTGTTTCGTGACAAATCAGGGCCTGGATTTTCCTATGGTGGGCGTTGGTGGTGATATCGGCTGGGGCTTTCTAAGGTTCATCTTGATCACTTGTTCCTCGTAACCATTAGTCTATTTGGGTTAAGTGTTGTCCACCGCTTGTTTTCCCGAGATGAGGTTTTGCTTGTTGTAGGATAGTTTGGGTTTGTGGCTTCTTTGATTTTGCAATTCGTTCATGTGCCTTCAGAGGAGATAGTAAAGCTAGTGTAGCGTCGATTTGCTAGGCTTTGTGCTAGCCGACTTTAGGGAGAAAACTTGGTTAGACTGAGTTGCGATCTTTGTCTCCATTTAGCTCGTGTGGTTCCGTTTAGGTGTTGGATATACTATTGTTGGTTTTTCCCTCGTTTCAAAGACATTGAGGACTTCTTCTGAACACGGGATCAATAATCTTGCTAGGGTTTTTCCCCTTTCCTCTCAGACCTCCAGTGAAACAACTTCTGTTGGGCATAGTCAACAGTTACAAATCTCTCAAGTCTACTCTCCACTACTGTCTACGCAGCTCTTCAACATCTCTCGATCTCAAGTCAATTATCGCTGTGATCTGGTACCAATAGTTTTACGGCTAAATTGGGCAATTCATCAAATGTTTATGCTTCCATGTTTTTTACTTTTTTTTTGGCATGAGACCATTTAGATAGGTTAAACAAATGGTTAAATATTTTGTAAAACCTAAACATTTTTATTTTATAATGAATATTTATATTCTTATCGAAAAAAAATAAAATTAGCTGGTTTATTGTTGAGGTGTTGGTAACGCGCAACGTTTCTGGAGTAAGCCAAGTGTGAGTTGAGCTACAAATTGTTGAATGTCGTAGAATTGGTGATCAAAGAGTTATGTCTGAGACTATGGCTGAATCATCTTAATTACCAAATGGAGAGTCTGAAGCATGTTGAGATTAATGATAGATAATCCAATTACAGTTAAAGAGATAGGATCATGATTAGCTCCAGATAGAAAGGTTAAACGTAACATTGACAATCTAAAAGAATATAGTTAAACAGGCTAGAACCGATGTAATTTTGTGACTGCATATTATATTGCAAAATTGCAATGAAATTGTAAACAAAGTGTGACGTTTTGAAAATTCATCACATCTCCGTCGCATAAATGCAACGACAGCAAACGTATTAAAGTTGGTGTACGATTGTGATGGAATTGCAATGCATAGGCGATGGTTGTATAAATCATCGCAATTTTGTCCCACTTTCATAACGAATATTCTTAGTCTTTTAGTCTATAATTTGAAAATATTAATATTTTAGTGTCTGTTCAACACGTGAAAGTTCTACCCATTTTTAGTCACTGTAAAATTTTGAAAAGAAAAAGATAAACAAGAAAATATTCCAACACACACTACAAGAAAACATCATGAATTTCGACGGATTCAGAGCCGTCAAAAAATTTCGACAAAATTACGATGGATGTCGGACGAGAAAACAACTGTCGGTTATCCCTATTTTCTTGATCAAACAGGCACGCGTGGTTATAGACATGGAAGTATAGACTCACGCTTTAGTTAGTTTGGTATTGTCTTCCCATCTTGGTAGACATCACCGAGTGAAACATCTCAATAAAATAGAAGAAACTATTCAAGAGCATCATTAAAAGAAAAAAAGTTTTCTAAAATGGAAAGGTCAATTCGGAAATCCTAATTACATTTTTGTTCCTATGCAGATCCATAGCTGCTTCTTTGAGTGTCCAATTTTGCTTATTAACTGAAAGACTAAGGTGAGGGAGTGATATGTGGATGCATTGCACTCGTAAACCTTCCTGTTTACGTTAATGTCATGTCTAGGAGTAGCTATACAATGTTGCTTGTAGTATGCATGCTAGGTTTGGTGAGGCATGATTGGTGTTGATTGAATGTTGAATGGTGATAATAGAAATGATATGGAATAAGGTGACCTGTCACGGGTTGGTGGACCGTGGCAGTTGGATGTCGGACCATGATAGTAAGAAGAACCATGCATCATGTGGTATATAATGTAAATACTATGGTACAGTATTGGGCACACTTATACTATTGTGCAGTATTAGGCACGTATATAATCTATTGTGCAGTATTGGGCACGTTATGGGGCACAAGGCCGTATATATCTATTATACAGTATTGGGTACGTGATTGGGGACGGAGCCCCGTGTGGAGGCCAAGGTATCACCATGGATTATTTGTAAGAATGGGGTATGCATTTATCCGTGGTTAACCATTGCATATATATTTCTAGATCTGGTATATGCGTATACCAGATTATTTGCGTATTCTATGAGTATGTAGGCATGCGTGAACGTCCTCACTGAGTAACTTGTTACTCAACCCCCTTTTCATTACCCTTTTTTCAGGTAATGAGTATAAGCTCGGACTGGAGCCGGTGCGGTGTCATTTCGGGAAATGTCACTATTCTGTTTTCAATAAGACACTAGTATTTTTAGTACTGAATTCGATTTAAGTTTAAATTTCAGTTTAAGTTGGATTTTAGTTTACGTTGCTAAAATCTATTAATTTCGGTTTAATTTCAATAAAAAGATTTTAGATTTTATTCGTATTTATTATAAATCGATAACTTGACACTTCAGGATTAAGACTCCGGGAACGGGGTGTCACAAGGTTCACCGACTTTTTTTTCTCTTTCATTTTCCTTTTTTAAAATTATAAAACAAATTTTTTAATTCGCTCAGTTAGTTCGTGTAAGATTTATTGAGAGTTAAAACTTCATTTTGTAAATATTTGTCTTCCCTATTAAACAACCAATAAAAAAAAATTGTGGTTGATAGAAAAAAAATCTTCTGAAATATTTGATTTGGTGGTGATATCTTCATTTGATTGCTTAATAATTGTGGTTAATGATATTTTATTTGATCGATTGATTAGTAATTATATTTATGGATTTTAATAAATTAAAAATTAAATCGATAATGACATTGACCATTGTTTAGTATCACTAGTTGGTGAAATTGATTGTGCACAAGATATGTCAGCATTTTTTAAAACACGTTGAACGTGTTTAAATAATGACTTTGACTATTATTTTTAAGCACTGTATTTTATTGACTCGTTGACGCATCTCTTAAGCACTGTATTTTATTGACTCCAAACACGTGTTTTCATTTAACATTATGGTCTTAACTGGTAACGGAAGGAATTTAGCTGAAAAAAACAATTGACACACACCATTTGATATAAGATAAAAATGGAGAAAAAAAAATCACAAAAACACAAAATCAGCTGAATTGTTGAAAACATATTAAATATGAAAAAATAACTAAAACACAAAAAGCACTAATTCACCAAATTTTCAAAAAAAAAAAAAAAATCACTAGTGTTTTGGCTTAGATTTATAAAATTTAATGTTTAGTATAGTTTTCGGGGAAAAAATTATATAAATATTAAATTTTATTTGATATATTTAATAACTTCACTAAACATAAAATTTAATATTTAATTAGTTTATTTATCTAAGTTTGTTGACAAAAATAAATTGTGTTAACTAATTTTTTCATAAGTTTATTTAATTAATCTGTTTCAAAAATTCGGCCAGATTCGGCCGTTAACATTTAAGTTTTAAATTATTCCGCTAGATTCCGCAAAAAATCACAAAAAAATCAGCCAGATTTTGCAATTTAACCAGATATGCAAAAAAATTTAACAGTGCTTTTTGTATGTATCAAAGACTTATACGGATATGCAAAATTCAAGTAGGCAAAAGTAAAAAAAAAATTTGTTGGTTTTTAAGAAAAATAAAATTGTCAAAGTTTAAAAAGAACTAGTGAGTTTCAAAAGGAATTGTTGTTCATGGAGAATTTTCTGGTGGAGATTTAGTCTTTGGTTCAGAGTTTTTTCCGACTGGAGTCAGCGAAACTTGAGCTCGAGGACAGGGAGCGAGAGATTTCTCGCCTCAAAGGTGTGGTGGCGGCTGCTCGGGCGTGGGGACCCGATGTTAGCCCGGAGTAAACATGTTCGACTTCTGGCTTTTCCTGGAGTCGCATGATGAAAATCATCAGTTTCACGCGGAAGCGACATATATACACAAGAGGATACAAGTCATGGAGGAGTAGTGTTGGCGCGGGATGGTCCGTTAGGTTTCGATTTCGATGACGCACCCGCGTCTTAGTTACCTATGTATATATGTAGGGTTTTTAGGTTACGCCTCGTGTATCGTGGAGAGGGCGTAGTTCCATTTTTCTTGTAAAGAAGATTTTATACTCATTTCTCGAGGATGAATTTTTGATACCCATTGTTAGGCCATGATGTTTCGGATATGCTGTTTTCTTATAGTTTTATCTTTTTGTCTTGCCCTACTTTTTTGCTAACTCTATGGAAACGATTGGCAAGGATTGAGTTCCGCCGACTTGCTGTCGGCTTGCCGGTGCTTCCAAAAATTCTGGGTCCTTTGGCAATGCTTTTTATGAGATGTTTTGGGGGTGGGTGCAATATGACGTCCCTAGACGGGCCTTGAAGGTGCATTTCGCTGGACATTAACCGTTGTTCGCTGGGAGGAGCATGCCTCTGAGGACGAGAAAGGTTACTTCTGCGGAGACTGTTCCTCATAACTATGGGAATGAATAATATGGAACGGCCCCTTAAGATGTCGATCCTGACCCACTCGGCTAAACATGCCTCTGAGAAGGATAAGTATTGCTTCTATGAAGACTACCCTTATCTTTTATGGGATAGTCATAATTTTCCCTCGAGGTTGTCGGGTAAGTATCTGCTTATATCTGCTCTCGAATTAAGGCTTCAATTCTTTCCTCGGGAATCCTTCTTTTTGGTGGAGCATTTCGACTTACCCCCCCCCCCCTCCTTCTAACGCCAAACTGTTCAGAACGAATTTCAGATCTTCCGGACAATTCATCTTACGGCATTCTGCGTTGATGATGGCCATCGTCGTGAATAGCCGGTGATCATAGGATACGAATTTCATCCTCTGGGAGGAAGACTAATGCCTCAACTAAGGATTGTTCCTCAGGACTAATGTCGTAAGTCGCTTGGAAAGAGCGTGAGACCTGGAACCTGCGCATATATAATCCTCAAGGGTGGCCCTCAGAAGAGCGAGATAGGGGTTACCCTCCCGAAGACTCTCTGATGCCGAAGTCTGGAAAACAACCAAGAAGAGTTCGTTTACCGGGAGGTGAGTGTAGGTTTAAGTGTGAGGCCTCGTCCGAAGGATTGAGGTCTCCGTCTTGTGTTTTAGGTGTATCCCAGTATAGAAAAGAAAAGCCACTCAGAAGAGTGGGGATGAAAATCTCTTATTTATATGATTTGAAACTTAGTTTTTAACCATGTCAAACGCGAAATCATATAATATATAGAGTTTACACTGACAAATGTTTACATAGAATTATATAGTATACTAATCATTTCAAAATTAAGATATATGTTATGAATAAAAAGATTGAAAGAGAATTGTGTGTATTATTCCATCAATAATAGAAAGTATATACAAGAGTACAATACTTGGAAAACAAGTAGAACTTGAGGAATAAGTAAGTTTAGAACATTCTAGAACATGGGTCTAAGATAGGCTTATAATGAGCATCCATCTAATGGGTTCATAACACTCTCCCTTGGATGCCATTATAGTAAAAGTATTCCTTAATGCGCATAAGATGTTGCTTCATTAAAAACCTTACCAGGAAAATCCAATTGGGACAAAACCATGGTTAAGGGGAAACGAGTGCAATGCGCTTTTACTCCCCCTGATGAGTGCAGAACTTGAGATATTTGTGATGACGCATCCAAATGATGAACTTGTTTCTTGAAAGTAGCAGTTGGAAGTGGCTTGGAAAATAAGTCCGCCAAAGTTTCGCTTGAACGAATATGTAGAACATGTACATCGCCATTCTTCTGCAGCTCATGGGTCTTTCAGATGATTCAACTTGATCATTCTCTTTGTTTCTCTCGATATCATTAATTTATGATATTCCTTTGAGAGATTGATAGATCTTCATATATCATTGTAATTATAACATTCCTCCCTAAATATCTATCATTTTCATGTTCTTTGTTGCCTTGTTAAAAATCTTGTCATGGAAAACCCAATGGGATAAAACCATGATAAAAGGAAAAGAGTACAACCACACACATCATCATATTTCTCTCCCTCGGAAACATCTTCTTGAGGAGATGAATTCTGATCATATATATACGATCTTTCCTTTCTGAAATATTATAAGCAAAGCCTTACTGAACAGACTCATATGATTGTTATATATACTCCTGGTCCATAATATCCTTTTTCATAGAAAGATCATATCTTGGTCTATTTGGACTTCAAGCCTAAATTCCTTTATGTGCAATCTTCTAAACATTTGTCTTGTACATGTTGTTCATGCTCTTCTTGTAAAAGTTATTATACATGCTTTCCTTCTTCTCATACACATATTTCAATCATGAAATAAATCAGTAATTTGCTCTAACAATAGTTTAAGTATGATACTTCAGGACCAAATATATGTGAGCATTCTTATATAAAATCCTGCAAGGATCTTTAAGATAACATCTTTTCGCTAGATACTTAAAGATAATTTTATCTTTCCAGTGTATTTTTTCAAATCCTTTCTTCATAAATTCCATTGTATATAAATCTCTTCAGGGAGTTCAAATGATGTATTACCATACACTGCAATTATAACAATTTTTTTCCTTGCAAATTTCTTTATAAATATGCATGGATTGATCATTCTTATAATCTTCTCTTACCAAATACTCACTAAGGAGATTATACCACATAAGCCATGATTGTTTTAATCCATAAAGATATTGGTTTAATTTTATGCAGTAATGTTCTGGTTTTTCTTGAGATTCACCCAAAACGAGTTTTGCTTCTGGCAGTTTAAATCCTTCTGAAATTTTCATATAAATATCATTATTCAGTGATTTTTTATCATAAATTATTGTCATCGCACTACTTGTGATAACTCTGCCAGAGTTACGATGATATTCAAATTAAGAATCCCTTCGATCAATATCTTTTGATAAATCTACATGGGTACATATTTGCATAATTACACCCCCATGCTACATATTTTATTTTCATTCGATCGAGTAGTGTTCCCGGGAATATAATTATGATATCATTAATCCTTCAGAGATTATATCCTTCAAGGATTACATGTAAATGTTATATCATGTGTTTCATAATAGCCAGATTTATAAGATATCTAAAGTAATTGCATCCACCACAAGAGAATATTTCTTTTCATAATACATTATTTGTCTTTGTGATAATCCTTGTTCAACAAAATGTCTCATAATTTCACTATTTTCACTATTCTTTCACACAAAGACTCATTTATCTTCCACTGGTTTTACACTTCAGGTGCACGGACTACTGGTCCAAATACTTCTCTGCAAGAAATTATAATTGTACGTCTATTTACTCCTTTCCATTTTGGCCAATCATTAGTTTGTGTACACTTTCTAATAGAATTTCTTTCATGATCCACTATTTTTATCCATAATATCAACTGCTCATAGCATGCAAAAATATTACAACGTCGATTTGGTTTTCGGTTCCATCTTATTTCATACATGACATAACTAGCTAGATCTCTTCATTTTCAGGTACCTGAATTTTTTTCTTTGTCATGTTTAAGGTCTCTTCTGGAGAGCATTAAGTCTCTTCTAGAGATCCTTCGTTCCCTACTGGAGATCGTTCAAGAATTTTTCTTTCCTCGAACTGGTCATTCTCAATTTCTGCTCATTTTCTTTTCCGAGGATTCTTATATTTGGAACCAAATATGTCTATTACGCTTCATGCGATCTTTAGACTCACTAGCAGTTTGATATTGTCCTTCCGGGACATCAATTCTAATTGGAGCATATACAGCTGGTATAAGTGACTTCATCACTATATTTGGGTCAGCAAATGTATATGGCAATTAATACGCTAAAATCTGTAATTGAAGTATCTTTTGGAATTCTAATATACATTCTTTATTTCGAGGATCGTCGATAATTCATTTCTACTTATCTCTTTCTCCAGCTGTTTACATTCTTCCCCTAATATTGGAAAAACTGACTCGTTAAAATGAGAGTCTGCAAATCGAGCCTTAAATAAATCATTCTTGGATGGCTCTAGATACTTAGTTATCAATCTTATCCAACATATATTCTTGTCCTCCTTTGAGGTCCCATCTTAGAGCGTCGTGGTAGAGCACTTTTCACATTCAAATTTTTTTCAGATGGAAACTATTTGGTTTTTGACCCTAAACCAATAATGATGGAGAGAACTGATGATTACTCATTGGCATGATGCGATTTCATACTGCTAAACCACTTTCTGTATGAACATGAGCTTCAGGATGTTCAATACTTATCTCAATGGACATGCCATAATCAGACTTCAAACATAAATTCACCAATATTATCAAATTGAATTGCCTTTAAACAAAAATATTGATCAAATAACCTCGTAAACTGCAGGTTGCGGTTTGATGATAAGGATAAATGAGAATATCTGGTCGATGCATCCATCGAATTTATGCGTCCATTTCAATGCGTCCATTAAATCGATGCGTCTATTATAACCACAAGGTATTTAAATTTTCACATAGTGGGTGATCAGCCCATAACCATCTCCTTGTATCCATTCCAGAAAATTGATAGAGTCCATATTATTTTGAATGGTGAAGCCATATTATCATACTGCCTTCTAAGCGAGCAACATATAATAAATCATTAGGAAGAATCTTCTGGTTCTTCACTGAATGTCCACATAATTTATTATTATTTTTCGCATCATCTTTAAACCAGGATGACCAATCCGGTTAAGCCAAACATATAAATTCCTAGTAAACTTCTGGTTTACTTCTCATTGCTAATCACTTACTCTCTTCAGGGGATATCATAATCAAAACCACTTTCTTTAGTCCATGATAATTAAATATGGATTTTGATAATGAAGCATGTGCCGAATAAAAGGGATAATGATAGAAATTCTATAATCTAGTATAGAAAATCTTATAGATTAATTTGACTAAAAACATATTGACATGGTATAAGATCAAGAGTTTAGAAATCGAATGTACCTGAAAAATCCAAAGCTAGAGATGGGAGTTGTCGGAGAACAGAGATCGATGCAATCATTTTGGTAGCTACTTCCTCGGCGAATTTTATTTGTCTATCATTTTCTTTATATGTAAGATATCATATTCACTTCAGCGAATAGACCAAAACTAGTCAGACATAAGGCATGATTTCTCATCAATAGCTCATTATTATTTTCTCAGCCTTGAAGAGACATATATAAGTTCAGAATACTTCTTAAATTCTTGTTCACGACACTGTGGCTACATGACAACATTACTTGCGTGAAAGTTTAAATATGCATGTTTTACCATCTCTACATTAGCGATATTCTCTCAACATTACTTGTGTGAAAGTTTAAATATGCATGTTTTAAAGTTTAAATATGCATGGTTTTGTTCTTGTGTTACAGCTGTAACCTCTCGAGCGGCTATTTCGCTGATCTGTGGTTGCTCATTCTCCATTTCGAACTCGGATCTTTGCACCAATTGTTGAACCAAGATGATGTTTGGTATTTATAATAAAAAGAGGGTCGGAGATTCTTGTTAAATTAGATCGAGTTCGGGAATACAAGACTAGCAGAAGAAAATATGGATCGAAGTACAAATGAAATACTACTTAATATACTCGGGTGGAGGGACTGGGTATCCGAGCTGAGATTGAGTAGCGCACGAGGACGGGAGATCCTTGGTGCCGAGCAGGATGTCTGCTCCTCAGGATGATCACCGGATTTGGCGATAGATTCTGTTCAGTAACAGACTTGTTGTAATATCAGATAGGTTCATTTGGTGACGTCTTTTACGGCGACGGTGGTCGGTCGGAACTTTCACTTTCGGAGTTAGAGACCTAAACTGTGCATTTTGGGTCCCTTATACTCTGTTCAAAGGAGATTCAATTGCCCGAACAATAAGGTTTTAGTCTCTATTTATAGGTAAATGTTGGTCGGTTACTATAGTTTGATTCTAACTATAGTAACTGGCATTAATTACTTATATGGTTAGGTCCAAAACCCCTTTTTGAGTTGGGTCTTTGAAGAGTGGACCGAAATGATCAATGGGCCAGGCCCATATCATTGGTGGGTGAAACCCATGTCCAACAACAAATTGAATCGATTTGTATATACTTATGCTTTATAAAAGTAATAGAGCAGATCACTGATCAATATTAAGGAATACTAGATCTGCTATAGCAAATACTTACTAACATTAATAAATCATAAAGATCAACGTACCTCGATGGGAAACGAAGCAAAGTTGGAGACGTAAGCCAAACGGAGATGAGACAATGTCGGGGATTCATTGTGGTGACGACCTCACTGGTCAGAAAGCACTATAAAAAGATATTGGATGTGGTGAGTTAGAACGATGTATATTTATTTTCTCAACGGCTAGGGTTTCGTACTGATAACGTCTTATGAATAAAAGAAATTGAAAGAGAATTGTGTGTATTATTCCATCAATAATATAAAGTATATATAGGAGTATAATACTTAGAGAACAAGTAGAACTTGAGGAATAAGTAAGTCTAGAACATTCTAGAACATAGGTCTAGGATGGGCCTATAATGGGCATCCATGTTATGAGTTCATAACAATATACACTATTTTTTATTTTAGTTTATTTATAGGATTTGAAAGTTACTTATTTAGATTTATGGTAAGGTTTTTGGACTTAGTATTTTGGATTTGGAGTATATTTATGTGTGGATTATGGTAAATAGTATAGTATGACATTTATTTTATGTGTTACTATATAGGACAACATGTTGTTCACTAGAATACTATGCACCATCTAACAAAATTCGTGTCCATTTTTTAAAACTCAAACCATGTCAGAGTGGGAAAATATATGTATCTTTAGTATGATCATGAGATTTTATCAATTTATATTACGAGATTAAATTAAAAAGTAAGATATGGCAGGATAAATTATTTTGTTATGTACAAAACAAAATATTATATAAAGAAGGAAAGAAAATATGATGTGTCACTAGTAAAAGGGATATAATGGACATTTTAGAACTGACTTGGTTACTTGATTAAATATGAAATAAGCATAGATATTCTTCATTTGTTGCCAAATATAGTTACTGGCCTAATTCTCCTTTGTTATAATTAAACAAAAAATCCTTCTTTGCGAATTTTTATTAATTTATTATCAAATATAAGATAGTATCGATTAACCTTTATACACGTACTAGATTAGGATCCGCGTTATACACGAATAAAAATATATTTGTGTAAATATTTAGATTCCTAAATTGATAACCCGTGTTACTATGACTCGTGTAATTAGATTCTAAATTATGACTCGTATTTCACGCGTTTTTTTTTAATAATTCAAAACCAAATAAAAATCAAATATTTTAATTATATATCTAATGATAAATCATTTATTATTATTACCTCAATTTAAACCTCCATATGAAAGGTAACTCAAAAACCTATTTTGGCACCAGATTTCATCCAATTTCATGTGCTTATGTGCTATCCAATTAGGAGAATGCATATCTTGTGAGATTCGTGACTTTGGTGATGCTTTTGAATTGGGGAAAAATAAGATGCTAATGAGCTGGCTATTTAGGATCAACATAGAGTGATAAAGAGAATAAGAAGTCTCGAATGTATGATTTGTTTTTCTGATCTAGTCAATAGAGATAGAGTCAAAATCAAATTCATTAAAATTAATGAAAGTCAAAATTTTACGGAGGAAGTCCAGTCATGTGGTTCCTGGATCGTTTAGAAAGTCAATGACAACCCCCAGATTATCTAAGAAACCTCTTCCAATTAGGTTTATCTTCATCCATCTTAAAGATGTGGAAATCTGCAGGTATTATGTCTCTTCCAATTTGGAGTTGCAAATCTCGAACCACACCCTTTGGAGACTTCATGGAAGACTCTCCAAACACTATGGTTGTGTTCGATTACATGAATTTATGTAATCCTAACTTCTCTGCAGTTATTGTAGACATCAAATTTACGTTTGATCCATAATAACAATGAGAGTTAGGAAGACGTAGATGCTTATTGGTTGATCTATCTCTTTAATCTCATCTTCTTCCTTTGATGTTCTTCCACCATGTTCATAAGTGAGTAAACCTCACTTGTGGTGATTGGGTTAGGAAGATGTTGATGCTTGTTGGTTGATCTATATTTTTAAAAAGGCTAGATCTTTATTTTGTCTCATCACTTAGAGAGCTCTTAATGCAATATTGAGACTTGATCACTCTTGATCTAGATCTTAAGGTTTCCCCTTACATAGTATGTTTGGGAAGATGTTTGAAAAAATCTTTTGCGAGCTTGGGTCACATAGCGATTTAGTTGTGGTTCTATGAATCCTTGTGCCTTTCATGGACTTGGTTATAAAGTTAGCTTAGTCATTGAGATGGAATGCCTAACAGCAGATCTTGAATGTGACTAATGCTAAGGGGTTTTTATCATTAACGTGGACTAGTCCATTGATGTGTGTCTATCGTCTTGAGAGGTTCTTTAATAAGTATCTAGCGTAGAAAATCAATCACTTACATCTCATCTATGTCCTAACCTAAAAACCACATTCCCACCATTATTTGCAAAACAAAGTCTTAAAATTCATCTCTTTTACATAAAGCTTTCACCTTTAGCAATTTCTACAATGGTCTTTCTTTTTGTTTAAAATTTCAAAAGCTCAATTGCACTTCATATTCTTGTTTGGCTTTGTCTCTCCTTTGTTTGGATTCGATCCCTACTTACCGCTATTGTTACCATATACTTGGGGCATCTATAGTAGGGATAGGGTTTATAAACTTAAAGCTTATCACTTGTACAAAGGATTGATCTTTACTTTCTAGTAAACGGTCTTTATTTTTTGCGCCATTATTTTCTGCAGCCATTCAAATGCTCTAACTTTTTTTAATTGTATAAATTTTTAACATGTCTTGTATACATCGATTTTGAATTTTCCAATGAAGAGATCACATGAGGAAAAACCTTAGATTTATCAAACAGCACCTTGCAACAACCTTAACCTTAGGTTTTTCAGGTCCATGTACCTTATCGCCAGCTCATATAAATACCATCTTGACTCTTGACTCGAATCACATAAAGCATAAATCGGCTTACCTTCCTTGATTTCATCCTCATTGATTTCACCAGCCACACTTTGATGTACTTCCACAAGATGTCTCTCCTAAGATCAGATCACGAGATTCGCAGTCACGTAATCATGCATTAAAAATAAATAAGGATGAAGACTCTATAGATATCCTTAAACAATCATCAAATCAATATGTAATTATACTACTCATTGAATTCCTAAAACCTAACTAGATGACTACTTAGACATGATACAAATAAGAACACAACAAGTATGGGTAGTAAACATCATAAATAAACCGGAATTAAAAGAGTAAAAGTTTAGAATTCTTCTCTATATCGAGTACAAAACGAGAATTTCTCCTTGAAACTCTTAAAACTTAAAATCAATAAAAAACAAAGAGAGGGGATGAAATTATCTCTAAGGGACGGCTGTTGTGTTTATTTTCGTGATTTTTGGTGGCTGATGAGGTGATATGTCTAACAAGAGGCTAAAAACAAGTATATATATATGCATAAGATCGATTAATGTTACGTTTAGGGCAAAAGAGAAAATTTTGGTTTGGATAGGTCTGACACTGGCCAAAGGCATCGATCAAGTATTTTGAACGATTATGGGACATTGTTCAGGGGCTTTGTAGGGTCGTACCGGTGCTCCCATGACTGATGTTGGCTTCACTTTTGTGCGTACTTCTTCTGAAAGCCATACACATATGTCTTCAGTAAATCGGCTGTATTTTTTCAACCATTGTTTCAAATGACTTCAAACTAATTCCACATGAAACGTTACTCCAAAATATATATTGTCACTAAATTTAATTCAATTCCAAGTTCGGCAAGGCTTCCAACGAAGGGTAAACGTCTGGGGCTTGTGTGACGTCCAGTTGGGAAAAATGCATATCTTGTGAGTTTCGTGATTTGGATGATGCTTTTGACTTGGAGAAATGGTTTGGACATGGTTTACACCTCTTTTGCTCCACTTTACATTATTTTGATGATTTGACCTGAAATTACTCTAAACACTACAAATACGAGAAAACTATCTCAAATGCATAAAATCGTAATAAAACACCTAAATAAAATAGTTAAAAACCATACTTTAAACATTAAAATATAGAGTATATCAATTTCATCATGTCATACTAACTAGATTGAAGGCAATTAATAATTGTGTCATATGATTTTGCTATTTTAAAATCCTTAAACAAATTCAGAAGCTTTGGTAGTTTGGGTACTACTCATAAAAATTAATATAAAGTCATCTATACTATAACAAGAGGCCAGCACTCTCCAGAGTGTGCCACGTGGCCTCTCCTGTGATATGATTGACACGTGTCTTTATTAATAATAATCTAATAAAAGTTTAATTTTCGCTCGACTCTTCTACTAACCCTAAACGTTTCAATGAAAACTGAAAGATCAATTATGCTTGAAATCTCTTCAACTTCATCCTCTAATCTCCAAAATTTT
Organism: Pseudoturritis turrita; assembly: GCA_900406555.1. Classification (NCBI taxonomy): domain Eukaryota; kingdom Viridiplantae; phylum Streptophyta; class Magnoliopsida; order Brassicales; family Brassicaceae; genus Pseudoturritis; species Pseudoturritis turrita. Next base: position 133,106 of record OVBL01000705.1, read on the forward strand.
GAAACCCAAACATTAAAAATCTGTGATAAAAAAACCTTCTATATGTACACCATTTCTCCACTCTTCATCGTCATCAAGCTGAAGGCTCGATCATCTTTTTCCCACGCATTCAGGTACCATTTCTTTTAGAGTTTTATCCTTTCCTTTTGTAGAATTAGATCAAATATACGAAGTTTGTCTTCATTTTGTTCTTCTGATTGATTTTCTTGCCAATTTTCAACCCATTAGGTTTCCTGGTTTTTGGGCTTGATTTTTTTCTTCGTTTGTTTCATTTTCGAATTGGATTGATATGATTTTCAATTCTCAGATTCTAATTTTTTTGTGGTTCGAATGGCTGCTTAGTGAGGAATCTCTGCTCAAACTAGCCATCCTCTCATATCCTAGCGAATAGATTAACTCCATTGTTATGGTTCGTTTTTCCTCTCTTATTTCTATTTTTCTATACTTTCTTCTCAATTTTGGACCCGTGGATTGAGATTTTTCACTCGAGTGGAGTTTTAGAATACAATTGATGATACATTAGCTGATTTAATCAAGAAATCGATCTATTTAGGATCATTTTGTATTTCGTTTTCTGGGTTTATATGTTCTTTGTGTATATTATATTAAAACTACAATCCATTTGGCCTATGGTTTGTCTTCTGGATTGTTTAGTGTTCGTATAGTCTAAGCTTGGTAATTAAGAGCATCAAATTGACAATAAAAAATTGCCTCTTGTAACTACCACTGTTCTTTAACCTTTTTGTTTTACGGCTACCCAGAAGTTCCATTGTTACATTTGATATAATTCATATATCAGGGATGATGGTCAAACTGGTGCCACTCCAATCAGCTCTATAAAACTTGGCAAATTGGACTAACAGAAACTCACCAAGTAGATCTTTTGGCTACCATGCGGTACTACTTCTCTTGGACGTCTGATTCTCTTTATCGAAAAACTCATTTCTTCAACTTGTGTTACTCTCTTTGGTAGACTCTTTTAAAAAAACGGACACCGAGAAATGGGCATCCTAACAGTCGATGGAGGCCTCAAGAGTGGCATTGATGTTGTAATTTACCTTCGGTATATGATTAAGTCTAAGCTCTTTTTCTGCTACATGAAATGAAGTAATATTTTTATATCAGTTGTTCCAAATTATCTGTTTTTATTCTTTCCGTTTGTTGAACTAACTCCATGACCAGGACTGGAATCAAGAAGCAAGTTGTTCATATAAATGGCCATGTTCTTGATTACGCGATTCTTGAAGATACATTGTTAACAAAAGTCTATCATAGTTTCTTCTCATGGTCTTTGATGCTCGAAACCTTAAAAACTCCATAATATGAATTCCATAGGTGACATATTTTTTTGTTTGGAGATTCAAGAGAATCTCGGCATCGGTTTATGTCTCTGAATAATCATTTACTTGATCTGACATGCTATCTATATGTATAGATGTGATGAACATTTTTGATGGAGAGGAATAACTTCTGTTTTCCGATCAAATGATGAGACCTCCAAATGGTATGTTTTCCGTTGCTCTTTCCTCTAACTCTTTTACATTTTCATGTCATCCTATCACAATTGATGCAGTGATCTCCACAGATCCATATCTTATTGATTCTTATGTTGACCATTTTTTCCTAAATTTATGCTTCATGGGGATTTTTATATTTGTCCTTTCACTTTATTACTCTCCACGCAAAAATAAAATAATACCTGCTCCTTGTTGTGTCATGTTCATATACTTTTGTTTAAGATATAAGCAAGTTTCTGTAAAACTACTTCCTACGACATTTGATCTTTATTAGTTCTAACAGGTGTGGAAAGCATTGCCAACTAAAGACACATATCCAACTTGTATAATTCTTCTAGGATACATGATGAAACCACTGACTCTAAGTCAAAAAAAAAAATAAAGGTATAGTGTTAGCATCTTAAGACTATATAACCCAATAGCAGGAGAGACTGTTAAGAAATGGTTTTTTCTACTTCACTGTCTTTTGACATAATATTGAAGAGATTTCTTTTAAAATTTAGTATATGTCACCTTCAGGTAGTCGTCAACAAGCACTCTCACAAAGGAAGACACTAAAGCCATGCGGTTGAGGGAAAAAGAATGTGTGATCAAAGGCGATTGTGTGTTGATATATATCCTCTCTGACCAAGTAAACTCTGCTACCTTTGTTTAGCATTTCTGACCGTCCTTCACATATTTTTGATATTTGGAGGTGAAGATGATAACCTTATGGCATGACAAACTAATTATAAGAACTTGTGCATTAGTAGTTTAAATTCCAATGTCTCTTGGACTAATGGTACCGACCTTTTAGCTTCAAATGCGATTGAATCAACCAAAGACAATTAAATATGTTCTCTTATTACATACCTTGATGGAACCTTTGTTGATTGTGTTATGATAACCTTATGGCATTACAAACTAATTATAACAACTTAAACTAATTATAAGAACTTGTGCATTATTAGTTTAAACTCTATTGTCTCTTGGACTAATGGTACCGACTTTTTTGCTTCAAATGCGCTCGAATCAATTAAAGACAATTAAATACGTTCTCTTATTACATAGCTTGATGGAACCTTTTCTGATTGTGTTAAGTACAATAAGAGTGCTTCTCTCAGGTATCCATAACAAGTTTATGGACAAACCACACGCCTTGCTTGTTTACCCAGTTTCCAAGGAGCTATAACTTTCTTGTGAAAAATGGAACCTTGTGGAAGATGATATATAAGGTACGGCTCCACGTGTTATTCACTAATTTAATTGTGCTGCAACAAGTTCAATGTTTATTGTCAGTTGAGGTATAAAGGTCTTTGGTGAGTTGCTCTAAACTCATTGATGGAGTAACAAATATGAAAGTACCTAAGCTACTAACAAAGAGGATATTTAGCTGTGTTATTTTTTTTTGGTTATATAGTGTATGCCTTCTGATAGCTTTTGCTCTTCTTCTTGAATTCTCTAATCTATTTTGATGGCTAATTTGTTTCTGTATATACTGACAGGGAATATGCATATATACAGGGAATATGCAGAAGGAGTGAAGAATTACCAACCGAACACTACAATTTGTTTTCATCCGTTGATGCAGTATGTCACACTCCGCTTCCTAAGATCATAGAGCTTGCTGAACAAAGATCATGCAGTCTTCTTTTCTTTTCTCTATTTTGTAATTAGAAAGATTATGTTTTTGTTTTTCATTTCGGAAAGCTACTATGGTCATTAGACAACTCACAATTAATGGTCGGCTATTAATTTATGAACTTTTACCAACTATTATTTTTAGTTATCGTCTTTGTTTTAAAATAAGAAAGAAATGATCTTTATCCCCAACTTAAAAGATAACAGATAAAAACATGAAGTACTTGTAACATGAAGTGCTTGTAACATGTAACTTGTTTCACTCATAAACCACGTAGGTTCCAGTGTTGACATAGGTTACATATATGTAATTTTAATTATGTACACTTAAAACATTATACATATAGTAAATGTATAACTACGCACAACACAAAAATCAAAATTGTTTTCAGATAAAACAGAGAAAATATGATATAACACTAACACTTAGAACATTATACATATAGTAAATGTATAATTACGCACAACACAAAAAACAAAATTGTTTCAGATAAAACAGAATATATGATATAACACTAAGCGGTTGTGCAAATGACTTTCAAAATCAAAATGGTTTTCAATATAATTTAATGCTTCAGTTTACAATATTAGTAGTGGAACAAATCTACGTCGGAAGTCATGTTATAACAATACAAAAAAAATTGATATTTATTTATAGCCATCAAAATGAAAATAAATAAATATATATATATATATATTTTTTTTTTTTTTTTTTAAATTCTAAATATATATACGGTTATCAGCCTACAAACCAAAAATATGATTTAAAAAAATTATAACTACAAAACCAAATAAAAATACATACAAATTAAATTTGTAAACAATACAACTAAAATATTTGCGAAACAAAACTCGCGCGTATGCGCGGGTACTCACCTAGCAAAAACAAGAGGCCAACACTCTCCATGGGGTGACACGTGGGTAAGGGAGAGACTGACACGTGGACGCTTAAAATCTCAAAAGTCTTTTTCTTTAATGTTTCAAACATTAAAAGCCGGATCGACAACCTATTCAATCCTTCAGTTTCAATCGATTTGTTCTGAGTTTTTTGTTTCGACGCTGATCGATGTCAATTAATGCGGAGAGGGAGATGTGTTTGCCCTGGTTGCGTATTACATTTACCTTGTCACGGTGGCTAAAAACGGCGATTTCCAAAATCCTTATTCTCTGAGGTCGGCGAAGTAGAGAAGAAGGTCGGTAAAGTGGAGAGGGACAACGAAGTCATCAGGTTCCTTCAAAACCCTCTTTTTCTATCCCTGATTTAGCTCGTATCCTCCAACTATGTTCCTGGTCCGAGCTGTGTATAAGCGTTATTATGCAGTTTATAGTGGGTTAGGGTTTCTATGTTTCATTCATTAGCTTATCAACATGTTCATCCCTTAAACGATGGTCAATTAGGGAACTGTATCAGTATGTATGGAATTACAATTGAATTGGCAATGAGTTTTTGATGGTTTTCGTTCCTTCACTATGCACTTGATTACAAACCGGATCTTGAGATAAATTGATCAATTACTCCCCTTTACATGGCAATACGGAGATATGATATGTTTCTTTGTAGGTGATTTGTATGTATCTTTCATGTATAGTTGTGATTATTTTTTGCTGTTAAAATTATTACTAGTATGCATGTAGTGTTGCAGTCATGTCTCTTATGATCATATCTTAAAATTGGATGGGATGGTTAATTCATTCCCCGCAATGGTGTTTTCTCCAAAGATGTGTATCTGACACCAAAATCATAGCCTTGCGCTGATAAAGGTGAGTCCATAATCTAACTGTAACTAATTTCCAGAATGTCTTAAGACATGAATGTAAATAGCTGCTTGGTAATATCTTATGAAACAGAGACAAAGATGATCAGAAGATGCCTTCTAAAAATAGGTACGTGATTCTACATAAGATACCCTACCAAAGCTTCATAACTTTCAGGATTCTTGTTGAATAACTGGAGAGAGTTACTATAAATAAAATGGAAGGCAATGCAAAGATAGCATTTTGGATTAGGTCTGATACAAAAAACCATTTGCCTTTGGTATTTCATGATTTAGGATAATATTATATATATCTTCTCCACACATACTTGGCATATGGTCTTGGGGAAAAAGCTAATCTGGTTTTTTGGGTCTCACTTTCTCTCTTTCAATCTCTAGGTCAATAAGAAGTATAGATGTCTAAGAATTGACTGTCGTGGCATATATAAGAGAATGCTTCTTCTTAGAAAAAAGAAGTATGCTGCCGTTAAGTTGCAGTTTAAGGATGGGAAGATCTGCGAGGTAATCTTTCATTTACACATTCTGGTCACTTTATCTTTTAGAAAATGTCTGGGTCCTAAGTGCAGGACATTGAAAGAAAAGGTGTGGACATGGTTTGTCGAAGACAAAGACTTCAATGGAAATATGGACATCATGGAAAGAGTTTCCTTTTTAACGTAAATTCTCACGACATTTTCTCATCAATTTTATCTCTTTATTTAATCCAATTTCCTTTATATATGATGTTTCTTCTTCTCGTCTGCCACAGTAACTATCTTGTTGAATCCATTGTGACAACACGACTTCACCGGAAACAATCCACAAATTTATTCAGATTCTAGGTAAACATACATATACTTACTCTAGATTACATATACCATTATACCTACTAGATCAGCTTACGTAGTTAGAAGACTTTTTTCTTACATATACCATTAAACCTACTAGCTCAGGTTACGTAATTAGAAGATTTTATGCTTTTGATGGTGATCTGTTTTTATTTTATTTTAAATAATGTTATGCTTTGTATTCTACCACCGTCCATTATTACTTGGTTTCTTATATTAGGAGCTGGTGTGGCCAATGATGATCGGCTGCCTTATTGGCATTGGGGAGAATCAACTCAAATTGAATTTTCTCAAAACGTCGCAATACAAGCTCAGATCTATTCAACAAGTATAGTTTCTCCTTTTTTGGTTTTTCCTCACTTTTTTTGCTAAATTGTTGAAATTAGTTATTGTAAGTTTGTAACATCAACCTGCAACGAGTATAACATCAACCTGCAGCGCCTTGTCTAGACAATCACTATAGGGATAAATTTATTTATATGTTTATGGAATCGTGTATATGCACGGTGTTGTTTATCTCTTTGTTACTATCATTATGCAATGAGAAACCATAGGGCTTGAAGAAATTGTCTTCACCATAGTTGTTACAAGCTTGAGCACTTGCCATCCAACGTAGTTAGTCACATCTCAACGTTCATGCTTCTCATTAGAATCAATCCTCAAGTCAGCGCAAAAAAAAACCATGGGATGTAAAAAGTTAAGGTGCTTCAATCTTTTCATCTTTGAATTTGGTTTGATAAGCTTATGACGGGATGTTACTCCCCATCAATGGAGATGGCGAGAAGGCCACTGAAAGCAAGACTTCAAATTTCACAAATCAAAGTTTACGACTTTCCTGTTCAACCTTTCTTTATGAGGAAAAACTATAAAGGTGTGTTCGGTGAGGATGTTGTGGTCAATTATAAGTATTGACTATCAAGAAGAAAACTGAAGGACCATTGACTGGCTGCATCAGAATATGAATCAAGCTGTTAGGGATTACTCTCGATCTCAGGGACAAGATCACCATAAAAAATGTTGGTTGCCGAGGTTAGCAAATACTATATAAATTTTATTCTGCTCATATACATGACCTTTTCCAACAAGATCTATGAATATTTAATCGTCACTACTTAACCGGTATAATTTCCGGTAAATTCAGTTTTCTTAGATGTTGTACAATTACATGTTTAGATTATGTACGTTTAATCTCTTGAGCGTTTTTGTTAATTATTAAGTTTAATCTCTTGAAAGCATGAAATATCATAGCTTTGTAAATTATCTTGAACTGGAGTCTTTAAGAACCAAAATCTCCGTTTGTCAATCCTATTGGTTAACTTAATCATTTTGGGAATTAGATGTAGAGAAAGAAGACAAGCATGATGCAACAATTGCGTTTATGTTGCTCTGTCCGAGAAAAACCAGAGGAGAAGCCGAGAAAGAGAAGAGAGACACAAACAATATGGTTGCAGAGTTGCTTCCCTTGAGTCATGTTGATGAAGGGTGGTATATGAAAAGGTTTTTAGGAAATGATGAGTGACAGACCAACAAGAACAATAGAAAATAGAGAAAACATATTAAAAGAGAATGGAAGCATTTTCTACATCATCGAGCAGTCTTCTTTTCTTTTCCGTATTTCGTAATTGGAAAGATTGTTTCATTTTTTTCATTTTTGAGATATAGTATGATCATTAGACAGCTTACAATTAATGGTTGGCTATCAATGTAGACTTGTAGTTACTAATTAATTTAGAAACTTTTGCCAACTACTAGGTTCAAGTATCATCTTTGTTTTAAAATAAGAGAAATTATCTTTATCCCCAACTTAAAGAAAACATATAGAAACATGAAGTTCTTGTAACATGTTTCACTCATAAATCACATAGGGATCCAGTGTTGACATAGGTTATGTATATGTAATTTTAATTATGTACACATAGTACATCAGTATATGTAGAATCAATGTTAGTTTTAGATACAAACAGAGAAAATATACAAAAAAATTGCGACATATTTATTTATAGCGGTAAAACTGAAAATAAAATATACATATTTTAACAACAAAATTTTATGAATATATACGGTTATCAGCCTACAAGACATACATATGATTTATAAAAAAATTATAATTACAAACCAAATAAAAATACAAAAAAATAAATTTGTAAACAATAAAACTAAAATATTTGCGGAACAAAACCCGCGCGTATGCGCGGGTACTCACCTAGTACTAACTAGTAGATTAAATGTAGTAGCTTTATTCTGCATAATAATAATGTGAAGCCTAACTATTCTTACCTGGGAATCCTGAGATTTTGCGTCCAAGAGAGTCATATTCACGTAGTTGATGCGGTCAATTTTCACTTCTTAACAAGAGAAGTTCTAATAGAGCCTAAACTTTACACAATTTATAAAGCCCTTAACAACCACAAATGCATAGTTATGCCAATATAGTACTTAGGGGTTGATCTCAAAAGGACATAAAGATTGCACACTAAAAATATGAGAAACAAACTAATCTACAACAATATATTTTTTGGTTTTTTTAATTTAAGTTAAGAAATACAAAAAGATAAAATACAAGAAGTAAAAGTAGAGATAATCATTAGATCACGGGTTTAACTATCAGAAGAAGAGAGTAACAATCAAACAATGATGCAAATGATTGAATTAAGCACTATCCTATAACATAGAACACTAATCAATGACTAATACACTTTCATGGTACTAATCACCAAGTTATCCACTTAATTATGCTAAATTCTAATTTGTAAATCAAGTAATCAGCAAGCATTAATAAACAAGTCCAATAAGCTCACTAGTCACCCAAACATAAACTCTCATTGGCTAAGGAAGAAAATTAAGCTCATAAATAGTTCTTTCAATCATTTTATCAAACACCTTTCGAACATGTAAAAGCCTATGTTCAAGATTAAAATGGTCAAGCTTAATCTAGCATTACACACAATATTAGTGAAAGATATAAAAGAAACAACCTAAATCATCATCATCCAACCATCAAATCATCCTAATCTAGTCTAATTCACGATCCAACAAGAGACTAGCCATTAAACATTAAGAAGAACAAAGAAAAAGATATAGACATAATTGAAAGACACAAATAAAAGATAAAGGGTAAATCGTTTAAAGAATCATTCACTAAAGTGACATGAAATATTGAAGATCAATTAAAAACAATTAAAAACATCAAGAACAAGGTTTTGATCAACTTTGGAGAAAAGAAACTAAAGTTAAAAATCTCTACAATTTGTTGTTAATACATGATAGGTTCGAACATGATCGACCTCGGATAAACCGGATCGGATTTGGGGTAACTTGGGTTAAGATGACCGATGAAGTCTTCACTAGGGAATTGGTTTTGTCTTTAGCTTGATTGGTTTGGTTGATCGGTCAAAATAAGATTGATTAAATTTTGGGTCTAATATGGTACATAACCTAAACTTTATATTTGGCTGCTTAGACCAGATCACCACTTTTTAAGTGTATTCTTCGGAAGAAGAAGGCTCTCTAGATTGTCTATCATCGTTTTGGCAGGTGGATCTGTTTCAATTTCTCCCTCCTCGTAGCCTTCTGTCTTTTGGTGCAATGTGGATTTCCCGCATCTTAATGAGATGTTGGTTCGTTACGCATCCTCTTCATTAGCTTGTTCATCGAAAAGTATAGATCTTAGAGAATGTCTTCTTTCCCCAAATTTTTTGGAGGCAATTTCATCTATGGGTATGTTTGCGGAAGGAAAAAATTTCATACGAGTTAAAAATACATATGTGATAGCGTTGGAATACTGGTGTGGTATTTTCTGACGCTCAATTTAGTATTTAAGACCACGGAAAGTTGGAAAATGGATAACAGAGGAAGGAATACAAGTTTCGAGTTATGTCAGGTCTACCAAAAAAGATCCACGGCGTATTCTGTCATTTTAGTGAACTATTTGCGTTTCTTATATTTATATAAAGGAAAAATCGCATAAAAATATTTCAAAGTAGCTTTTACTAACATTTTAAACCTCAGAAGAATTTCACACACACTATAAACTTTTAAACTAAAAATATTTTCATAAAATCCCCCAAACTAGATTCCGAATTTGCGCCGCCATAAATTTTAACGAAACAGTTAACTCTGTTAACAAAAATTTAATATATGTATGTTTAATTGAATATGTGTCATTTTAAAATTAAAAATAGATTTTAAATTCTATTTATTACAATTAATAAATTATGAAAAAAGAAAAAAAATCTTCTTCCTCCGTTCTTCTCCTTTTCACAATCATCTTTCAATCACCATCACCAAACATGTTTCCTTTGTCCCATACAAACACGGTCGGCGTTAAGGGTATGTTGACTGTGCATATGCACAGGGCTCCAGATTTTTAATTAGTTTTCTTTAGTATTTAGGGTCCTGAATTTTTGGTTATTTACAAAAAAATATCAAGTTTTTTCATTCATAAATTATAGAAAAATTGGCAACAATAACACACAAAAAAATTATAATTTACCAACTAACAAAACCCCCCTATATGTACCTAATCCTAGCCCCACATCTTAGGGTTTTTTGCTAGTCTTCTAAAAATTTTGTTAGTTATCTAACGAAATCACTCTAAATTATATGAGATCATTAGCCAAATAACATTTAAAAAAAAAAACAAGACTTCAAATCTAACACAACCCCCTCATGTGGCATAATTCCCCTAGGGTTTTTGTTACTTTTTATAATTTTTTTTGTGTGGTTATTCTACAAATTGACCCAAATTATATAGACATGGAGAAACTAAAACAAGAAAAGAAAAATATCTCTTTCTCTTTGCGAGTGCGACGGCGATGTCGAAGCTTGCTAGGGCTTGTTAATGGGGAAAAATCTGGATGGTTTTAATGGGGCTTCGAGGAGGAAGGATTTGCTTCTGAAATCAGGGGTCGGATGATGGTGGATCCGATTGAGGTATGGGTGGAAAGATCGGACGCAATTTGGAGGATATCTTTGGGGTTTTTGAATATGAGTACATGATGTCTGGATCTAGTGTTATTGCGCTGGGATCGATTTAAGGATACGAAGCATGGTGGCCAGGCTTGTGATTGGGTGTGTATTAATCGATGGAGTCCTTGGAATCAGGTTTATCGAGGAAGGATAAATCAGATCTGCGATTTGCGGGAAAGATCCGGTGTAGTATGGGATATGAGGAGAATAAAAATAACAAAAGATGATGGGTTTGTGGAAAGTTTCCAGATCCGATCTTTGTCAATGGAGGATGCTGGACAAAGAAGATATTATAAAGAGATTCGAAACCAGAGGATATTTTCTCTGTGTATCATTAAGGAAAATTTATGGTCGAAGTTAATGGAGAGATTTGAAAGATTGAGATCGGTGATTTGTGTATCTTTGGTAATTCAGGGGATTCGGTGGATATGTCAGGGCATTGATCAGCATTATAAGAAGGTATGGTTGATATTGAGATTGTATCATACATCAAAACAAACGATTTATCAAAACAAACGATTTTCAATAGTTCTAAAGCTGTCAGTGGTGCTTCGGTGAGTGTGTTCTTGGATTACGGTGAACAAAAAGTTTAGGGTGAAGTTGCGTTCTTGGTTAGTTGGTTTAAGGGATATAATGGCGCAAGTAAGTGTTAAGAGTGGGAAGGTTACAGTGGTTAGAACTAAAACAGTTAAGGTGGCAACTATTGACCTTGAAAGAAGAATTAGGCAGTTCTTGTTGACTCTTATAGGTAGGGTTTGGAATCCTAGGTTCCAGAATATGGAATCACTGCTTCATAACATGCCAAATCTCTGGAAATGGAAGACAAGGTCTCAGGGGCAGATTTAGGTAATGGAAAATTTCATTTTAACTTTCAATCAGAAGAATATATCTAGGAAGTGTTGAATAATGGTCCATACCATTATGATTAATGGATGGTCTCTCTGGTGAGATGGGAACCAGTTGTGGCCAGTGATTATCCGTCGGATATCACTTTCTGGGCAAGAGTAAGGGACCTACCATTCCAATATTGGGCAGAAGGGACCATTCGGATGGTGGGAAAGGCTTTAGGGGAGGTTGGTGAGATAGACGAGATTCGGGGGTTTGTGAGAGTAACATTTTTAATGGGTTTAAACCTCTGGTTGTTTCAATCATTGTCCCTTTTGAAAATGGTGACGAGATCAAGGTGGGCATAGAGTATGAGAAGTTGGCAAATTATTGTCACCATTGTTTCAAATTGACTCATTTAGATGTATCATGTCCGGAGTTATGTGATCTTGTTGAAAAGATAAGAGAAAATTAAAGAAGGATGATATCCAACAGAACAAGGAGCTGCAGTTAACAAATCAAGAAGATGTTAATGGGTGGGAGGTACAAAGGAAAAAACCGGTGAAAAGAGCCCTGCATATGACTGATTTTGCCAGTAAAGAGGCCGATGGTCTTCATCATCAGGAAGGTAATAGAGGGAGTTCATCATAATAATGAGAGAAATGGTATGTTTTATCGAGATGCTAGGGAAAACAGAAAAGAAGGGGTTCATAATGGAATTAAGGAAGGTTTCAAGGGGAGCAAACCGGAGATAAATAGGAAGAATGAGTTGTTATACAGAGCTAAGGATGGAAGAGCGCATTCTTATGGAAGAGGGCATCCTTCTAGCTGGCCTATTCCATTGCATCAAATATCAGAAGTTGATGCTTCAAAACAAGCAAAGAAGAAGAATCTTAAGGCTGACTATGGGGACATAGATGAAGTTGCAAATAAGGGCAAAGGTATTAAGGGTAATGTTGGAGAATGGGAAAGAGAGATTGGATCAGAGATAGAAGCTCAATTGGTTGAAAATGTAGAAGAGGATGATCTGTTGGTGGAAGAAGGAGAAATGATGGAAGAAGGTAACGAGAGCAACACTTTTTTAGAGGAAATGATCGAGGATATAGTGGATGATCAAGGTGTCTCTCTGGCATCAGAATCAAAAGGTATGGCTCTCTTACCCCTAATAAAAAATGATGGAATTGAGAAATTAAATGAGGTTTTGACAGGTTTCAGTTTGGTTAAGAAAAACATAAAGGATAAAAGTAAGGATATAAATGTGGGGAAAAATAATTATACTATTATGAATGGGATGAATAATCGGAAGAAAAACTTGATGTTGTTAGTTTCTCCTAGGAAAACTAATGGTGTTCAGAGGGTAAATGTTAAACAGGTGGCTGAGGCAGATCAAAAGAACAAGAGAGGTACGGGGCTGTCAGCAACGAACAAGAAGAAAGCGACGGTGGCTCTCCCGAAGCTACCGGCTAATACGTGAAGATCTTAAGTTGTAACTGTCAAGGTCTTGGGAGCGATCTGACAGTTGATTATTTAAGGGATTTGTGAAAGAAATTTAAGCATGAAATTTTATTTTTATCTGAGACGAAACAATGTTCTAATTATTTGAAAAAAAATTCAATTGCACTTTGGCTATAATAAATTGTACACCGTGGAACCGCGTGGCTCTAGTGGTGGATTGACGTTATTTTTCAATGAGGGAATAAAATTTAATATTTAATATTCGGATAATAGGGTTATTGATGTCAATGTAAATGTCGAAGGATTTTTTTTTAAATATAATTTGTTTACGGAGATCCGTAGTTAAACTCTGGGATCTAGATTGGGAACGTTTAACCCGCATAAGGACTCAACGTTCCAAACCTTGGCTAATGATTCGTGATTTTAACGAATTAACTGTGAATCATGAGAAGAAAGGAGGACAAATGAGGCCAGTGGCATCTTTCGTATCGTTTAATAATATGATTCGTCATTGTGGAATGTTGGAATTTAAATGTGTGGGGGAAATGTTATCCTGGCGAGGACAGAGGACTAAAAAGCAAACAATTCGATGCAGATTGGATAGGGCACTTGGTAATGAGGAATGGCGTTCCATCTATTCGTTTTCAAATGTGAAATAATTAGAAATGATTGGATTGGATCATAGGCCGTTATTGGGCGAGTTCAATATTTTTAAAGGATCATTTAAGCGATCATTTCGATTTGACAAAAGATGGATCAGAAAAGATGGCTTACAGGAAGCCATAGATTTGGGATGGATGATGACGAGACAATTCCAATCATTGGGTATAGTGGACCGAATTGTGAATTGTAGGAATTTGATTTCTCGGTGGAGGAAAAATGATGTATTACTGGGGCATGCTAACTTAGCTGCTTTGAAGGAAGCATTAGAGGAGGCAAAAAAGGATGATTCGATTTCTCATGAGGAGATCCAAGTTATTACGAAAAAGTTACAAGAGGCTAACAAGGAGGAGGAAGTGTTTTGGAGACAGAAAAGCAAAATGCTTTGGCTTAAGTACGGGGATAAAAATACAAATTTCTTTCATGCCTCTACTAAACAGAGAAGGGCTCGAAACAAGATAATAAGCTGTTTGGGCAAATTTTAACCAGGTTCGCAAGTAAGCAGATCTACGGAATGACAAAGAGAAGTATATCTTTATTAATCAACGAAGTCGGCTTGTAACCGATGATATTACAACGTCTAGGTATCTAAAGCGTTATAAAGAACTTTGTTGGACGTCGAAAACAATGGCTAGATCTTCAATTGCTATCTATGGGATGCTGCGAAGATGTAGCTCTCAAGTTTTCTGAGTATTTTTGTGTTGTGATGATCTTCTTCTCTCTGAGATGTCTCTATTTATAGGACTTGATAAAACCTTTTTGGATTAGGATGGGAATTGACGTATCAATCCGCCAGCTTATCTCCTTAGTAATCGGGATTCTTGATATACTTGAATCTTTTATCTCTTCATATTGTGAAGTCTAGATAATAACAAACCTCACAATACCTTGGATTGAGAGGTCTCGGCGATGTTATCTTATTAGCCACATCTATAAAATAATGTCAAATAAATTAACTAACCTTGTAATGACATCATAACGATATTAACGACTTGACTACGACGTAATAGCGATGTCTCACTTGATAATGACAAGTCATTTCCATGTCTTACATGACATAGACGATGTATTGTCAGGTAATAACATGTTATTACCTCGTTTTACCTGACGTGGAGGACGTATCGCTAAGTTACATGACATAGACGATATATTGTCAGGTAATAGCAGGTTATTACCTCGTTTTACCTGACGTGGACGATGTATCGCCAAGTCTTACATGACATAGACGATGTATTGTCAGGTAATAGCAGGTTATTACCTTGTTTTACCTGACGTGGACGATGTATCGCCAAGTCTTACTTCTTAACCGGGACATATCAAGATTAACCGAAATTAGCTAGGTAGTGAATTTATTTTCCCCAACAGTTTGCCCCCCAGTCTTCGATTTCTTATTTAGAATTTGAAGAGTAGTTAATTAGAGCTTGATATGGCGGTCTTCGTCCATCGATGTATATCAATGCCAAAACCTGTCGGATTGCATTTTTGCATGTACGTATATATTTCAATTTGCCTTGTGTATATATCTATACACATATGAAGATATTATTTTTGTAGTTCTCGATTTGGAGATGTCCATAGTCATGTACACATGATGACATGTCCTGTTGGAAGAGATGCGTTGTCTCCGACCTGCCAGGTATACGAAGATGAAGTATTTTGTTTCATCAGGTAGTGGCACGTTTATCTTAATAAACAGGCATTTCCTCGTGACCGGGAAGCTTTCGATAATCTAGGACATGCCGATATACTTGACAAGTCGCGAGTTCATCCCATGGATGTTCTCACTTTCTTTCTCTTGTTATTTTTTCTAATGCATAGATGAAATTCCTGATTATCGTCGGTGAAGTTCAGGGAAGTAGAGATTGCGTGGACCAAGTTCAACGGTGAAGTTCCATATATTTTCCCATAGGTTGTCCCAGACTTTGAAGAGGTTATTTCTGCTTCCTCTACCTCTACCAAGTAGTTGTTCTAGTTGTTCGGTTTTGTTTTGTGAGTTTGTTACATCCTTTTGACTTATCTTTGGAACTCTCGTGGTGATGTTTTCATTTTAAGGATTGACCTCGTAGGTTCTTCCTGGTTACAGCTGGCATTTTTTTTGTTTGCACGTAGCATGTTTCAGAACTCGATGAGTAAGACCTCCTTTATTTAGCACTTATCATCTTTGGAAGTCATCCATTACTCATGTTAATGATCAAGGACATTGATGATCACATAGATCACTTAATCCAGGGACGTCCCATGATTGCATTATCATTAAAGCAACCTTGGTAATCATAATGATGATCTCTGGATCGCTATAACGATCCTTGGACCTCAAAAACGACCTAGATAATCAGAACAAATGATCTTTGGATCGTGATCAACGATCTTGAGACCTTAAAAGCGACATTGGTGGTCACTCATGGCTTAGTCATGATAAACTCTTTGGAGAGGACCTCCTCTCTTGTGTTTTTATTTATTTGGACATCGTATGTCGCTCAGGTTTATAATCGACTACGTTTGGCACACCTTTGCTTTGACATCGCTATTGGTTTAGTAGTCATCAAGGTTATTGCCCATTACTTTGTAATGCCGTATTGTTTGGAGGTATTACCTCTAGTTTATCTCGTAACTACCATTGTTGTAACATATTGAGACTATGCCTCTTTATTTACTTGGTTATGACCGTAGTCAACAGCTTTTGAGGTCGTACCTCGTGATTCATTTATAGTGATTATTCTGATCACTTTTTGGGGATGTTTTACCTCTTAATTTATCAAGTCGTTCTGGTTATCACAATCAGTTGGAGATAGCTCTTTCCTATCTTGTCAGGTAATGACAATTGTTACTTTTCATTTGGGAGGTTTTACCTCTTGAATTGTCAAGTTGTTATTACTGACACAACCTGTTGAGGTAGTGTCTCTTGACTTGTCAAGTAATGACTTTCGTCACAACCTCCCAGAGGATGTACCTCCAAATTTACCAGGTAGTGACTCTCGTTACAAACTACTTTAAGGATGTACTTCATGGTTTATTAGGTAATGACTGTTGTCACAACCTCATGAAGACATACTTCTTCGTTTATAGGGTATTGACGTCTGTCACAACCTCATGAGGACGTACCTCTTGGTTTTTCAGGTATTGACTATTGTCATAACCTTCTGAGGAGTACCTCTTGGTTTGTCAGGTATTGGCTATCGCCATAACCTGCCGAGGATGTACCTCTTATTTTATTAGGTATTGGCTGTCGCCATAACCTGCCGAGGGTGTACCTCTTCGTTTGTCAGGTGTTGACTGTCGCCATGACCTGCCGAGGATGTATCTCTTGGTTTATCAGGTATTGGCTATCGCCATAACCTGCCGAGGATGTACCTCTAGGTTTTTCGGGTATTGGTTGTTCTTAATACCCATTGAGGTCATGCCTTTAAATTATTGATTACAGTTATCGCAGTCAAGTTTGTCAACAACATAACGCGTGGTTGCTTCTTGTCTTGTTTTCGGGAAGTGTTGCCCTCCTTTCGATTTGACACTGACCATGGTCATTGTAGATTAAGACATTGCCTTTTGTTTTTTATAAATGGATATGGTCGAAGCCTTGTCTAAGGAGGTCTTGCTTCTGAATAATTTTGACATGACCATTGCTCGAATACTTATACTTAGAATCTCGTAAGATTCATATGTTTAAGCTCTTTTATTATAATGCTTGTTTGTAGACATGTGGCAAATTACTCAAATAAAAAAAAAAAAAATGCAGCGACGTCTCGTGGATCGTCGAAGAACAACAAAAAACCAAAACTTGAAAGATTAAAAACCTCTAAAAATATTAGGTCGTTAGGTGCAAGGCATTCTAGCTGTTAAGTAAGTTCTTGACTTTTCTATCATGCAAATTAAGCTCATGACTCGCATACCTTAGTTATTTAGTGTATGTCATGTCGCTCTATATGTGATTCTAACCACAACGATTGTTGGTAACGATGAGCTGGATCTTCTTCCCACTTGATTTGTGCCCATGCTCTAGAGAGTACGTCTTCCATATTCTTGCACTGATACTTCGTTAGTTCCTTATATAGGTCACCATCTGGAAGTAGACCTCGTTTAAACGCCGAGATGGCAGTAGACGTGACATAGCTTGGGATGGATACTTTTTCCTTGTTGAAACGTCCTACATAACTGCGTAGCGACTCTCCTTTCTTCTGTACCACCTCATAGAGGTCGTCGGCTGTCTTCTCTAGGTTCCTGCTACTTGCAAATTGTTCAACAAAACGGTCGGTTAGAGACGCAAAGGAGTCTATCGACGCGTTTGGCATGTTCGTAAACCACTGGAGGGCTGGTCCTGTGAGACTTGAACCAAATCCCTTGCACATGCTAGCTTCCTTATAATCTCTTTGAATTGCGGTTGTGAACATCCGCTGCTTGTATTGTGCTATGTGGTTGTCAGGATCTGTCACCCCGTCGTACATCTTCATCAAGGGGAACGTGAACTTCTTCGGCATCTACACAAACGCGATCTCATCCGTGAATGGAGTGTCTGCATAGCAGTTAGGAGCACTCTTAGTAATTGGGGGAGCTGCTCCTAGAAGTCGCTTAATCATTACTTCCATTGCTTCCAGACGTTTGAAAACCGTCGCATTTATGCATGGATCGTCTGTTGATCGGTTTCGAGCATCGACCTCGGTGCCTCTATTTTCGGCGACCAGAGAGACGTTCTCAGCTCTTAAGGAAGTGTTCTCCGCTTCGAGTATTGCTAATCGTTCTTTGTTCTGCTTCATCTGGGCGGTGAGTACCACCAGTTGAGCAGCGGGATCTTGAAGGTTGTTACCTCCTGCATGGACCTCGTTGTTCTCTCCGTTCGTCATATCTCACGTAGTTAAAACTGCCCCTCCTTCTAGCGCCAAACTGTTTGGGAAAATTTTAACCAGGTTCGCAAGTAAGCAGATCTACGGAATGACAAAGATAAGTATATCTTTATTAATCAACGAAGTCGGCTTGTAACCGATGGTATTACAACGTCTAGGTATCTAAAGCGTTATAAAGAACTTTGTTGGACGTCAAAAACAATGGCTAGATCTTCAATTGCTATCTATGGGATGCTGCGAAGATGTAGCTCTCAAGTTTTCTGAGTGTTTTTGTGTTGTGATGATCTTCTTCTCTCTGAGATGTCTCTATTTATAGGACTTGATAAAACCTTTTTGGATTAGGATGGGAACTGACGTATCAATCCGTCAGCTTATCTCCTTAGTAATCGGGATTCTTGATATACTTGAATCTTTTATCTCTTCATATTGTGAAGTCTAGATAATAACAAACCTCACAATACCTTGGATTGCGAGGTCTCGGCGATGTTATCTTATTAGCCACGTCTATAAAATAATGTCAAATAAATTAACTAACCTTGTAATGACATCATAATGATATTAACGACTTGACTACAACGTAATAGCGATGTCTCACTTGATAATGACAAGTCATTTCCATGTCTTACATGACATAGACGATGTATTGTCAGGTAATAGCATGTTATTACCTCGTTTTACCTAACGTGGACGACGTATCGCCAAGTTACATGACATAGACGATGTATTGTCAGGTAATAGCATGTTATTACCTCGTTTTACCTGATGTGGACGATGTATCGCCAAGTCTTACATGACATAGACGATGTATTGTCAGGTTATAGCAGGTTATTACCTTGTTTTACCTGACGTGGACGATGTATCGCCAAGTCTTAGTTCTTACCCGGGACATATCAAGATTAACCGAAATTAGCTAGGTAGTGAATTTATTTTCCCCAACATAAGCCTTTTTAATGATGATGGAGTTTGGGAAGAAACGGAGAAGGTGTTGGAATCTACAGCAACATATTATTTAAAAACTCTCTTTACGTCTACCCAGTCGGGAGACAGTTCAGAGGTCTTATAGGCTGTACAACCTAAAATAATAGGGAGTATGAATATTGGGTTATTAAGAGAGGTCACAGAGGATGAGTGGAAAATGTTCTTTACGGTATGAATTCGGAGAAGGCACAGGGGCCTGATGGAATGACAGCTCTGTCCTATTAGCAATTTTGGCCAACAATACGAGGATAAGTGGTTGGGGATATACAACAATTTTTTCGTACGGAGAATTTTGACACTCGGTTGAATGAGACAAATATTTGTCTTATTCCAAAGACGAAAAAACCGCAATGGATGGCGGAATTTAGACCTATCAACTTATGGAATGTGGGATATAATATCATCTCTAAGATCTTATGTCTGTGACTTGAGAAGGTGCTTCCAAAGGTGATTTCAGAAACGCAATCGGCTTTCGTATCAGAGAGGATGATTACTGACAGCATTTTGGTGGCTCAGGAAATGTTCCATGGATTACGGACAAACTCTTTTTGTAGGAGTAATTTTATAGCGGTAAAGACAGATATGAGCAAAGCATATGATTGGATAGAATGAGATTTTTTGGAAGCTGTTCTTCTGAGGCTAGGTTTTGATCAGCGTTGGATTGCCTGGATAATGAGGTGTGTGCGGTCGGTTTTTTATCAGGTATTGATAAATGGACAACCAAAAGGCCGTATATTACTAAAAAGGGGTCTACGGCAGGGGGATCTGTTGTCACCGTACTTATTCATTTTATGTATTGAAGTCCTGATTGCCAATATTCGACAGGCAGAGAGAAATGTGTTACTTACAAGAATAAAAATTGCTCGTCAGAGTCCACCAATTGCACATCTATTGTTTGCAGATGATAGTCTTTTCTTCTGTAAAGCAGAAGAAAGTGAGGGTCCTAGAAACTTTATGGAACTATGGGAAAGCTTCATGTCAAGAGATTATTCTTCTAAAATCATCGATCATGTTTGGTCATGATGTTACCTCTCAAGCAAAAATTCAAATCAAACAAATCTTGGGGATTGATAAGAAGGGAGGTATGGGGACGTACTTAGGTATACCAGAGAGTTTAGGTGGGTCCAAGACTAAGATTTTTAATTATATTAATGAGAGACTCCATTATAGGGTAAATGGTTGGTCGGCAAAATTCTTATCAAAAAGAGGGAAAGAGATCTGATTAAATCAGTGGCTCTGGCGCTTCCGACGTATATTATGTCATGTTTTAGATTCCCCCAGTCGTTACCTTCTAAGTTAATTAGTGCAATAGCAAAATTCTGGTGGAGCTCCAATGGATGTAACCGCGGTTTGGGATGATCCATGGATTCTAGATGAGTGTCCTCGGCCTGCAAGGGGCAGAGGAAGAATTTTACACCCTAATCTTAAGGTCAATCATTTAATTAACCCAGTCACGAAGGATTGGAATCTCCCAATTTTACAAGAGTTTATGGATCCGGGGGATATTCCATTAATTATGGGGCTGGAAATCTGTCTGGCGTTCATGAGGGACACTATCATATGAAATTGTTCAAAATCTGGTCGATATACAATTAAATCGGGTTATTGGTTATCAACGGTTCTATAGTCTAATTTAGACTCGGGGATCATATGGCAGCCTAGTACTAGAGTCTTAAAGGCTCATGTCTGGAAAGTAACATGCCCAACAAAGTTCAAACACTTTCTATGACAAATCTTAACTAATTCTTTGGCGGTAACATTAAGGCTAAATCAACGAAGTATAAATTGCTCTGCAATATGTAATCGGTGTGGGACAGAAGAGGAGACGGTCAATCATGCATTGTTTGAATGCCCTACATCTTTTCATACTTGGGTCTTAGTTTCTTTTAATGTCGGTTCAGATACTTTCCGTACTGCATCGGTGTACACAAATTTGGACTTTCTGTTATGGAGAAATACAAGGCGGAATTTACAAAGTGTTGATAATGAAATGTTCCCTTGGATATTGTGGTTTATATAGAAATCAAGGAATAAAAAAGTTTTTCGAGGACTCGATTCTGAACATACATAGATCTTTAATCATGCAGAATATAATTTAAGGCTTGGAAAGAGGCACAAATTCTTAATAGTAGTACAACGGAGGATGTTCGACCATTGGTTCAACATTAGACCAGTATAAGGTGCCAGATCGATGGGTCATGGAAGGAGACGGATCCAACCTCTGGGGTTGGATGGTTTTGTTTTCGAGGTGATCAGTCAGTGCTTCTAGGGGCAAGGGGGACAAGACGATTGAGGACACCCTTGCATACGGAGTTGGAACTTTTGTTGTGGGCCATGACATGTATTCTGGACCACCATGTGGATTGTCAAGACATTGAGACAGACTGCTCTGACCTGATTAAGATGACGCAGACACCAAAATAGTGGCCAGCTTTTGCCATACTAACCGAAAGATTTTCATTACTCCGGATGCGTTTCCAGAATTTTTCTTTGTCGTTGATCCCTCGTTTATCTAACCTGAAGGCGGATTGTTTAGTTCACTAAGCTTATTCAAGATTTATTGAATTCTCTAATGTAAGCAACTCTCCTCCACCTTGGGTAACCAATCATGAGAGTATTTTTAACGATGGTTGTTAAAAAAAAAATTATATAGACCATAAATTAAAAAAAAAGTATCTTCGCACAGGGGCCATATATTTGTGGAGCCGGACATGCATACAACATTAAGCAATTTAAGCTAATCACCCAAACTTTATCATTTATAATTGAATAATAAAAGAACTCTAATTGCAATTTTTTTCTCCAACTCGGCCACTGAGTTAACTCGCCGATAGTGGATTGATAGGAAGCCTCACAGACGTAGTCGGTTGGTTTGACTCGTTGATATTAAATTTACGGTTGAAGCATTTTAACATTTTTTAATTGTAACTCGCATTTGTCGTATGACTCTCGTTTCTTCTTTTTTTCTAATTGTCAAAAATCGCAGAAATAAAATTGAGATTTGATTCGACTATTGATTAGGTTTTCTTCGAATCCTGAAATTCTTCCTCGGATCCTCTTTCGTTATTCTTTCGCTTCATGCATCTATTTAAAATTAAAAGAACGAAGAAAAAAAAACCACATCGATTTGGAGATTAGGTTTAGGGTTCGTCACGAGTTCGAAGAACAAGAAACGAAAAACACCAGCGATGAAGAGAAAAATTTCTAGGAATAAAGAAGTGGAAGACTATGAATTTCAAGAATTAATTGACAGATAGATGACTGTGAGACGAGAAAGAGCGGATGAGAAAAAAGAGAAGATGTTTTTTTTTCTTTTTCTTTTTTCCCTTTTTTGTTTTTTTATAATTTATTAATTATAATAAAAAATATTCAAAATTTATTTTTAATTGAAAAACAAAACGTGTCCAACTAAATAAATATAGATTACAATTTTATTGACGAAGTTAATTGTTCCGTCAAAAATCGATTCATATATTTCTATAAACATAAAATAAATTAAAAGACCGATTCATTGAACTAAAACACGGGTTCATTTTTTTTTATTCCATATAATTGTTGTTGAAATGTTGAATTGGTTTGCTTCACATGGCACTTGTTATGTTAACTAAACTCATCGACTTAATTTTAACACAAAGATCATGTGATTGTCACCATTACTATCTTGTGTGAGATGTTCAAATAGCTTTCACCAATAATGGTTACTATATGTTCGGGTCAGATTTCAGATCCTCCAGACGTATTGATTTGTGATCTTCTGCGTGTGACCATGGCTATCTTCAGGAATAGCGAGTGAGCATAGTGTAGGAATCCCGTCCTATGGGGGGAAGAGAAATTTCCACGCGAAACTTATGTTTCCGGAAAGATGGCTATGATGACGTCTTAGGTAATGAAGTGAATATGCACAAGTAGCATTATCATGATGGTTTTCCGGGATAACGAGAAGAGGTTTTCCTCTCGAAAACTCTCTGATGCCCAAGGCAGCCAACAACAATTGAGATTATGTTTATCGGGAGGTAATTGTGGGTTAAGTGTGAAACCTTCTCCATGGATCAAGGGCCTATTCTGGTATTTAGGGATATCATAGGGGTAGAAGAGATAACCCCTTTGAGAAAAATAGGGTTGGAACTCTCTTCCTTCGGGTTAGATTATGAGGGATCTCCTAGAAAGAACTACTTACCGTCCAGGTGTTCATTACTTCCCTCTTATTTCTGGTTTCGTACCATTTTTTTGGAATATATATGTCGATCCTCTCATTTTTTTTTGTTCAAGAGAGGTATTTTTCTCACATTGAGGACTCACCCCTAGATGGGAGTTGTTGGGACTAGCCTAGGAGTTTAGAAGGGAAGTGAAGTTCCATCAGCGATCTGCTCTCTATGGTTTGAGCGTAAATTTCCTTGGGCGGCAGTAGGTGGGTCTTCCCGTTTTATCCCTTACCTTCCAAAGGATACTCATGGACGATTTCCTTAGCGTAGATCCGCTATTCTACGAAGTAGAGATATGTTACTATTACGCTAACATGGCAACCTATTATTGGAGGATATAAAACTACCCCCCCAATAAATGCACCCGACTCTCCGATTTGTGCTTGTTGGAAAATGAGGATAGTGAGGTTTCATTGCCTTTGGTGTAAAGAATATATACATTTAATTGTTAGAAATTTTTTGGCCGTACATGCGTTTGACCGAGAATACTCCCATGGGGGATTTTTCCAACCGTACCAGCGGGTCACTAGTTTTGGTCGGGGCCATTTTTGTTGGGTTTGCCTTATTCGGCTCGTCACCTAAGCAACAGTTCGCTAGTTAAGGACAATCCATAAATCCAGGTCGAAGTTCACGGACTATGGCGCCTTCTGTTCGGAGCAGGTAATAGTTTTCCAAGGGGACGACATGCTCTTTCCTTTTCAGGGCAACATCTCCCCAGAGGGATTGATCCTTCCTACTTCGCTCGTCACTCAGCAGATTGTGTTGTACTATCTCCATTGCTTGTTTGGTAAGTAGGACCCCACCACACTGACCGCCGGGGCCGAGATAAGGCGGTGGCACTTGATTCGATAGGCACATACTCAGGGTCCCATGAGGTACCCCAAGATGGAAAAGGACAGTCTCGGCAATGCAGTTCGCTAATACGAAAGAGGGGGGGGGTCGTTACTTTTTGTGCAACATGTGCATACTAGCTTGTGGCAAGAAAGGAGTTACCTCGACCCCCCCCCCCCCCAAAGTTCCTGGAGAGTGTGCGTGTTGTGATTTCATGGCGAAAGTTTGTTTGTTTATTTGAAGTGTGGTGGGCATATCCCCAGGGGGAGCGTACGATATTTTTTTAACTCTTGATGTTCCTTGTTGGGATCAGATTTCACCCCACTGAAATCAATAGGTGAAAATGGGTAAGTGCTAGGCAAGACGACGAGCCAACGGCAAGACAAAACAATGCAGCAAGCCCACAGCTAGGCAGAAGAACAAGCTGAGCCATGGCTAGGCGAAGCAATGGGCCGAGCCTACGATGCGGCAAGCCCACGATGCGGCAAGCCCACGATGCAGCGAGCCCACAGCTAGGCAAAAGAATACTCCCATGGGGATTTTTCCAACCGTACCAGCGGGTCACTAGTTTTGGTCGGGGACATTTTTGTTGGGTTCGCCTTATTCGGCTCGTCACCTAAGCAACAGTTCACTAGTTAAGGACAATCCAGGAATCCAGGTCAAAGTTCACGGACTATAGCGCTTTCTGTTCGGAGCAGGTAATAGTTTCCCAAGGGGAAGACATGCTCTTTCCTTCTCAGGGCAACATCTCCCTAGAGGGATTGATCCTTCCTACTTCGCTCGTCACTCAGCAGATTGTGTTGTACTATCTCCATTGCTTGTTTGGTAAGTAGGACCCCACCACACTGACCGCGGGGGCCGAGATAAGGCGGTGGCACTTGATTCGATAGACACATACTCAGGGTCCCATGAGGTACCCCAAGATGGAAAAGGACAGTCTCGGCAATGCAGTTCGCTAATACGAAAGAGGGGGGGGGTCGTTACTTTTTGTGCAACATATGCATACTAGCTTGTGGCAAGAAAGGAGTTACCTCGACCCCCCAAAGTTCCTGGAGAGTGTGCGTGTTGTGATTGCATGGCGAAAGTTTGTTTGTTTATTTGAAGTGTGGTGGGCATATCCCCAAGGGGAGCGTACGATATTTTTTTAACTCTTGATGTTCCTTGTTGGAGTCAGATTTCACCCCACTGAAATCAATAGGTGAAAATGGCTAAGTGCTAGGCAAGACGACGAGCCATGATCCATGGCTAGGGAAGACAACGAGCCGTGTCTTCGACTAAGAAAGACGACGAGCCAACGGCAAGACAAAACAATGCAGCAAGCCCACAACTAGGCAGAAGAACAAGTTGAGCCATGGCTAAGCGAAGCAATGGGCCGAGCCCACGATGTGGCAAGCCCACGATGCGGCAAGCCCACGATGCGGCAAGTCCACGATGCAGCGAGCCCACAGCTATGCAAAAGAACAAGCCGAGCCATTGCTAGGCGAAGCAATGGGCCGAGCCCACGATGTGGCGAGCCCACGATGTGGCGAGCCCACGATGCAGCGAGCCCACAACTAGGCAAAAGAACAAGCCGAGCCATGGCTACGCGAAGCAATGGGCCGAGCCCAAGATGCGGCGAGCCCATGACGCAGTGAGCCACAGCTAGGCAGAACAAAGCAGAAAGCCCACAGCTTGCAACTGACTCCGAGGAAAAGAAAAGATAAACATGAAGAGAGGAAAAGCCGCGAAGGTTTAGGAAGTTTTCCTTATCATACTAGGATGCATCCTGGCCGACCTAAGTTTGTATAAATAAGCATATATCTCTCCCAAAAAGGAAATCCACAACTTTTCACTTAGCAAGAACACTTAGGTTTTTCTAAACAACCACTGTATTCGAAACTCTTTAACATATCAATAAAAACCATCTTTGGATCTCTGTTCTTGTGTTTTTGTTAATAGAAGTTTTCAAATCCCTAAATTTTCCTAACAAAATTTAGTTGTGCGAGGTTCGACCCCACATTTCTTGTAAGAAGGAACACCGAGGTATGCAAGTAGGGCCAAAGAGGGATCCTTGAATGAGAATGCCCCAAATCTTTGGAGAGAATATGATGTTTTCAGGTGCGCGTGTCATTGAAGAGCAGACGGGTTAAGTACCCCGAAGGGCAAGTTGGCGCGAGTCTATAATGGTGTGCGATCCATAAGGAATACATCCACTCACGGATGCATGTTCGAGAGGAGCGTGTTGGAAATATTATGGTTATAATATACTCGTGTCGATATGTTGGGAGCTCGGGCGATGTGCGGAGCAGAAAAATAAGGACCCCGAGGGGATGTAAGCAATTAATTATGTAATGATCATGAGGGGATGTGCGATGCAAAGAAACAAGGATCCCGAGGATATGCAAGTAATCAATCAATGATGTAATGACCTCGAGGAGATGTGCAAAGTAAATACACAAGGACCCCGAGGAAATGAAAGTAATCAATGATGTAATGACCCCAAGGGGATGTGCAAAGCAAAGAAACAAGGACTCTGAGGGGATGCAAACAATCAAGGATGCAATGACCCCGAGAGGATGTGTGAAGCAAATAAACAAGGACTTGAAGGGATGCAAGCAATCAATGATGTAATGACCTTGAGGGGATGCGAGAAGCCAAGAGTGTAATGAATACCTTTGGGATCGCTTGATCATTGATTTACCCAAGGTTTCGCAGTAGCAAGTTTCAGAGAAGACTACCCACTTTCCTGCATCGCCTCCAGGACTCCTTAATTTACTTCTTAGGAAGTTGGGACTTGCCATACTACCTGATAACCACCCCTATGTTAAGGTTCCTTCCGAGAGTATGGTGACATGCCGTTGCGATGTCCTGACCGCGTCTCACTAAAATCCTGTCTCTTTACTTTGCATGATGTTGCTCGATTATGCCTTGGCCGAATTCTCCACGTGTCTGGTAACAGTTCCTTTGTTGCGAGCGACACGCGTGATGGGCCTGCCCTCATTCCTTGGTGCATCGGTTTTTCCATCGCATATTCGTGTTCTGCTTTTAATGATGAAATCTGAACCTGGCCTCGTTACGAAACGCCCCTTCGTGGTGAACTACTCGAGGAGCTGAATTAACACGTTTGGTCCATGAATTCGTTATGCTTTTTCTTGTTGTCGGTTGACCTTTCCCACCGTGTCTATAATATTTTCCTCGACGCCTTAGGTTTTCTCATCTTCTTCTTAATACTCGTTCTTACTCGCAAGTTCTCTTTGCCTACTTCGAACCATTTTGAAACCTTATTTTCTCCAATTCTCTTTCTCCGATCTTCTTGGCATGTCGAAAGGTAAGTGGATTGAAAATGCTGATAGCGCTTCCTCGGCGTTCTCCTTTTGAATTCGGGGGGGGGGGGTCACATGCCCTAGTCTCGAGAGAGAGAAGATGGTGGCCCATATCTAGACGTTGACATGTGCCTTCGACTGGGGAACGTCATCATATTGCCGACTGTGCCATCGGCTCCTTGGCATAGGCTATCGGCTCAGTGGCCTACCTTTGGGATGCCTTGGCATCGTCCCATTCCCGAGGGTAGCGGGCGATCGACGAAGTGGTGTGCCTTCGTCATGCTTCTTCGGTTTGCACTGGTCAATGCTCGGGCGATACCTCTATAAGTGGGAAACATACTCAGAAGGGGTTTGGAAGTGAGACTGCACTTTGAGGTGGCGTACCTCAAGGACTGTCTAGAGGTAGAGCGAGGTTGAGTTGGTTTCCTCTGTACCGACATGAGGGTACTCAGAGGTAGGCTGGTCACCCTGTCTAGCGTTGCTGCTAGGGCCGTGGTGTGGGTTTTCTAGGTGGCGCTCTAGAACCCGAGCTCAATGATGAGGATTAGCAGCTCAAAATGATTGATGTGCTCATATTTTTAATCACTGAAGCTTCATGTAAGTGAACAACAAACACATTAGTATATTGCTCTAAGAGGCTTAATCTTTGTTGGTATCTCCTTGCTCTCCCAGAAGCAATCTCTCAAAGAAGGATATTTTTCTCATGCTTTGGTAAATGAGATGTGAGATGAAAGCTTCTTCACCATAGAGTTGAATTTTTCCAACATCTCCATACTTATTGAATGTGTAGACTGTACAATAAGGTTGATGGGCTGCGAGATCTTTCAACAATCAGGATTCTTTCCCGAAGTCTCTTACAGGTTATTCTTGCAGTTTGCATATGAGTGAGCATGACGTTCTGTCCAGACCACTCAAGTGACTTTTTATCTTCATCCTTAGGTGGATTAGGTTCACCTTCGGCTTTTCCATAGATTGTCAAAGCATACCAGCTCTCTGTTGGAATCAATTATGCACATCCAGAGTCCAAACCCATGCAAAAGTGGACCCTTTTATCTAAGCTAAACACATGGTCATCTAGTGTCTTCACACGCCTAGATAGGTCGGTAGACTTCCCGTTCAGAGTTGTTGTCTTCCCAATAAGATCATTGTATTGTCCAACCATAGAAAATTGAACATCCTTGATTGATTGTGTACGGTGTTTTTGTCCTTCCACTAGAACTTGCATTGTTGAATTGAGCTCTCCATGAATAATATCAGCTCCTCCTAAGGCTTTCTCGGCTTGAATTGCTTTGATTTCAGTGGTGTTGAGGTTAGTGGTAAGCTCATAAACATTCTTCTTTGTGTCCTTGATCTCCTAATTATCAAAGTGCTCGTACATGCTGTCAAAACTATACTTGAAGTTGTGGATTTTCCTTGCATCTCTTTGGCAATCTCGAGTTTGTCGTTGTTATTCTTCTTCAATTATCTTCACTCTAGCTTCATACCTTGAACTTAATTTGAAAGAGAGTCTAACTTCTCACCAAGAGTTGAACTTAAGAGGTTCACCATAGCATCAAAGTCTTGGACAGGTTTTTGTTGACCGTCTATCAGTTGTTGGATCATGACTTCAAGTCTACTCTCATGGGGACGTTATCAAAGGCTGGTAGAGGGGGCTGTGGACGTGGGTAGTGATGGTTGAACTGGTGGTGGAGTTGATAACCCTCATGATCAAAGTTGTCCCAATTATAAGCGTGACATGGATAAGCTTGATCATACCAATTCTTGTCGAAGTAAGGCGTCTAAAAGTGTTCATGTGGCATTGGAATGCAAGCCCCAATAGTTTTATGACAAATAGGCGCCATCCTTCTAGGATCACGAGTGTAGTTTTCCATTGATAAATAGGTGAAACACACAAAAACAAAACAAATATCAAAAAAATCATAAATAAATAAAAGAAAAAACAATTCTTAGACTAAATTTTTATCAATAACTCATAGGTAACAAATCAATCCCTGGCAAAGGCGCCAAAAAACTTGATGTTCTCAGGTGCACATGCAATCATAATAGTACTTAGGGATCGATTCATTGAGGACTGGGGGATATTATGCTACAAATCTATAAACTTGAATTAAGCCAAGACAAAATAAAAGCAAGAGAAATAGAATAAAATAAACATTAGGCGATAGAAAATTCGCAGAAACTCATGAAACGCAAGATAGATATCGATTTAAAGATTTTATAAGAACTGTTCTAGAACTCAATCATAGATGAATAATTATTCCACTTTCGTGGCTCCAATCACTATGCTTTAACGACCTAATAGACTCAATTTTCGATGGTTACTACAAGAAGAAATAATGCATTAATTCGTTCAAGATTCAATTGTTCACAATACTCAATAACTCAGTTTTTGCAGGTTATGACCTATTGCTCATCAAATATTCGTCAGAAAATATAACAAGCTGTTGGAGAGTATATCAACCTAAAATCAGCTCACTATATGGCCAACCAAGCAAACAATAATTCGTGTAAATAAAGGTGAAGAATCAAACAGATAAACCCTAGAAATTTCGATATCAATCAAGCATAATCATGGAATTATTGAAAAACCTAACAAATTAACTACTCATACATGAAAAGGAAAATGATTAGCAGCAAATAGAAGTATAAAACATCATAGATAGAACAAATTTAAAGAGTATATATTTAGAAATCTTCTCTATATCGAAGTACAAATGTGATATTTTCTCCTTGAATCTCTTATAATCAAAATTATGAAAATACTATGAAATAATTATCTAAGTCGTGTATGCCTCTGATAATATGAGGAGTTGTGTCTAACAAGAGGTTAAAATAAGAATTTATAAGCTTAGGGAAGTCCTAAGTCGTCTAGGGTTTACTTTACGGGGAAAAAAAAAATTCAGGTTTGCACTAGTCAGGAGCATTGGTCAGGAATTTGTGACCAACGGAAGCGAATTCCTCAAGAGCAGTGCGTCCCGTGACCAATGCTGGCTCATTTGTTGCATCTGCTTCTCCTGCACTTGCTTCTTCTCCAAGCTAGACGGATATTTCTGCAGTAATATGTATGTATCTCTTCAACCATTGATCCAAATGATTCTAAAATACTTCCATATGAAAGGTAACTCAAAAACCTATTTTGGCACCAGATTTCATCCAATTTCGTGTGCTTATGTGTTCTCCAATTAGGAGAATGCATATATTGTGAGATTCGTGACTTTGGTGATGCTTTTGACTTGGGGAAAAATAAGATGCTAATAAGCTGGCCATTTAGGATCAACATAGAGTGGTAAAGAGAATAAAAAATCCTGAATGTATGATTTGTTTCCCTGATGTAGCATCTTTAAAGAGACAAATTACGTCAAGTTAGTAATCCAATAGAGATAGAGTCAAAATCAAATTCATCAAAATTAATGAAAGTCAAAATTTTCTGGAGGGAGTCCAGTCATTTGGTTCCTGGATCGTTTAGGAAGGCAATGACAACCCCCACATTAGCTAAGAAACCTCTTCCAATTAGGTTTATCTTCATCCATCTTAAAGATGTGGAAATTTGCAGGTATTATGCCTCTTCCAATTCGGAGTTGCAAGTCTCGAACCACTCCCTTTGGAGACTTCATGGAAGACTCTCCAAACACTATGGTTGTGTTGGATTGCATGAATTTATGTAATCCTAACTTCTCTGCAGTTATTGTAAACATGAAATTTACATTTGATCCATAATCACAAAGAGAGTTAGGAAGATGTTGATGCTTGTTGGTTGATCTATCTCTCTAATCTCATCTTCTTCCTTTGATTTTGCTTCCACCATGTTCATAAGTGAGTAAACCTCACTTGTGGTGATTGGGTTAGGAAGATGTTGATGCTTGTTGGTTGATCTATATTTTTAAAAAGGCTAGATCTTTATTTTGTCTCATCACTTAGAGAGCTCTTAATGCAAGATTGTGACTTGATCACTCTTGATCTAGATCTTAAGCTTTCCCCTTACCTAGTATGTTTGGGAAGATGTTTGAAAAAATCTTTTGCGAGCTTGGGTCACATAGCGATTTAGTCGTGGTTCTATGAATCCTTGTGTCTTTGATGGACTTGGTTATAAAGCTAGTTTAATCATTGAGATGGAATGCCTAACAGCGGATCTTGAATGTGACTAATGCTAAGGGGTTTTTACCATTAGCATGGACTAGTCCATTGATGTGTGTCTATCGTCTTGAAAGGTTCTTTCATAAATATCTAGCCTAGAAAATCAATCACTTACATCTCATCTATATCCTAACCTAAAAACCACATTCCCACCATCATTTACAAAACAAAGTCTTAAAATTCATCTCTTTTACATAAAGCTTTCACCTTTAGCAATTTCTACAATGGTCTTTCTTTTTGTTTGACACTCCAAAAGCTCAATTGCACTTTATAGTCTAGTTTGGCTCTTGTCTCTCCTTTCTTTGGGTTCGATCCCTACTTACCGCTATTGTTACCATATACTTGGGGCATCTTTAACATGTCTTGTATGCATCGATTTTGAATTTTCCAGTGAAGAGATCACATGAGGAAAAACCTGAGATTTATCAAACAGCACCTTGCAACAGCCTTAACCTTAGGTTTTTCAGGTCCATGTACCTTATCGCCAGCTCATATAAATACCATCTTGACTCTTGACTCGAGTCACATAAAGCATAAATCGGCTTACCTTCCTTGATTTCATCCTCATTGATTTCACCAGCCACACTTTGATGTACTTCCACAAGATGTCTCTCAATCCTTTGTTAAGAAATCGTTGTTATCCCCTGTGATATTTGACTTTAAACACTCTTACCACTAAGCAACCCACTGACAGATGTTGTAGCTTTGATCCATTTCCCTTGGATTGCATTTGCTACCATTGACTCTATGATGATCTAATTTCAACCTTTTTGATAATCACAATATGTAAACCTAATAGATTCTTAAGGCCCTAAGAGTTACCTCTTGTGATAGTGTGAATGTTTTACTGAACACAACCCAAAACAACAACTCCACACACATATCCATCATATTCACTAAACTCGTTGATACACAAAGCCTTTTGCTGACCTGTATATGATCCTGCTCTTTACATCCTGCAATCTTCTAATAGTCATCCTTTGTTCATATCTTATAATTTGAAGATTTATCATTCGTTTTAATCATATAGAAACCCTCATGTATGTGCATATACATGCTACTCACATAGCTAAACAACAAAATTAACTTCCATTCTCCGGTGACATGACCTGATGAATCTGATTTCTATCCTTGAGATTGAAATCACCAGAAGACATTCCCTCAAATCACAATCATAAATCTGAAACCTCATAATTTCACCAATCTTTAAATATTTCATGTTTAAACAGCCTGTTGTAACTTGCTTCATGCCCACACCTAGTAATCTGCTTCTTAGAATCACAAAGCCTTAAACATTTCACACATAGCCGTTTAACACATATAATCCTAACTTCCAAGCATCCCTTAGACCTCGTGATGCAGTTTCGAGTTTTACCAAGATTTGAATATTCAAGATGGTGATTTGATTCTGATTACATGTCTAGATATAGCAACAACTTTCCATGTTCTAGCATATTAACTCGCACCAGGATTAGCAATGCAGTCCTTTATAACTGGATGAGATCGATAACAAGAGTAAATGCATATGTCCCTATGTTACAACTATGTTCTTTGATGACAAACAGCTTCGGCCACTTGATTCTTTGAACCAGAACAAGTAAATCAAAGATCAAACCAACCTTTGATGTTGATATCCACTAGACTTCTCTCTACCATGACCAGATCTGAGTGTTTTTTTAGATACATTTGATACAACCAATTTGATGTCATTCAAAACTGAATATATGCTGAAACTCCCAAGAGCATGATCATCGAAGCACATATCATACTCCTAGTTTTGAGACACAAATATTTTTCACGAAGTTAGATTCTCCAACCTACATCCATGAGACCTTGTCTAGGGTAAAACGTTTCGTAAAACCGCTAAGTAACGTTCGCGGAAAAGTATATTTGAGATTGTTTTTAAAATGTTTTGCAATCTCGCGAAAGTGTTCACATAAATGTTTGAATAAGATCGTTTTTTTAAAAAAAATGTTTTGCGGAATTGCTAGAAAGCATTCGCAGAAAGCGTTTGGTGTTTGAAATTGAAAACGTTTTATTAAATAGCGTTTGGCAAAAATTGCTAAAAAGTATGCCGAAATGTTGGAGATTGATTTTTAAAAATGTATTAGAAAACTCTTTGTAAAACCATAATAAGAAGCATTTGCGGAACCATTAATAGTGTTTTGAAATTCGTAATTCTCAATCCGATTAGTGCGATAAGTAAGAAGCAGATTTTTAGAATTAAGATTGTAGGGCCAGTATATAATGGATTTGAAAAAACTGCGAATAAACTTAGATAAACGGTAAAGAATCGGGACGACGTGAATGAAAAGCGTGTAAACAATGATCGAAAAATAATTTTTCAGAGTCGAGATTTGATCTCTTTTCTTAATTATAAAAATCTCTCATAATATGACGGTTATGTGCAATTAAGAATCCCATGATACAAACGAGATGAATATGTTTTCGCTACACTCGAAAGAAATAATCTACGAACTAATAAAATTCTAAAAATACTTTGACGACTTACATTTAGAAAAACATAAAGAGACATTGCTCATAATTTTATCTTTGAAAATTGTGTCTTGAATGAATGAGAGCGATCTTGTATACATAGACAGATGAGTTAGAGCAGTTGGCGTAAGACTCGGTTTCAGCATGGGAGATGGAGCAGTTGGCGCAAGACTCGGTCAACCCAAGACCATGTCAAGCTGCAACTCATATTCAAAAATCATGAACCAAATTCATCATACAGTTTGGCCTAAAAAAAACATGTTTTGGCGCCCATTCCCAAGAACCTAAGAAGCAAGACCCAGTCAATGACCCCCGCTCGCGTGTTTTTGGGGTCTATCCTCTCTTCCATACACCATAGTGTACTCATGTTTTTGAACTTAGAATAAACTTTTCTCCTATATATCCAACATGTTTTTCTAATCGAAACTATCAACCTGGGATTTTAACACTTAGCCAATTTCTTAGAATTTTCAAGTCTTCCACGCATTTCAGTTTGGACCCTCATTTCTCATTCAAATTAAGTTTGATTTTGACACATGAGTATACCATGTTATAGCACTCACTACAATGTTTTTGACACACTCATAATCCGGTCATTCCGATTAAGAACTTCACCGAAAATATCATCAGAAAAATGATTGGAGCCACATTGTCAAAATTGGTTCCAACAGTTTCTCCGTCTTGCTCGTCACAACCATACCTTTATCCTCCGTGTTTTACACTAGACTGTGATCTTGGAGTTGGCAACTCCACTAGCTGTTAATTCCGACTCCTTTGGTTCATCCATTGTCTCGGTAGATTCGACAACCATGTCTGAACCTCCTACTGCTTCGGCACCGTCATTGGGATGTTGCACTTCGGATCGTTCATTATCTCAACAGCAAACCAGAACAAAGTATAATTATACGCGCCAATTCGTCTTTATCTCTTGTTGTTTGGTGTGACTCGGACAGCTGGTTGTCCACGTATTCATCACTCCCTCACTAGTTGGTTTATACAGTTAGGTGATTTTCTTATTTAGTGGAAGTCTCTGAAGCAACATGTCTCAAATTTGTCCGTTGAGGCTGAATAATGGTCCATGGCTTTTTCTGGCTTAAGGAACTTAGTTTCTTGTTCACACTAAATTGATTCCCCTATTTTGCGACAACAAGGCTGCCATTCACCTAGGAGCAATCCCGGTTCGCTTACATTTTTACTTGGTCGCAGAGTCGGATCTGAGATATTTGGGGACCCATACAAAATAAAAAAAATGGTAATTTTTTTAGTAAAAAAAATTATATGTAAAATAATTATAATATAAAAAAGAAGAAAATGAATTTCTTTTAAAATTTTCTCATATAATTTTATATTAACTTTTACATTTGGAATCCACAATATTTTGTAAGCCAAATTTTTATCAAAAATTATTCTTTTTCACATCAAATATCTTATAATATACATGTATAATTGTTTTTTTTTTAAATGTGGGGCCCTCACAAAATAGGAGCCCATTCAAATGTTTCAAAGACTTGTGCCAAGATCCGGCTCTGCTTGGTCGTAAAGAGATTAATAATTACGTAAGTTGTGTGGTTATGTGACCTGCATATGCCAACTCTGCATATTATGATACTTTGATGGTTTTTAGATATCACTAATCTATATATTCTCTAAACTGTATTTAGGCATATCTCATATTATTGTATGTAAAGTCCATAGTGATTATGTCACATTGTAAAGATTATATAACGGCCTACGGCCGAGAGCAATTCAATCAAGAAAACGTTTTATACATTCTAAGGTTTCTTGACAGCATCTCTTAGTTCTTAGTGTTCATCATAACAAAATTCTTTTAGATCTCAAGACCCATTACCAAAATCAAATTTTGTTCCCCATTTTGTTAAGCTGACAAGATCCAGGATTTTGACAGAGTTCATACCGATTCCGAATCCAAATGAGTTCATTTACTTTATAATCCAGTGAGAGTTGTTGCTCGGATTTAAAAATCGTCAGTTTGGAAGACAGCAATTTTATATGTCTCATAGTTTATATGAGACTAACTCCAAATCATCACAACAAAGTTAATTTAGAATGAGAGCCTGAAGAAACGCTTGTACTTCGAACAACTCACTTCTGCAGTTACTCTTTTCGATTCGTCGAGATCCACAAATACGATTCGTAGTGCAAATTTCTGCATCCACAATCTATATTCAGTTCATCCCATAAAAACAGCCAAGGAATAAACACAAAGCTATAATTGAGAGAAAACTAAAAAGCAAATCCATTACAAAGACGGATCAATTTTCATGTGATTATACACAGATGTAACACATAACATATATTTGGTTTCAAGTACCATAGAATCGGATATTGGTGAAAATCGAGTGAAGAATCCCAAATATGATATGAGCAATAGAAAGCAATTTGAAATACCAATTTATTCCATGGTTCATAGGTTTCTCTTAGTGAATACATCGCTCAGTATCCATCGTTGTTGTATCGAATCGTCATTAGACGTCATCAGATCCCGAAAGAACCACCATACAAACGATCCGAAGAAGATGACCGGCGATGGATATAGCAGCGTAAATGACCCGAAGAAGATGAAGCCGATCTCACTGGACAAAAGGAGAATTCAACCGTAGAGAACACGATGGGAACCCCGGAAGTTCCACTACTCAAGAAGTCGGAGGAGCAGGATAAGCTGAAAACAACGGTGACCAACAAGTTGGAAGTTCTCGCAACAGCGAGCTCGAAAGTTCTCGCAACAGCGAGCCGAACCCGAGGAAGAAGCTCGGGCGCCGACCTGTCAAGACGACCCTTTCGGCGTCTCAATCCAACAGCCCTTGATTTTTAAGAACCGAGGTGGATTACAACCGCTGCACCAAGCAACTGCAACCACCGAGCCGAATACAGGAACACAAGAAGCAAACACACAGCGGTGATCGATCTGGAGGAAAACCCGGAAAGCGAACGCAACTTGGAGAGCCTCGGCGAGTCCGAACTCGCAGGTGTTGGTCGAGCTCGAGCTAAACAAAGCAGTACTGACCTTAAACGTGATCAAGATTTTACCGAGGAGGAAGAAAACATCCGCTGGGCTCAACAAACTCAGATCGAGGAGGAGCGTAAAGCAGCAATTCAAGCCCAAAAGAAGGAGATGGCTGAAATTCGAGCCGACATAGAGCGAACTGCCGCTGAGATAAGAGCTGTTCAATCTCATATGCATAGGGCTAGCAGCAAAGCTCCTGAACTCGATCGAGTACTCGAAGAAGCACAAAACACTCTATTCACAACCCGGATCACCGGATCACGAAGGCGAACGTTTCCGACCCTGGGAAAATGAAAATACCGATTTACGAAAGAAAGTCCGATCCAAAGGAACACTTGACAGCCTTCGCGATAGCAATGAGACGAACAAATTTCAAAGAAGGCGGAAAAGACGCTGGTCAAATGTCTTTTATTCATTGAACACCTTAAAGGACCAGCTTTCCAATGGTTTTCTAGGCTCGACAGAAATTCGATCGATAATTTCAATCAGCTGTCCTCCGCATTCCTCAAACATTATGCTATATTCATGGAACACCGAACATCCGATGCGGATGTGTGGACCATGGCCTGAACGTCCGCAGCGGATCTGTGGACCATGGCCTAATGACAAAACGAGACTTTACGAAATTTCATCGAGCGGTTCAAGCACATAACAAAGTATCCCGATCAATTTTTCATGTGATTATACACATATGTATCACATAACATATTTGGTTTCAAGTACCATAGAATCGGATATTGGTGAAAATCGAGTGAAGAATCCGAAATATGACATGAGCAATAGAAAGCAATTTGAAATACCAATTTATTCCATGGTTCATAGGTTTCGCTTAGTGAATACATCGCACATTATCCATCATTGTTGTATCGAATCGTCATCAGACGATCAGATCAAACAAGAAAACGAGTGGTAAATACCAGAAATCGGAAACACAACACACAGATCTTCACGCCATAGTTACATAATCATCCAGATCAGAAAAAAGGTAAGAGAGAGAACTTAGGAGACAACGCGGCCAACGACGGGATACTTAGCTTCAAATTTCTTCTCCCAGTCGGTAAGAGTGTTGATCTCTTTCTCGGAGAGACCTTCAAGAGAAGGAGAGACGTCTTGTTCGTTCTTGCTCATTTTTCCCAGGGCTCTGCTCGCGTCTTTTCCGGCGAATATCGCGTAATCGCCTCCGGGACCGTAGAAGGATTTTCCGGTGGTGACGTCGAATACGCGCCCCTTGATTGCAACGTAGATCGGCTTCGATTCGTCGGTGCCGTTGTACTGCCTCAGCTGCTCTGCGGTGAACTCCATTTTGATCGAATTTTTCTGGAAAGTACCAAATAAAGGCAGAGAGAGATAATGGGGTGACTATTTTATATATTGGAATAACATTTTTATTCGGCTGGCTATCATTTACTTTCGATTCATTTTTTTCTGGCCGACTAATGACTATGTTATTCGCAAAAATGATCAATTTTAGGATAAATTAGGGATCATGACAGTTTTTAAGTTTTAATTTTATCCTCTGAAATCTACATGATTTATTTTGATTTCATGACATTGTAAAAAAACGTTAAACCTTTGAATTGGCATGAAGAAATGTAGACATGATGTGTGTAGGCAAATTTTAACCATAATTCTACGAAATAACGAGAATAAATATATTTTATTGATCAATGAATTTCGATTTGTAGCGTCTTGTATTACAACATATAGATATCGAAAACCTTTATAAAACGACATCGTCTGACGTCGAAAGAAGGTGTTGAATCCTCGGTCACTGTCTCTAAGATGCGACGAGAATATATCTCTTAGAGTTTTTGAGTGTTTTTTATGTCTTTCTACGGTCTGAGACGTCTTTATTTATAGGACATTGTTAAAACTCTTATGTATTATGATGGAGATTGATGTGTCAATCCGCAAACTTATCTCCCTTGAGATTCGAGATTATTGATATCCATGAATCTTATATATTTTTTTATTATGACGTCTTGATAATAACAAATCTTCGAATTACGATGTCCCACCAATGCTATTTTAATAGCCATGTACATACTGATGTCGAACCGATAATAACAACGATGTTATAGCGATAATAACGACATATCAACGATGTTATAACGATAATAATGACATATCAACGATGTCATAGCAATGTACCATCGTAATGACAAGTCATTACTAATTTATCATATTTGACATGTCGTGAATAATGTACTGACATGTCTTACTTTCTATCCGAAACTGATCGGAACTATGATGTGGAGTCAAAATAAAAAAATTTAGGTGATATGCGGGATGCGGCTATGTTAAATAATTAAATTGTGCAAAGTAGACATAAGTAAATTTAGTATCATGACTTTTTTGACACATACAAAATAAATTAAATAAGCTTTGTGAAGAGAGTACATATGGCACGTTTTGTGTAATATAATAAATACTGTGTGCTCACCTTTTAATCTGAAGAAGATATTGAAAACTAAAGTTTTTGAAGTTATGAAGCCTTCCGAAAAGGTATAAAAGGTGGAAAAATTTGGCATATTGTTAAAAGAAGTTATAAATCTTGAAAAGTCATTGTTGTTTCCTTCAAGCAATTACAGAACGACATTGATTGCAGGTGTTTTTAGGCGAATGGGAAGCTGCAGCAGTTTTTGCTATAAGCACAGCCACGAGATATATTACAGAAGCTTAATGCTGACATGTAGCAAACATTAAGAAAAAAAGAAACTCTTAAAGCTTCGTCTTGAATCTACGTCTCAAATCTTCGGAAAAAGGAAAAAGTGTTTTAAAAAAAGGAAATTATGCTTAATCCTGAAAAAGGAAATTTTCAGTTTAAAGATCAAGACGATGATTATAAGTAGTGGAGAATAAAAGTTCATAGGTTATGGCTTCGAGAGATTATTGCTTTGAATAGCAAAGAAGATTTTGCGTTTCTTTCTTGTAAGAATTTTGAGAGAGAAAACTTACAAAACTTGTATCGTCTTGCTAAGTTTGTGAGAGACTAGATTTTCTAAAAAGAGAGACTTGTAAGTTCTCTATTCTGGTTACTTGTAAGTTACCATTAAAAGATAATATAGTAAATTATTTTTGAAAGAAACTTGTGTTTAATCTCTGTCTCATTCTATATCTCTATAGTTCTTGCATTTTCAATTGGTATCAGAGAAGCCACATGTGATTACTTTCAGGTGAGATCATGCAGAAAAGATGGAGAACTCTAGAGAAGTGGTGCTCGTGAAACAAACTGTTCTGAACAAAGCAACATACGGAT
Organism: Pseudoturritis turrita; assembly: GCA_900406555.1. Classification (NCBI taxonomy): domain Eukaryota; kingdom Viridiplantae; phylum Streptophyta; class Magnoliopsida; order Brassicales; family Brassicaceae; genus Pseudoturritis; species Pseudoturritis turrita. Next base: position 173,815 of record OVBL01000705.1, read on the forward strand.
GGTGGAAATCAAAGATGACGGCAGCTATCAAGAGTATTGATGAAGATGCCTGCACTGCGGTGGAAGATGGTTGGAAACCACCAACTAAGACAGAAAAAAACAGCAAAGTAATTCCAAAACCAAAATCAGAATAGACAACAGAGGATAAAACTGTTGTTAAGTTGAATTCCAAAGCCCTGTGTGAGATTTTCAAATTTGTGGAGAGTTTGAACTAATTCAAAATTGCAAATCTGCCAAAAGTTTTGGTCATACTTAGATGGAGTGTGTGAGTGATCAAAAATCTAGAGGAAAACGCTCAATGATTGGCTTAGAAGAAAACGCTCAATGATTGGCTTAGAAGACTTAAGCAACTTTGAAGCATTTATCGGTGAAAGTGATGACCTTGAAGAATAAGGTGTGTTACCAAAATATGAGATTAAAGAAGAGTACGAATATGAGTCAACAGATGATGAGAGTGAAGTTGAGCTGAAGCTTGAATACAATTTGTGACACCTTGATCAATGTCACAAAGGAGAACACTGACTTGATTAAAGAAAAACTTAATCTAAAGAGTTTGATTGAAAGATTGAAGTCTGAATTAACTAAAGAAAAGAATAATTCATTGCAGTTACAGACAAAACTGGATTAAAAACTCAGATAGATTTAGATGTTGAATTTGGAACAACACAGCTAGACGATTTTGGCTATGGGAAGAACTGGAAAAATATCCAGAGGTTTGGGATATCAAGGATCAAATTTTCAAGACAAAACTGTGTTTGTAAGTGGAGGACAACACCATGATGAAGAACAGTACTATCAAAGAAGAAACATACAAAATCAAGCATATCAAACTCAAAGAAAACCTGGATGTTTTTACTGCAGAAAGTTCGAACATATCAAAGCTTATTGCTACATGTTTCTTGAAAAACTGGATAAGCTTTGGAGTCAGAGAAAGTTTACTTGGAACGGATGGAAGAATCAAGTCTGGATGAAGAAAATAGATCTTTATGAAATAACATATTCTCAAAAACAAGAGGAAGAGTTTCGATGTAATGCAGCATTCATGACAACTAGAACCTGAATCAAATTAGGAGACGAATCAGAATTAGAGGATGAAGAGGAATTTACTTCTGATTTCATAGACTTTATTTCTGAAACATATTCTAAAGATGAGGAAGTGTTAACTATGTTGCAAGATCATACTGTTACAGAGAATAAGCTGGAACACTCTACTGCATTTGTGGCCACAAAAGAAGAAAAAGGATCTGAATGGTATTTTGATAGTGGATGTTCAAGGAATATGACAAAAAATAAAGAGTATCTAGCTGATTTCAAGGAGATGTCAAAAGGAAAGGTTACTTTTGGTGATGGAGTAAAAGGAGGTATCAAAGGAAACGGTCTGACAAGAGGTGCATGTTGGGTCCATTTTCACTCCTCTAAAGTTAACAAGTGAGAGAATGACTAAGTGTCGAAAGGAGCATAACCTGATCCATGCAGTATGACGTACCCGAGCTAAACCAAAGAAATGGCTCGGGAGAACCGAAAGCAAGGCAAAACCCGAGCCGAACTGGCGATGTGGAAAGACCCGAGCCAAACCAGAGAAATGGCTCGGGGAGAACCGCAGGTGGGTTTGGCCAAACTCGAGCCAAACCAAAGATGTGGTTTGGCCAAAATCCGAGCCAAACCAAAGATGTGATCAGGAAAAACCCAATCCGATCCGAAGGGAATGGTTCGGGGAACCCAAGTCGCACCCGGGGTGAGAAATGGCCCGAACTGACAAGTCTAGTATGCAAATGGGCCGAGATAGCAAATCAAATGAGAACGTGGGCCGATACGACAAGATGGAGAAAAGCCCATGAACCCGAACCGACTTCAAGGGGATCCGGAAAAGGAATAGGCGAAGAATAAGGAAATCTTCCTTTGTCATTTAGGAAAAGCCCTAACCGACTTAGAATTGTATATATACTCATGTACATCCCTTCCAAGGGGGGGGGGATTGGCAATTGACTGAGCCAAACTCTAGTCTTTTTGCTCCACAAACACTTGTACAAAAAGCTCTACAAAATAGCAAATAAAACCATCTTTGGATCTTCGTTTTTGTGTTTTTAATCTCATAAGTTTCAGATCCCTTAAAAGTCCTTAACAAATATAGTTGCGCGGGTTTCAACTCCCACAATTTGGCGCCGTTTGTGGGGACCTTTGAATCTTACACGAAAGAACCACCGGATGAACGATCCGAAGAACATGACCGGCGATGGATATAGCAACGTAAATGACCCGAAGCAGACTGGAGCCGATCTCATTGGACAGAAGGAGAATCCAACCGCAGAGAACACGATGGAACCCCGGAAGTTCTGAGCCTGATGAAGTCGATGTTGGAGGCACTACTCAAGAAGTCGGAGGAGCAGGATAAGCTGAACACAACGGTGACCAACAAGTTGGAAGTTCTCGCAACAGCGAGCCGAGCTCGAGGAAGAGGCTCGGGTGCCGACCTATCAAGGCGACCCCTTCGGCGTCTCAATCCAACAGCCCTTGATTTCTCGACGCCTCTAGGTGCACAGAGAACCCGAGGTGGATTGCCCCCGCTGCACCAAGCAACTGCAACCACCGAGCCGAATACAGGAACACAAGAAGCAAACACACAGACTGCGGATGGAACGAATCCGGTGATCGATCTGGAGGAAAATCCGGAAAGCGAACGCAACTTGGAGAGCCTGATCATAAATACTTGCACTAGTCCCACCAAATACTGATCATAAATACTCATATAATTATCAATCATGTATACTTATGATACAATTCATAAGCATAAATTGTAATAAATTTAATTAAACTTATAAGTATCATTTATTTGAATAATTTATCTTTCATATATTAAAAGTTATAATAAATGATAAAATAGTCCACAATCCCTAAAACTTAAATTCATTTGAAAAGATAAGATAAATTTGATCAAAATTTAAATAGGAACCAAAATGATATTAAATCGTTTTGATATATGTTTTATTTTAAATATTATTATTCGCAAATCGAAAAATTTTAAAATCGAAATTTTTTCAAAATATTAAAATGGGAAGGTATTTGCACAAATGCCTAGAGTTGGGGTATGAATAAACCGAAAGCCCATCTGATTTGTCAAATGACTCAGCATCCGAGTCAGCACATTTAACGGATAAACTAACACCGTAATCCGTTAGATATGTGTTCGCCTAATTTTAAAAGTTTGGGTAGGATAATTTAAATATTATTGAGTTTGGGTATATTTAAGCACTCTCTCACATTGTAGGCAAAAAATTTCGCACTAGCCCGGAGTTCGAGCACGAATAAGCCGAAACGCTCCTAAAAAGAGGGAGATTGAAGCTGCAATAGTTTCTGCTATAAGTATTGAAGCCACAAGATATATTACAGAAGCCTAATGCTGACTTGGAGCAAAGATTAAGGAAAAGAAAACTCTTGAAGCTTCTTCTTCAAGTCTTCGGAAAAAGGAAAAAAAGGAAAAAATGTTTAAAAAAAAGGAAATTATGCTTATTCCTAAAAAAGGAAGTTTCCAGTTTAAAGCATCAAGACAATGGTTATAAGTAGAGGAGAATAAACATTCATAAGAGTTATGGCTTTGAGAGTTTATTGTTTTGGATAGCAAAGAGGATTTTTCATTTCTTTCTCGTAAGAATTTTGTGAGAGAAAACTTACAAGACTTGTATCGTCTTGCTAAGTTTTTGAGAGACTAAATTTTCTAAAAAGAGAGACTTGTAAGTTTTCTATTCTGGTTACTTGTAAGTTACCATTAAAAGATAATCTAGTGAATGAATTTTTGAAAGAAACTTGCGACTAATCTCTGTCTCATTCTATATCTCTATAGTTCTTGCATTTTCAATTGGTATCAGAGAAGTCACATGTGATTACTTTCAAGTGAGATCCTGCGGAAAAGATGGAGAACTCTAGAGAAGTGGTGCTCGTGAAACAGACTGTTCTGAACAAAGCAACATACGGATGGTGGAAATCAAAGATGACGGCAGCTATCAAGAGTATTGATGAAGACGGTTGGAAACCACCAACTAAGACAGACAAAGACATCAAAGTAATTCCAAAACTGAAATCAGAATGGACAACAGAGGATAAAACCGCATCTAAGTGGAATTTTAAATCCATGTGTGAGATTTTCAAATCTGTGGAGGTTAAAAAGTTTGAACTAATTCAAAATTTCTAAGTTTGTGAGAGACTAGATTTTCTAAAAAAAAAGACTTGTAAGTTCTCTATTATGGTTACTTGTGTAAGTTACCATTAAAAGATAATCTAGTGAATAAATTTTTGAAAGAAATTTGTGTCTAATCTCTATCTTGTTCAATATGTCAATAGTTCTTGCATATTCAGAATGTATTTATTGTTGCAGGGGCGTGAGAATGTTCAGATGAAAGGGGTGTCGAATTTCGAAGTTGATAAAGAGAAGATGGGCAAGTGTTTGATACTAGATAAGCAGGAGACGTACATTAATTGTTGAGTACGGTTTGTCTAGAGTCTGGATTGACGACAGATGAGGTAGCCTTAAGTCTGACATACTGGCTGCTTAGAAGTTTGGCAACGGTATTTGTAGAAAGCCACTTATATGCATTGACAATGACATAAACTTGGGGAACTTCTTGGGCTTATTGGAGGGGATGAAAAATGTGAGTTTCTTTGTCACTTTTGCTCAACGAGCGAGTAACAAAGGGGAAGGGGAAGGGGAAGGGGAAGGGGGGGGGACTAATAGGTGTTTCGTCAAAGCGTCCTGCTGCTGCAAAAGGAACCTTCCTACCTCTGGTAAAATATCTGAAATCAAAGGCAAAGGAAGTAATTGTGGTCAAGGTACTTGTGTTTATGGTATGGGTGTGCAAGAAGAATATGCATCTGCTGAGTATGAAGAATTGGTGATTCGAATTCCCAAGGTGGGTTCATCTGCAGATGTGTGTCAAGCTCTTCGTGGTGGTCTTCGAACTTTTTAGACGATTCTCGATGCCATTAAAAAACAACCTTCAGTTGTTTTTAGCTTAGTTATGCTTTCAAGCATGGGGAGAAAGCATGTGTCTAAGTGTCTATTGTGTGTTCTCGCCTCGTCATGTGTTAGCAATGGAAGTTTTTGCGGCTTAAACTAACATGAAAGTTAGTATCTGATTCAGGGGGAGTATCAGGTTTAGGGGGAGCAATGTTGGAAAGTGTTTTGAGTTTTTGGTTGCTCGAGTTTCTGATTAAGCCCTGGATCATTTTGGATAATTGTTATGTGGTATAAGTACCTAGTTTCAGAACTCTTGGTTGTGTAATCTGCATTTTCTCAGACTCAGTTTTTAATCATTTTTGGGATGTACAAATCTATGCACTATTTGTGTGATTGCATTCTAATCATTGCAGGAAGCTTGAAAGATCAAACTAAGCTAAAAAGAGGAAAACTGAAGCTGCAACAGTTTCTGCTATAAGCATTGAAGCCACAAGATATATTATAGAAGCCTAATGCTGACTTGGAGCAAAGATTAAGGAAAAGGAAACTCTTGAACCTTCGTCTTCAAGTCTTCAGAAAAAGGAAAAAGTGTTTTAAAGAAGGAAATTATGCTTATTCCTGAAAAAGGAATTTCTGCTATAAGCATTGAAGCCACAAGATATATTATAGAAGCCTAATGTTGACTTGGAGCAAAGATTAAGGAAAAGGAAACTCTTGAAGCTTCGTCTTCAAGTCTTCGGAAAAAGTAAAAAGTATTTAAAAAAAGGAAATTATGCTTATTCCTAAAAAAGGAAGTTTCCATTTAAAGCATCAAGACAATGATTATAAGTAGAGGAGAATAAACGTTCATAAGAGTTATGGCTTTGAGAGTTTATTGTTTCGAATAGCAAAGAGGATTTTGCATTTCTTTCTTGTAAGAATTTTGAGAGAGAAAACTTACAAGACTTGTATCGTCTTGGTAAGTTTGTGAGAGACTAGATTTTCTCTAAAAAGAGAGACTTGTAAGTTCTCTATTCTAGTTACTTGTAAGTTACCATTAAAAGATAATCTAGTGAATGAATTTTTGAAAGAAACTTGTGACTAATCTCTGTCTCGTTCTATATCTCTATAGTTCTTGCATTTTCAATTGGTATCAGAGAAGTCACTTGTGATTACTTTCAAGTGAGATCCTGTGGAAAATATGGAGAACTCTAGAGAAGTGGTGCTCGTGAAACAGACTTTTCTGAACAAAGCAACATACGGATGGTGGAAATCAAATATGACGGCAACTATCAAGAGTATTGATGAAGATGTCTGGACTGCGATGGAAGACGGTTGGAAACCACCAACTAAGACAGACAAAGACATCAAAGTAATTCCAAAACCGAAATCAGAATGGACAACTGAGGATAAAACTGCATCTAAGTGGAAATTTAAAGCCCTGTGTGAGATTTTCAAATCTGTGGAGGTTAAACAGTTTGAACTAATTCAAAATTGCTAAGTTTGTGAGAGACTAGATTTTCTAAAAAGAGAGACTTGTAAGTTCTTTATTCTAGTTACTTGTAAGTTACCATTAAAAGATAATCTAGTGAATGAATTTTTGAAAGAAATTGTACCGTAACAGAAGATAACGTCTAGTTGCGATGAAGGTAGTCGTGAAGAAGGTAATGAGGGTGGAAGCAGCGATGATGAAGTGTGTAGTGGGTGTAGTGCAGCAGAAGATGAGGGATATGACTTCAGTTACTAAACGGATTATTGTTTACAAAAAAAAGTGAAGAGGACCATCTTGTTGGCATATTGAGATGAGAGTCAACAAGTCAGCCGGGTGGGGGGTGGGTGTTGCATTAGCACAATCATTAGATGAGATTGACTATTGATGTGTACGGTTGTCTAATGTTGTGGATGATGGACGTCAATCATAGCGTGTGCTATACGAATGCACATTGAGGAAAAGTGTGAGGCGTGGATGGATGGAAATGTAAAGCCTGGCCAGGCTATTAGTGGAGATCCATATGTTGCTGATGTACGACCACCATCCGCATCTGATGGAACTACATTACATGACGTACATAGTGTAATTGGCAGTTGTGTGGGCTAAGGTTGCTGATGTACCACCAGCCACATTTGATATACATACACTAAATGACCACTCATTTTCGATTGATCATATGGATTAAAGTGCTTCTTTTTTTTCTTGGCATTAATCACTTGGCTTCGATTAGTTTTCATTGTGATAGTCAAATTTCAATTCACAAAACACGTTGAAATTTACTCGTGATGCCATCCAAAGCGGGTTCGTTGCTACTTGTCATGTTTCCACGAAAACACAATTGGCAAACATCATAACTAAAGCATTTGGCAGTGCATAATTCGAAGAGGTTAAATTTAAGATGGGTATTTGTGACCTCCATACTCCATCTTGAAGAGGGTGTTAGCGATATGTTTGTACTTAAGGATAGTTTAGTCCTATACTTTCCATACCTTAGATCTATTGTCTTGTATAAATATATAGCATATTGGCTTGTGAATGAATAACAAAACACTCGTTAATACTTCTAGGGTTCTGACAGCTTCGAGTTTTTCAAATGCCAAGGTCAAAATCTTGATTGGAGGTTAAAGTTGGAAGCGAGTAATATTCTTGGTTTATAGTTTATATATCTCCTATAAAATAATTAAATTTTACATCTATCAAAAGTTGGACATATATATATTCTACCATCTATGTTTATAGTTTACACAAATTTTATCTATTAAAACTTAATCCATTCGAACTTTTTGTATCATCTATATACTACACAAACTTACGAATGTCATTTTCAATCTATCCGAACTTTTCGTTAAATCTTTGATAATTTCGTATAAAATCATATTTAACCGAAAATTACAATTGGTATGGGAAATAAAAATTGAACTGAACCTTATAGTAAACTGAGAATTGAACCTAGCTAACTAAAATCCTCATAATCGATTTAGGAAGAAAAAAAAAGAATTCGTGAAAAAAGCCAGAGAAGAACACGACAGGAAGGAGACGACGAAGGGATGACTTTTCTATTTAATCTCCAACTTCTACGTCACTACTCTCGATTTCCTCGCTTTATTTTCTTTATCACCATCACTTCCTTCGTCACAATCATAATCAAGATCTTTTGGATTATCCTCCTCAAGCAACATTCGATATGCCTTATCATCTTTTTATGCGTTTTCATCACTGCATAACATCGACAACTTATAGAAACCAAAATGCATCTCGAATCAATTCAAAAATCGTTTGCCTTTTCTCTTTTCTGAAATTCCATAATAAAGTAAAATTCGATATCAATTTCTGAAAGCAATCAAACTTTTAAAATTCTTAAAAGCAATCAAACTTAATTTTGAAAATTCTATCAAAATCGTAAGGGTTGAAAGAAAGAAAAACCTGAAATTTACGATTTCTTATAGAGATTATAGGTTTCAAATTCGAAAGACATAAGAAACAACAAAACAGTCATAGAAACGACGATCCCGTATCAGAATCACTGACGAGATCTCTCCCTCGCCTTCGACCCCTGAAACCTCCGACAAGCTCGCTTACACAAATCCATAAATCCAAGTCATGGGTTTCACTAACCTTAATTTTTGGTTTGCTCCTAATCGATTTTTAATGTTTTATCCCTTTACAGTCGAAACTTAGATAAATTAATAATTCGATAAATTAATAAATTTCTCCGGTCCTAAATTGGTTTTTCCATATAGTTAATATCTTTATAAATTAATAAAATATCGTTGGTCCGACAGTATTAATTTATAGAGTTTTCACTGTAGTTCGTTACGTTAGGTTAAATTTTCAGTTTTGTTTTAATTTAATCATCGGTTAAATATAATTTTAAACGGAAATTGTATGAATTTAACAAATTTTATATGATAAGAAGAGCTTCAAAAGTTTGGCTAGTTCAAAAATCACATTTGTAAGCTGGAAAAAGTTCAGATGGAATTAGTGTGAAAAGTTAAGGTAGTCTACGGATGTAAACCATTCTCATTCTTCTTATAATTTCAGATTATGTTTAGTTATTTAGAAAAATAAATTCGAAAATAAAATTCGAACTATAATTTTAAGCCTAAATTTATTTTGATACATATCAAAACTACAGTTATATAAAAGTCATCTGTTTCGTGGTTTGATAAATTGAATCACAATACTGTAATATCTTCCAGATCAACTTAATGCTTCTACAAATCAAGAACTAAGAGAAATCACTGTGCTTATTACTCATCCTGTGGAGTGGAAACCAAAGAAGAGAGCTTCAGCTATATGATCGAAGATTTAAGACCTTAATTAATGCAAGAAAGCTGAGGATGAAGACTGTTTCTCTGTCGGACAAGCTCGTGCAGATCATGCACGATCTTGAACACAGCATCTGGTCTCGCTAGCCTCAACGCATTCTGCGACATTATCTCCAACTCTTTTGACTCTGGTCCAAACCAATCCGCTACGATCTTCGATATCTCTTTAGGTGATTTCGAGAACTTCCCGCACCCGTTCTCCACAACATATGGTACATTTCCCGCCTCCTGCAAATCGAGATTGAGAAATATAAACCATGAAGCAGAAGTGTCCGCCTTCGTTTTTAACTTGGAAGAACTTACTTGACCAGCGATGTAATCGTTTATGATTATCGGTAGCCCTCTTATCATAGCTTCAGCTATAGTCCCCGGGCCAGCCTGCAGAGAGAATAAACACCATACTTTAACACGAGAAAAACCAACATACTGAAGTCACTATTCTGATACTTACCTTTGTTATGATGCAATCACAGGCACCCATACATTCCTCCATTTTTGTTACAAACCCTTTAACCTGGGGAAGAAACTTGTTTTAACATGTTCTTGATCGATGTATTATCCAGTAAAGTATCATTATAAAGGTATATATGATGGTTTTTGAGGGACAATGATAGTACCTGGACTGGGATTTTCCAATTTAAGGAACTTAATTTGCTGACAAGTTTCTTGTTCCGCCCACAAATGACAAGAATCTGACCTGCTGGCTCCCCAAGATTCTCATTATACAAAGTGTCGCCTAGTGCTCGTGCTGTGGCCTCAATTGGACCCATCCCTTCTCCTCCACCCATTAACAATACGGCTGGAAGATTCTCATCCATCCCTAGTTCCCTTCGTAGTTCAACCTGTGATTGTTGGAAAAAGATAGCATATTCAAAGTTTAAAACACCAATAAGCCAAAAAAAGGAACCGAAAAACAAAACTTAACCTTCGGGCGCACTGGCTTCACAAAGGAAGGTCGAACAGGAAGGCCATAAACTTTGATTTGTGAAGTTTGAAGACCGGCTTTAAGTGCCCTTTTCACCAGTTCTGTGGATGGGCAATAACATCTTCTCACAAGCTTATGAAACCTAATTCAACGACAAGAAGATAGAAGCATCAAATCTCTTTTACACCGCCATGGAACCTTTTTCTGTAATGTGCTGAGAATTGATACCGATGAGAACCATCAACGCTGAGATATGACTAACCATGTGGGATGACAAGTGCTCAAGTCTGTAACAACTGTGGTGAAGATAATTTTCTTCAGTAAGCCCTTTGATCTTAGGACGCGAAGTGGAACATGTTGCATCAACGGATGAACACTGATAATAATGTCCGGCTGGTATTTCATCAATCCTTTCTCAATTTCCCTGTATGTAAAAACCACGGAATCAGATGAGAGAATTCAAGAAGAAGAGCCATCAGAAGCTAGAGGCTATATAAGCAAGACAAATAACATAAAGCTAAATCTCCTCTTTTTCAGTCTCTCGGGTACTTTCGCACTTGAATAGATACTGCAGCAATGTGTAAATGAAGTTTGACCAACCAACCAAAAGACCTTAACATCTCACCTGGCAATAAACGTTGAAGTTGCGGCAAAATTAGATTGGTGAATAACACGTGGAGCCGTGCCATAATATGTCATTTTCCACAGGGTTCCATGTTTCACCAGAAAGTTATAGCTCCTCGGCAACTGGTTGAACGGCCAAGGAGTGTGATCTGTCCATAAATCTGTAATATATACCTGAGACAAGCACTCTTAATGTACATAACACATACAACAAATGTTCCATCAGGCAATGTAATAAAGCCATAACTGTTTTTACTGTCTTTGGTTGATTCGATCGCATTTGAAGCGAAAACCGTCACCATTAGTCCGAGAAACAAGGTAATTTAAACTACTAATTAGAAAGTTCTTATATTATGTTTTGTAACGTCATATAATTTTTTGAAGTTATCATCTCCCACGGCCAAATATCAAAAATGTTTCAAGAGAGATTTTGCTTTCCTCTGACTCAAGAACTCTAGCACGGATAATATGTAGTTCTCTTAGGAATCTAGTCTAACAAATCAGAAGAAGAATCACATTGTCTCTCATCAAGCAGATAGTCTAACCGAGATCAGCCCTCTTATTATCAGTTCTCACAAATAAAAAAATCTCAAAGCCAAAACTGAAATATCCATGGAAACCAACCTCATATTCATCCCCAAATTCCAAGTTAAATGCAGCTTTAATGGCTTCTGCTGAAGCTCTGTGACCACCACCAGTATCACTCATCAAAATCAGCACTTTCTTCGGCCGATCAGATTCGACACCATTTAACGGCAACCCTTCATCACCAAAAACCGCACCGCAGCCATCTTCCCTAAACCCATTTTCCTCGCTCGACAACCCGACTCCGACGGAGGCGAAGCTGGACGGAACAACCCGATCGGAGTGAAACCTATTGAAATCACTGATGAACATACGAAGATTCGCGCCGGCAGTGTTTTTGGCGTTTAAGCTCATGGAGATTAGGGTTCTTCTCGTGCTTTTGGCGGGTAAGCTCCGGAAGCCATTGAAATGCAAGGAATCCGATTGAACAAAACCATCCGAATTCGAGGACGGATATCCATGACTAAACGCAAAACTGCTCAATCGGGGGACGAAATCGAAGAGCGGTGCAGACTCCTGGGTTACCGATGAAGGGTTTTGCATACTTGATGAAGAAGAGCCGATTGATTCAAATTAAGGGTCACTGTGATTCGACATGAATGCTCAGCAGAGCAGAGGGAGAGAGAAACTGAAACGATCGATCTCGTGAAAATTCAAATTAAGGGTCACTGTAATTCGCCATGGATTTAGCGGAAGCTGATTTGGATTTCAGAACGCTTGAAATGGAGCTGGCTTTTTATACGGAGAAGAAAGGTTCATTGATTTATGAAATTTAACCCCAAAATGTGTTGTGTGTTGCATTAAGGAGAGTTTATGCTCTAATTTACACAAAAGAAATGATTATGCTATTTAATCACACTACTATAGAAATAATTAGGTCGTTGATGTGGAATTTCGTTATCAGTACAAATATAATCAGAAAAATCATAACGCAAAAAAATTGGAGACTGTTATTGATCCGACAAAAACAAGACAAAGAAAGGCATACATGGTGTGTGAAAACTAGTGAAAGCCGTCTAGACAGCCGCCTAGACATCGCTTAGGCGTTAGGTGTCCCTAGACCTTTTGGATTTTACATTAAGTGGTGGTATTAGGCGGAAAGGGTCATTTAGCGGTTTGGACGGCCATTAGGCGGGTTGGACGGGTTAAATCCGCTGTTTTAAAAAAAAAAAAAATTCAAAACAGCACCGTTTTGATATTTGAGTCAGATGATGAGCATGTTTAGAGGGAATAAGGTAAAGAGAAGTGCGAGTGGAATCATCACGAGAGTTTATTCATTTTTAAAAACTCAATTTTTTTTTTATTTTTTAATCTACATTTACGTTTATTTTAGCTTTCATGGATCATGTTTCTTAAGATTATTTCATTATGTTATATTTTATAATATATATAATTAGATTATATATATATATATAGTTTTATTATAAAACCGCTTAACCCGCCTACAAAATCGTCTAGGCCCCGACTAAGCGTTCTAAGCACTAGACTGAGGATCGCTGCCTGCTTAGCGCCTAGCGCTTTCTTGAACACTGGTGAAAACTACCGGAAGTTGGCGGGCCATGCATTTCATATACGCAAAACTTTTTCCAATATTAGTTTCTTTTCGGTAAAGTTTATTTTGGCGTAGTCTTTTATTATAATTTGTAAGTAAGTAATGATTTAGAATTAAGATAGGTTGTTTTCTGATTGATATGTTCTATTGTAGTTTGTTGTTAGGAATTTGGTGATAAAAGTTTTCTTTTAGAAGGTAATAACACTTTGAAGGGAATTTCTCGAGCTATTTACTAATAGATTGATCTTACATGACCCATTTACAATGTAAAACATAACATTAGACACATAAAAACAGAATAGTAAATTTCATTATTTGAGACTACCTTTTATCGTCAGTCATTTTTTTGTTTTGTTTTTTAAGTTTTGTCAATCCGTTTCTAGGATCCGACATGATATTTTCAAGTGTTGTTAATGCCACCATCATATTTTGGAGTAAAGTTTTATACATGACCACAATTTTAGAAGTGAAACATTCAGTGATTGTTATAAGGAAATGAAAATTTAGAACTTGAAAGAACCATAGTTTTAAAATACTTTACTTATGTATTACGAAAATTTAGAACTTGTGAGAACCATATTATTAGACATTTAAGATGTCTCCATAAACATTAAATTGAATAATTGGTAGCATTATACTCTTTGCATATGTGTGATAACACTAAATAAACCATGAGAGCTATGCAAAGCTTCGATTCTACCTCTTGGCATTTTTGTTGGCCTTTGACTTCGGTTTTTAGACCTGAGACAACTGCATATCCTGCTTGTTTCTGACTTTTGATAACTTCGAGTTTGATTTCACTTTTGGATCGCACATTTCTCCTCTAACTTCTTTCCTTTCCAACTTGCTTCTTCTAGCTTTTAGATTTCTTATAACTATGTTAACCTTTTTAATGAAAGTATAAAACGTGTGAACTGTGATCTCTTAGGAATAGAAACTTCAAGAATTTTTTTCGAAGGAATGTCTAATTAACCTTTCATCATAAAAGAGAGTCATTTCGACTGAGCACGTACGCTTTGAAGCTGCAGCTACGGAGACCTTTTATATCACCAATTTCTCTGGTCTAAGGCATATTCAACAACCATCTATCTCAATCTCAATTCCAAAAAATTCAGTGTCAATATAACTAACGTTGAATGAATATTTACGAAGGGCTTGGTCTTGAATATCTCAATTATTGTAGTTTTTCTGCATTGCCAACATTTAAAGCTGCATACTCGTATGTCCAAAAGTTCCGGCCATCTTTTTGCCATACTCCACAATGTGATATAGTATTTTGACCAAACCAATAAGAGCTTCTGAAAACACCAAATGTGAAAACAACAATTAATCATTCCTTAAATTTGAACTAAGCAACTAATTAAGAGAAAACTTTTGATTTTTTAAAGAAGAAACCTATTCCTTAAATATCTTTTCTTAAAGAAGTGAAAATAATCACGCCAGTAGTCCCCCACTTATATTAAATGGTAGAGAGTAAGAAATTGAAGACGCTAACTTTAAGCCAATTGAATTGTTGGTGATGAACAATCAAATCTCACTTAATCACTGTGAAAATATTAATCTTCATATGAAGTTTGATCCGAAAGCTCCATGCCAAAAATTTCTCTGACAAAAAATACCAATACATAAATACTTTTAAACCCAAAACCTTCAATTAGTAGTGCAACATCAAGCGACAAAAATGTAAATAAATAGATCAAAAGAGAAATCATTGGAGAGACCTGTGACTAAATATGAAAAAGATAGAATACCTTACTTAAACACGCCTAAAGAAGTTCCAGAATTGAAACGACCTAGGCGTCACATTGCTTCAACATGCCACTCTCAACGCTATTGCTTGCATCTCACATTTCTTGGTTTAGCCATAACTTTTTCTGCTTAAAACCCAGAACATAAATTCATAACCAATCATCAAACATTTTCGACTCATGGTGTTCCTAATTGTTCTAAATATAAAAACACACATAAAAAGAGGATCTTCTTAGAGATGTTGTTTCTTAGAATTTGTATTCTATATAATTATCATTTTGGATCTTCTGAGAGAATTTCGGATACCTAAATCAATGTTCCCAAGAAAACCCAATTCAACATCATGACTCTTCCCCCATAAATTCTTTAGATACATCCGTGAGTTTCTTCTTAAGATTGACAAAACCCCGAAAAATCAAAAGCAGAAGTTTTCAAAAATCTTGAAGAATACTATCGATGCAAATCTCAACTTCTATCCATAATTAAGGTTTATCACCCCGATTTCATTTAGCAGTGAGAAATCAATAGAACCAAGAGAGGGCAACGAACCCGTAGATTTGACATCTTTTGAAGTCGATGGAACAACAACTACCGGTGAAAGACGACGTTGCCTCAAGTGTTTTCTAAAAAATCGTCAATTTGTGGTTAAATGGCATGTACTATATGATTTAAATCCAGTATAGAATATGAAGAGTTGAAAGTTGAAGGGTCGAGAATTGGAAAGCATGAAGAATGGGAATGAATCAGAGCATAATCTAGGAGGTAAGCCAACTTGTCGATTGATTTTTTCATGAAAAATATAGTTAAGGATGACCTTTTTCTTTTTTGAATGCCAATGTAGCATAGAGAGGGGTATTGAGGTGTTAAACCTTTGTGAGACCTCACTCACTCTTTATATAATAGATACGCATTTGTTTTCATCACTAATTTATTCATACCATAATTGTAGGAAATTTAATAGTCACACGATAAACATTATAGTTTTCCGTAAGGATGGCATATTTACAATCATTTACAAAGTAGAAAGCATTTAGATGCGTTATACCCTTAGAGTATTCCATGAAGTTCACTTCTTTTCCTTTTTTCTTAGCGGATTTTTTATAGAGAATATAAAAATGTGCATGAGTCTAACATATCCGAGATCAATGCCCATTAAATATCACATTTGAAGCAAGCATTCTCACGCTTTCGGGAGGTACTTTCTTGAACTTCTTTCGGAAGTTTTTCAGAGCGAATCCATTGGAATGACTTCATGTTACGTGGGTTTTAAATTTTTACACGTCTGCGATTGTTTAGATGACCACGATCCAAAAGGCTTTGTTGTCCTTCTGATAAATCCCAATTATAATAAGAAAATCAAATGTTGATAAAAACAATGAATATAAGAACAAGAACACAAATTACTTTAGGTAAAATTCTCCGTTCTTCTTCGTATTTCTTTCTTTCTCATAATTTTTTTTTTCTCTTATTCATAAGAAGGATTAAAGTTTGGTTGAAATTAAAAATTTGTTTGGTTTAAATATGAGTTTTGTTTTGGGTTTCATATGATTTTTGTTGGGTTAGAAAATTGGATTTGGATCGAGTTTTAAATTCATTTTTTCAATTCAAAATAACGATGTTTATCGCAGGTAGACAAAAATCGTGACATAATTAACGGAGATATAGTTTTCAACATATTTTCTCTTTGTTCGTGCATGTTATCATGCATTATATTTTTGTTGGTGTACCTAAATATACATTATTTTCGTTCAGATGTGTAGCTATGTAATGTCATCTAGTTCGTGCATGTCACCATGCATTATACTTTTGTTGGTGTAGCTAAACATTTATTATTTTAGTTGAGATCGATGTGTAGCCATGTAATGTTCTCTAATTCGTGTAGCTAGCAAAGATTTTTCTTTTATAATAACTAAAATTTATAAGGATTTATAAACCTTATAAATATTTTATAAACTTTATAATTTTTTTTATAAAAACTTATAAACATCTTATAATAATATTCCATAAAACCTTACAAAACTTTATAAAACATGTTTTATAAACTCTTATAAATTTAAATTTTTATACCCTTATAAAAATGAACATCAAATAGTAGTATTTTTGAAAAATTGTATGACAAAAGTGGTATATATATATATATATATATGTTTCATACCGAGATATAACTTGTGGCTTATTTAAACATGAATTCAAAACTAATTCAAATCTCATACATGAACTAAGGTCCTTTGTGCTTAAAACTATATTGACTTAAACCTGTTAGTCAACGTTAACGGAATGCTGACCTGAACGATACATGGTTTAATTGGGTCGATTTCGTGGACTCAAAATGAGGGAAAACAGCCAATTTCGACACGAGCTATTTTTGTCGTCCACTTTCATGTCCGAGATTTAACTTTTGAAAATGCACGACGAAAATAGCTCGGATCGAAATTGACCGTTTTCCGGTTGTTTGAGACCCTAAAGATATTCTAATTTGCTGTCCGAGTCGGCTTTAAAAACATTGCCAATTGGGCTTTTCCGAGATTTGTCTCCTTCTATTTTCTTCCAATTCGGTATGCGCAACAAAAAGAAAATGATGCAAAGACAAATTTGAGCTCTGATATTCAACCTTTCGGCCAGGAAGAAGAAGAAATGGCGATTTGCTTGTGTTGCGAGTCACAGATTGTGGCGAAATTGATAGTTAATCCATGGAGTTCGCCGAGGAGAAGGAAGGTAGGTTTTGTAGCGGTCGGCGGTAGTTTAGCTACGATCCGCCGGTTTCCGGCTACCTTCAGGGCATCGGCGGTGGTGGATTCCGATGAGAGTTCTTCCAATTTCGCCAAGCGTATGGAACAAGCTTGGATTATCTCCCAGGTTCGTCATCTTAGTCTGCTAAATTTTCTGATATGCTTGGCTGATTTAACATTTTCATCTACGAATTGATTTCCTCACGAGATATTTAGTTTTGCTGCTACTTCTTGTTAATTTGATGTGTAACTCTGTCTGATTTTGTTGAATCTGAGTAATTATAAGAACTGATTCTTCGTGTTTATTATTTCTTCACAAATCCTTAGTTGCCTCGTATGATTTCAGGTTGAATTACGAGTTTACTCCGTGTTTTATATATGCAGATTTGTGTCTCATGCATATATGCAGTTTTTTTGTATCAATTTGTATCTGCCTGCAATTTTGTATGAGATTGAGAGATTGGATCTGTTATGGAATATGCTAAATTACATATCGAGAGGTAAACTATCAATCAAATTTCGTGACAAGTGTATAATTTACCATATAATTTGTTCCCAAATCATTTTCTTTGTGACTTATGATTCCAACACGTTAGCTGCTTATGAAGGTTGTACCTTGTCTATGCCCATCGTGATCACTGAGTGATGAGGCTTTCTCCCTTAAAACAAACAGACTTAATGTCACAAAGCAATGTAGTTTTTTTTAAATCAGATCCTTGCTTGTTCAATTGTTGGATTCTCTGCATATTTTCTGATATTGGCCTCAACATGTTATGTGCTCTAGTTGTTCGAAGAAATCTATCACAAGATAAAATTTGAAGCCTTTCATCTTGCATTTGCAGTTTCGTCAAGGGTTAATATTGAACTTGTGTGCCGTTCTTGTTCTCTAAAGATCAGTAGATCGCTCCTTTTTTCTACATGTTACAAGACCTGCATTTTGATTCGATGATTTTCTGTGTCTCCTTTTACTGACTGCAGCAGCCAAGACCCGTTGGATGTTCATCGTGCAATGCAAAGGGTCATGTTGAATGCAAATGGTGTGCGGGTACAGGATTCTTCATCCTCGGTGATAACATGCTTTGCCAGGTACCCTCAAGGAATACTTCTTGCGTTATCTGCTCTGGGAAGGTTTGTAATCCAAAGGAAAAACGTTGATTATTTGGCTTTTTTTTGTCCCCATGTCTTCTGGTTTATATTGAGTTTGAACATTTGATTCTTTCGATGCTTTTAGGGTTCAGCATGCTGTAGCGATTGCAAGGGAACAGGGTTTCGTGCCAAGTGGTTGGAAAAGCCTCCAGTGCCGTCATAGTAGCTGATGAACAAAATGCAAGTTCTGTGTTTTGGTATTTGATGATTTTGAGTAAAAAAATGTCTATATTGAGTTAACTGGACTATGAATCAAATAGGCATATATCTTTGTACATGTATTGTGTAATATATATGTGTCAGTGTATGTTCATTCTTATTCATTTCCCCTTGTGTTCTGTCTGTCTACACAACCAATTGCATTTTCATTCTAAGGCTACATCAGCTATACTCGGTCTAAAATGTGATGGTTTACGCTTCTGAATAGGAATTCAAATTTTGGCTAGTGCGAGTTGATCTCAGTTGCATGGTATTGAGTTAGAGAACCAGAATCGGTTCGACTTTGTTGTAAGAAACTCACACTACGCTGCTATGTTATAAAAACCGTAGTAACAAAGAAGGAAAAAGTGAGCGAGAGAGAATTCTTGCAGTTGTGAGATCTTAGTACTTTTGGGAAAATTATTGGGAGCTTATGATTGTTTTTTGGAGGATTTTGTCACTCTCTAAACGGTAGTCATCTTCTATTTTGTTCTGATGGGTGTCTCATGAATGCACTTCTGGATATTTACTCTTACCCGGGAATATGTATACCTTGCAAGTTTTAGAGGTCAATTGTTTGAATCAGTAGTATTGGTAAAGAAGTGTTCTCAATCGGGTTGAGTGTTTTTGCCTACATTGTCACAATTTGAACAATGCAAAGTGTGTTAGGGTTTCTAACCGTTAAAACCACCTCCATTAAGAGGTTCTCAATGGATATCTCATATATAATAAATAATAAAATATTGTAGGGTTGTTCAAACTATGGCAGAAACCCACACATATTTTTTTTTATATTGGGCATGTTCGTTTGTTCATTCAGCTGATTCATCTGGATGAAGATGAGAATTAATGTTCGTTTAGTGCCAGAAATGAGCAACATCCAGATGGATCAGTTGAATGAGTTTTTAAAATCCAGACAAATTTTTCAAAATCATTTGGCTGAACCAAATTGGATCATTTGGATGGAGATGATTTAGTAGAAAATGGCAAATAACGAATATACCCCTAGCTAAACCAAAAAAATTACAACAAAAAACCTAGATCTAAATCGACATCGATCTTCACTCTCTCCACCTCTTCCAACTCTCACTCTCTCCGACGAACTCGGTGGATTCTCACTCTGACGAATCACTCGGCGGTTTCTCTCTCCGGCGAGTCTCGCTGCTGCTTTTCTCTTCCGGCAAGTCTATCGCTGCTGCTTCTCTCTCCGGCGAATATACAGGCGAGCTTCCCCTCTCTCTTTTCTTCTTATTTTCTCTTAGCTCTTATTCTTTTACATGAGACCATTACTATTGATGTATATAGTGTCTTTGTATATGACTGAGTCATGTATAGGAAAGTCTCTTTTCTAAATAGAGTCTTCTCTTTTCTAAATAGTCTTTGTGAACTGGTATTGTATAAACCAGTGTAAATAAATTGGTTAGAGAGTTGGTTAAAAGCTTGGTTTATGCCTTGGTCAATTTGTATATAAACTCTCAATTGTACATTTTGGTTTAATTAATGAAATGAAGATTATTTATTAATATGGTATCAGAGCAAATAATCTCTCATTTCTCTCTCTAAAACACTTCCGCTTTCCGATCAAATCTCACCGGAATTTCACTGGTTTTTCTCATTTTCTTCTTCATCGGTTGCTCGATTCGAGTAAATCGTTCTTCGGCGAGCAGATTCATCGGTATTCCTGTGCGATTTCAACTTCTTCTTCGTCGTATCAGCTGAAATCGAGTATCAATGGGAGGAAAACGCAACTGCAAGTCGAAATATAGGTCTTTCTACACCTGAAATCGATTCTATAGTGTCTCCGAAGTCTCGCGATGTGGCTTATGCTCCTCCGCCATCTCGTGTTGACATCGAAGCAACGGATCGTGAATTCGGAGTCTCAGATCGTGTTTGTGGTCATCGATCTGCTTCTTTTCCTTCTCGAGATCAGTTTGAGGTATCGAATAATCCCGATAACATTCATTCGCCTTATCATCTTCATAGCTCAGATAATCCAGGCTTAGTTTTAGCATCAGAACCTTTAGATGGTAATAACTATGGATTTTGGATCATCGGTATGACTACTAGCTTAGAGGCTAAGTATAAAATGGGATTTCTGGATGGATCGATCGTTAAGCCTGATGAGAATGATCCTTACTACAAGATTTGGTGCCGTTGCAACATGATCAAGTCTTGGTTGCTGAATAGCATTTCTAAGAAGTTTTACACACGTATTCTATATATTAAACATGCGTATGATATTTGGAAATTTTTCACACTCGATTCCACAAGTCTAATCTTCCAAGGCTTTACAAGTTGCGTCATCAGATACACTCATTCTACCAAGGCAGTCTTGATCTATCTTCTTATCATACTCAAACTCAGGTTCTTTCTGAAGAATAATCCAACATTCAGAGTCCAGCTGCTACTGTTAAAGATCTCTTAGCAGAAAAGGGTACTAATCGAGTTATAGATTTCCTAATGGGACTTAATGACAACTATGAAAACATTAGAAGTCGTATCTTGATGAAGAATACTTTGCCATCACTGTCTGAAGTATACAATTTTCTTGATCAGGAAGACAGTCAGAAGGATGCAAGATCTCCTGATCTCATTACTTCAGCAACTTTTCAAGTCTCTCAGTCATACAATCTGGATAAACAAGCTGGGCCAGGGGGAAAGTCAACTGGTTATCAGAGAAAGGATAGGCCTTACTGCACATTTTATCACCGAGTTGGTCATGTTATAGATAAATGTTACAAGAAACATGTTTTTCCAACAAGCTTCAAGCCTAATCAGAAGGGTGATAAGACTTCTATGTTAGCTAATGTTGCATTGGGTGATACCATGCAGAGAGATGGTGCTGTTTCAGATGATCTCTCTCCGGATCAGATCCAACAATTAGTGTCTTTTCTCAGCAGTAAACTTCAGCCTCCTACATCTCATGCCATTCCAGAAGTTCATTCTATCTCAGCTTCCACTCTTTCTTCATCAACCACTGGCCCAATTCCTGGTATATTTTATTCTTCTATGTTTTGTTCTTTTGTTTGAATTGATAGGCCTTATGTCTGTTCTGCTGATAGTAATATCTCAGCTATCAATGCTTGGGTTATAGATTCAGGAGCAACTAATCACATTTCCCATCAAAAATCATCTTTTACTTCCTTTAAACCACTCCCAAATACCACTGTTACCTTACCTAATGGGATTCTTGTGAGCATTGTGGGTATAGGTACCATACATTTGGGTAGTTCTTTAACTCTTTGTGATGTTCTCTACATTCCTCAATTCAAATTCAATCTTCTTAGTGTCAGTTCTCTCACTAAGAGTCTTCAGTATCGAATTTGGTTTGATGAATTATCTTGTGGTATTCAGGAGCCTATTCAGAGATTAATGATTGGAATGGGTAGACAGGTGGCTAACCTTTACTTCTTGATATAGATTCCTTAGCTTTACAAGGTTCTTCATCATCCATTGTTGCTGCCTCTGTTGCTAGTATGGATATGTGGCACAAACGGTTAGGTCATCCCTCTCTTTCTAAACTTCAAAATTTACAATCTATTCTTTCTTTTCCTAAACAAAAATTTAATACTGAATTCCACTGTAAAACTTGTCATCTTTCTAAACAAAAATATTTGCCTTTTGTTTCTCATAATCATCTTAGTGAAAAAACCTTTTGATTTGGTAACACATTTTTCAGTTTCCACACATGATGGTTTTAAGTACTTTCTTACAATAATATATGATTGTTCTCGTGCTACTTGGGTATACTTACTTAAGACAAAGTCTGATGTCTTACACATCTTTCCTAGTTATGTAGTGATGATATAAACACAGTTTGACAGGAAAATTAGAGGGGTTAGATCCGACAATGCTCCAGAACTCAATTTCACTTCCTTCTATCAATCCAAAGGCATTGTGTCTTTTCATTCTTGCCCTGAAACTCCACAATTGAATTATGTTGTTGAGAGAAAACATCAACATATCCTTAATGTTGCTAGATCCTTGTTCTTTCAATCCCATATTCCTCTTTCTTATTGGGGTGACTGCATTCTCACCGCAGTACACTTGATTAATTGATTACCTATTCCTGTTCTAAAGGACAAAAGTCCATTTGAAGTTTTAACACAGAAAATTCCAGATTATAACCAAATTAAAATTTTTGGTTGTCTCTGTTATTCTTCTACTTCACCCAAAGGCAGACATAAATTCCAACCTAGAGCTCGAGCTTGTGCTTTCCTTGGTTATCCTGCTGGATACAAAGGTTACAAACTCTTAGATCTATAAACTAATGATGTTTTGATCTGGAGACGTGTTGTCTTTCATGAGGAGCTCTTTCCCTTTGTTGGATCAAACTTATCTCATGATGACTTGAACTTTTATCCTGATTTGATTCAACTAACTCATGTGATCCCTATTGTTCCTGGTAATGAGACTTCTTCTCATTCTCCTTATGTAGATCCTTTGCCTTCTGCAAGTTCTAAATTAGATGTTCCTGAGTCTTCTACTCATACATCACACATGATCACTAAACAACCTGCTTACCTTCAAGACTATTATTGTAATTCAATAGGATCTTCAACCATTCATGAGATTTCTTATTTTCTTTCTTATGGTCAATTTTCTCCTCTTTATCTCTCCTTTTTGGTTGCCATTGACAAAACCAAAAAACCTAAAACCTATGCTAAGGCAAAGAAATATTTGGTTTGGGGTGAGCCTATGCATGCTGAAATTGATGCTTTGGAAGATACTGAAACTTGGACTATCTGTACTCTTCCACCTGATAAAGTCCCTATTGGTTGCAAATGAGTTTTCAAGGTTAAATTCAATGTTGATGGCAGTGTTGAAAGATATAAAGCTAGGTTGGTGGCTAAGGGTTATACTCAACAAGAAGGTGTTGACTATAAGGAAACCTTTTCTCCTGAAGTCAAGATTACTACTGTCAAGCTTCTCCTTCTCTTGCTGCTATCTACAACTTTTCTCTTCATCAGTTGGACATTTCTAATGCCTTTTTGAATGGAGACCTCGATGAGGAGATTTACATGAAGCTTCCTCCAAGATATGCTGATAGAAAGGGGGACAAACTGCCTCCTAATTCTGTTTGTAAACTTCAGAAATCTCTTTATGGCCTCAATTCAAGACAATGATTTTTGAAGTTTTCCACTACCTTACTTGGATTGGGTTTTCAACAAACTTCTTCTGATCACACTTGTTTTCTCAAATCTTCTGCGTCTCTCTTCCTCTGTGTCGTAGTTTATGTGGACGACATCATCATCATTAGCAATAATGATGCTAAAGCTGACTTCCTCAAATCTCAGCTCAAGTTGTTTTTCAAACTTCGTGACCTTGGACCTCTCAAATATTTCCTTGGAATGGAAATTGCTCGATCTGCAGAGGGTATTCATGTGTGTCAAAGAAAGTATGCCCTGGATTTACTTGAAGAAACTGGTTTACTTGGATGCAAACCATCAAGTATTCCTATGGATTCTCACATCAAGTTTTCCAAGGACAGTGGTGGAGATTTTATTGATGTTGAAGCCTATAGACGTCTCATTGGCCGATTGATGTACTTGCAGCTTACTAGACCTGATATTATGTTTGCTGTCAATAAGCTTAGCCAGTTTTTAGCTGCTCCTAGGAAAGCACATCTTCAGGCAGTTCTCAAAATCCTGCATTACATCAAAGGCACCATTGATCAAGTTTTTTTTTATTCTTTTAAAGCTGAACTGCAAATCCAGGCCTTTGCTGATGCAGTTTGGGCTTCTTGTCAAGACACTAGGAGATCTACTTCTGGTTTCTGCATTTTTCTAGGTACTTCTCTTATTTCTTGGAAGTCCAAGAAACAACAAGTGGTTTCCAAGAGCTCTGCTGAAGCAGAATACATGAGTCTCTCTTTCCTGATGGTATGGCTTACTAACTTCTTCAAGGAATTGAACATCTCTCCGGTAAAGCCTACTCTTCTCTTTTGTGATAACACTGCAGCCATTCATATAACTAACAATCCAGTTTTTCATGAACATACAAAACATATAGAATCTGATTGTCATAGTGTCTGAGAAAGAATGGTTTGGATATTCGTTTAAGAACAGGTGATGCTACAATGTGATTTAAGTTTCAATTCGTCATTGCAATGTACTGTTTGATGAAATAATCATGTTGTTTTGATAAGAAGCGAGTGTAAATTGTCATTCTGAGACCTATGTTCCTTTTGTTTAGAATCATAGTTTTGTTCTTGGAAGATGAGATTGGTTTCTTGTTTGATTCATATTGCACTGCTCTGTATATATTCTTTCTTGAATAGAGAAACATGTGCTCTTGGTCCAAATGGGTATACGTTTTTTCTTTGCTTTTTCATTACAAATGGGTGCCATCTTTTCTTTGTTTTTTGCTTTTTATTTTTATTTTTCGCGAATGAAATTGTGAGCTTCAAGATAGAATGTAGTGATCTTGGTTATAAATTACTATTTTCAATGGTTCTGTAACTATAGATTTTACTGATTCCTTTATTGTTTATAGCTCGGATTATACAAATGATTCTTATTGCATAATCGTTTTCTATGCATTCCAGTCTTATTGTTTATAACTCAGATTATACAAATGTTTGTTCTTGGAAGATGAGATTGGTTTCATGTGAATGCTACCATTTATTTTTTTGCTTTGCGTTAAGTTTGATTCTCAGTTGTATCTTACTTTAAAGTTCACACTTACTTCTTGTAGATAGTTGCTGGCACAATGACATCCATCCCTAGTACTGATGTGAGTATTCAAAAACATTTGTTTATATATTCAAAAACTTTTTACTGAATGCTTTTCTGAAATTTAGATTGATTTCTTACAAAAACATTTGTTTATATCTTCAACTAAGAATCTTGCGTGGAGTGATGAGCAAATCCGTTTCTATCTTTAACTAAGAATTGATGAGAAACTGAAAGAAAATATAAGAAAACAGAATGTGAATGATGCTGGGAGACAGTCAATTATAGACAAGTTCTATGAGGCATTTGGGGAAAGACATCCATGGAAAAATTTTGGGATCAAGTTTACTACTTGCAAGAGCCTGTGCAAATCTTTCAAGAGACTGACTCATAACAGGACTAGACTTGGTTATGGTTCAAATGGGTTCATAGACATAAGTGAGGATTGGTGGAACGAGCGGTGTAATGTATATATATGTTCATTACACTTGGTTTTTTTTCTTTGATTCAGTCTTAAGGCTCGATGTAAGGACCGCTTGATTTCTTGATTCACTGCCTTATATCTTTTTTATTCTCATTGTTTGATTTCAAGAATGGCCTGGAGCTAGGAAAATAAAAGATAAATCAATGGCAAACATGGATTTGATGGAAAAAGTCTTTGGTACGGTTCAAATAAGTGGAGCTGAATGTTGGACTGCTCAGCAAGGTGAAGAGCATTTAGACACAATGCATCTGGATCAAGATACCGATGATGATGCTGAATCAAGGCAAATTCCTCCTACTCAAGATGCTAATGCTGAATCAAGGCAAATACCTCCTACTAAAGATGCTGATATTGATATTGGCAATGGTCACTCATCTTCCAATATTGGCAATGGTCCCTCATCTTCTAGTAAGCTAAGGGCTAGTAGAAAAAGATAAAGGTTTGTACAAGCAGAACAAGTTGTAGCATAAGTGATTAGGGATACTGTTCAATCACGTGATAAGATTCTTTCCCACAAGAACCAACTAATAGAGAGCCACCCTGAATTTAGTTGTAGTCAGCTTCGAGCTATGGAAGTTCTATACTCGCTGCCTACTATAAGGATGTGGTCTCCCTTGTACAAAGCAGCAATTCAACATCTCAAGCAAGATATTGCCAATCGTCAGACGTTCTTATTTTATAAACATGATGAGAACAAGGTTATGTACTTGGAGTTTGCAACTGGTGAAAGCAGGGATGCATGAGGACCATTTATGCTTTCAATGCTTCTTATGAACTCTAGTGTCTGTCAATGCTTCTTATGAACTCTAGTGTCTTTCAATGTTTCTTATGAACTCTAGTATCTTATTTGTGTGTATGAGAAGGAGGTTTATTTTGTGTGAATGAGAATGAAATTATCTTGTTATTTTGTTTTTTTCAGTTATCATTTATGATTATGATGGTAGATGCGATCTCATTACTTTTATACTCTAACTAATGTTGTAATCAATTTGTGTTCTTTGTTACAGAATACAGAATGGACTAAGCTTTCAAGGAAGAGCATCATCTTCCATTGTTGAAAAACGCTAAGTGTCTGTCAATGCTTATTTTGTGTATGAGAAGCAGGTTTATTTTGTGTGAATGAGAATGAAATTATCTTGTTATTTTGTTTTTTTCAGTTATCATTTATGATTATAATGGTAGATGCGATCTCATTACTTTTATACTCTAACTAATGTTCTAATCAATTTGTGTTCTTTGTTGCAGAATACAGAATAGACTAAGATTGCAAGGAAGAGCATCGGCTTCCATTGTTGAAAAACGCTAAGCTCTTGTAAGGTTTCGCTATTGTGTGTTTAGTTGATAAGATTCTCTTATGGAAGCTATTATTGTCTCTTATGGATCAAATGGTTAAGATTAGCATTTGTGGGTTTTCTTTTTTGAGTTTTGTGATAATTTGCTTAGCCTACTCGTCAGTATCTAAGTTAATCATATCTTAGCTGAAGTTTTAAGCTTTCCATGTTCTTATATCTCATTGCTTCTATTCTTACATATATTGATCCTTGTCTGTCTTTTTACATGAAACAGATTCAAAGTTCTTTAACTAGTAAAAAAATCATCAAATTTCCTGTATTGTGAAGTCGGAACGATGAATCTCCCGTTTGGTTGCATTTTTACTGTGGACATTCGTTCTTGTTGATTGCAGAAAGTTAAGATGAGATGAACAGTAAGGTACAATTACAAAAATCTCGTGAATCATAGTTTTGTTCTTGGAAGATAAGATTGGTTTCATGTGAATACTGCCAATTGTTTTTTGCTTGATTTGGCTTGAACAAAAATCTCATTTCGTTTTCTGTTTTGGTTTTGCAGGAAACATTTAGATTTTTGATTGAGGATGATGAGATGGAGTTGGTAATAGAGGAGGAGAAAAACATGTATGCTCTTATAGAAGAAATGTATGGAGTTAAGGAAGTTAATATTGTCATACAATTAGTGAGGACAAATCGAGGTGGAGGCTGGCGTCGAGTGCAACGGTTTATGTTGGAGTCTTAGGTACAATGCTTTGATATTCTAAGCATGAACCAATCAACATTTAGGAGTTTATGTAAGACACTATCAGAACAGTACAAGTTAGAGGAATCTTGACATGTTTATCTTGAAGAGAGTGTTGCAATGTTCATAGAGATGGTTGCACAAGATCTAACTGTATGGGTCCTAGCTGAGTGATATCATCATTCACTTGACATAGTGAAAAGGAAGTTGGATGATGTTTTGAGTGCTCTCTTGAAACTCGCAGCAGACATTGTGAAACCTACAAGGGATGAGTTCACAAGTGCTAGTCCTTTTCTAGCAGATAATGATCGGTATATGCGTTATTTTAGGGATTGCATTAGTGCCTTTGATGGTACTCATGTGCCAGTTCGTCCTCCATCAGGGAATGTAGAGCCATTTAGAGGTCGAAAAGCAGAAGCAACAATGAATGTTCTTGCTATATGCAATTTCAGTATGAAATTGATATATGCTTATGTTGGGGTTCCCGGGAGAGCACATGATACAAAGGTCGTAACATATTGTGCTACACAAGAAGCTTCTTTTCCTCATCCTCCATCTGGAAAGTACTACTTAGTAGACTCAGGTTACCCAACCAAAAGTTGTTACCTAGGCCCTCATCGTAGAACTAGATACCACCTAGATCAGTTCAATAGAGGAGGACCACCGACAAACAGTAGGGAATTGTTTAACCGAAAGTATTCTAGTTTGAGATCAGTAATTGAGCGAACCTTTGGTGTATGGAAGGATAAATGGAGGATTCCAGACAGAAAACACTCCAAGTATGAGCTGAAGAAATGGATCAAGATTGTGACAGCAACCATGGCTCTCCATAATTTTATCTGAAATTCACAGCAGAAAGATTCTGATTTTGCACATGGGAAAACAGTGGAAGCGTATGAACAGCATGGTATGGGCATGTTCCATACATATCGGCTGGTTATAGAATGATGGAGGTTATGCGTGATTCTACCACTATGGAGATGGCGAAAGGAATTAGACTTGCATATTAACAGGTATGTGAACATTCAACTTTGTCTTTTATGCGTCTTCTAGTTTAGATTGTGGTTTTTGAGATCTTAATGTTGCCTTGGATATTTGTTCCTGTGGGATGAGAGATTTTGCTTGTGTCCTGCTTCTATGGACTTATACATTAATGATCTCTAATCTACTTCAATATGAATCGAAAGATTGTCATTTTGGGTGATTAGTAGAATGGATTAGTATTTGCGAAAGTGACTAATCTACTTGTTAGGATCCATGTCTTGGAAATGGTTTATCATATGATTTAGCATCATTAGTCATAGGTTGAACACTCGTAGTCTATGATCTCTACCCAGAGTCCATGCCTTTATCTCTTTGTTCAAATCGAATTTGTCTTTGCTTTTGTTGACTTTTCTAAATTGCTTTTAAATTGCTTTCTTTAAGTTTGATTGGTTTATGCATGCTTTCTTTTATGGATCTTGTTCTTGTTTAGTTAATTTCATTGCTTATTGCTTCATTTTACTAGGTTGTTAAAATTGGTTACCAAACATAAATCTTGAATTGGCTTAGCTTCATTAGTTTCTTGTATTCCTATTGTTCTAAAACATACTCCTTGTGGAAGAATAACCTCTAAGTATTACAATGACATTTCCATGCACTTGTGGTTTATTGCTTAGAGTTTAAAGCTTAGTAGTAGTTGCATCGTGGGTTTATTTTGAATTCAAACTTGAAATTATCTACGCACCAAGGGGATACACAATTTTCTCGGACATGTTGGTTTATACAAGAGATTTATCCAAGATTTCTATAAAATTGCCAGACCTCTCACCCGCCTATTATGTAAAGACATTTATTTCGAGTTTGACGATGAATGCCTCGCTGCTTTCCAAAAATTCAAAAGAAGCACTTGTCTCTGCACCAGTTTTGCAACCACCGGATTGGGAATTACCTTTCGAGATAACGTGTGATGCCAGTGACTATGCAGTGGATGTAGTTTTAGGACAAGAAACTCCATATAATTTATTATGCAAGTAGAACCTTAGATGAAGGTCAATGCAATTAAGCAACTGCGGGAAAGGAGTTGCTAGCGTTAGTATTTACATTTGAGAAATTTCGTTCATATCTGGTTGGTTCGAAGGTAATTGTTCATACCGATCATGCAACTATAAGATATCTAATGACTAAGAAGGATGCTAAACCGCACCTGATAAGTAGGATCATTCTGCTACAAAAAATTGATATCGAGGTTAAAGACCGGAGATGTGTAGATAATGGTGTAGCTGATCATCTTTTCCGAATGCGAATTGAGAAAAAGTTGCCTCTAGATGATAGCCTACCAGAAGAGAATGTTTACACCATGTATGTTCGTCACATAGAAGCACCCCCTAACCTCTAAAAAATGACATCATCGTACACTCGCTGGTACATTCACATTGCTAATTACCTCGCTGCAGAACTTGAACCCCCACAATTTACGGGATACAAGAAAAAGAAGTTTTTGCGAAAAGTAAGAAAATATTATTGGGACGAACCATACTTCGACAAGAATTGTTCATATGGAATGTTTAGAAGATGTGTTAATGAGGAAGAAATTTCAGATATACTCTTTGCTTGTCATGGTTCTGATTACGCTGGGCATTTTGCAACTTTTAAAATGGTATCAAAAGTTTTACAAGCTGGTTTCCGGTGGACCACCATGTTTAAGGATGCTCATGCTTTCATCTCTAAGTGTGATGCTTTCCAGAGACATGGAAACATCAGCAGGCAAAATGAGATGCCACATAACTTCATTCAGGAAGTTGAAGTTTTTGATGTCTCGGAAATCGACTTTAAGGGTCCTTTTCCCTCATTATTTGGGAACCAATACATCTTAGCTGCTGTTGACTATGTCTCTAAGTGGGTAGAAGCCATAGCAAGACCTACCAATGATGCAAAGGTAATGTAAAGGTGTTTAAATCAACCATCTTCCCGACGTTAAGAGTCCCACGAGTAGTGATAAGCAATGGAGGTTCTCACTTCATCAACAAGGTTTTTGAGAACCTTTTAAAGAAAAATGGCGTTAAAAATAAGGTAGCCTCACCTTATCATCCCCAAAAAATGGTTAGATCGAAGTATCCAATAGAGAAATCAAGTCTATCTAGGAAAAATAGTGAAACCTGAAACAATGAAGGATTGGTCAACTAAGCTAGACAACGCTCTTTGAACATATATGATAGCTTACATAACACCACCTGGTACCACTCCTTTCTACCTCTTCTATGGAAGAGCATGTCACCTTCCAGTATAAATCGAATACCAGGCAGCATGGGCTATTAAGAAGTTAAACTTCGACATTAAACCAACCGCAGAGAAACGATTGATTCAGCTAAATGAATTGGATGAAATTCGCCACAACGCCTATGAAAATTTGAGGATCTATAAGGAAAAGACGAGAGCCTATCATGACAGAAAGATAATACCCAAGGTGATCAATGCAAATGACAAGGTCCTGCTATACAATTCACGAGCAAAGCTCTTTCCAGGAAAATTGAGGTCGCACTGGTCTGGACTTTTTCGGGTAAAAGAAAACCATATGGAACAGTTATCCTATGAGGAAAAGATGGAAGTTACTTTCCTGCAAACGGTCAGTGTGTCAAACCCTATCTAGCGAATATTAGAGAAGCTGAATAAGAGGAGATATCCTTAGCAAATCCACTTAGAAAATGGCGTTCAACTCGAGCTAAACGACTTAAAAAAGAAAGCGCTTGATGGAAGGTAACCCACTAGTAAGTGTTTAGTTATGATTATTTACTTGCTTTTATTTTTAACATTTTAATTTAAGTGTCTCATGTGAAAAAAAAATTTCACCAATTAAAACGCAGTCTCCGACGATCTTCGAGGTACACTTTTCAATCCATATCTTTTTTATTTTCTCGGATCTAATTTCACATCTGGACGGTGTGATTTAAGTCCAGGGGAAGGTTCCTCGGTATCTGACGATATTTGCTTTCTTTTTGGTTTTTATCGAGTCATTTTAAAAAACATTATAACTCAAATTGTTTTATTGAGTCAAAATTAGTTGGGATTTATGACCTTTCTAGGAATACATGCTTTGATTTTGAGACTCAGTGACCATCATGGCAAGGTTGTTCATGACAAACTATTCAGAAACTCCATGGCTGGACTCCCTCACCAAAAATTTCAGTTTGCATTGATTTCGATGAACCTGACTTTTACCCTATCTCTATTGGACTACTAACGTGATTTAATTTTTCTCTTGAATGGTGTTAGATTAGGGAAACGAATCATACATTCATGACTTCTTATTCTCTTTACCAATCTTTGTTGATCTTGAATGGCCAATTTATTTTTAGTTGGTACGCCACCTTAAATCCTTACCTCTTTTCAGACCTCATGCACTCTTGTTTTCATTGTCATATGTGTAAAAATTTGAAAAATATGGGAGAGAAAGGGATCGAGGCAATTTTCTAACCACTGCAGATGCATGGATTGAGAAAACATGTGGAGTACAAAGATTGTTATTCGAGAGCTTAGTTTTTCCTTGGGATTTACAAAAATCAAGGTAATTTTCGTGCCTATGAGACTCGTATTAAAAAAGATCATTTTCCCCATTATCTAAAAGAAAACGTGAAAAAAGGAAAAGGAAATGATCAATAAAAAGAGTCTTATGGCCAAGAAAAATCTCAAGGAATGCCATTGATCGATTGAGAGAGAGTTGGAGCGATTTGAAGTGATTCCTAGAGAAAAATCTAAGTTTGAGGCAGTTTGGCATCTAGTGGTTGAAAAACTGTGGACAACAACATGTCTGTTCTCTCTTGCGGTTTTGCATAATATCTTGCATCTTCGGGAGCGTCTGATAACTCTAAACACTTTTACTTTACCCTTAAATAAGCCTTTTAACTTCTAGTGCCGTCTACCATAATGACATTCTTTATTGAGAAAACTCACAAAAAACTTAATGAATATAGAGAGAGTCAAATGATGTGAACTTAAAGTTTTTGTAGGTTTGGGATTTAGAGTATGGACAAGGCTTGCGAAAGTCACGATGGGAGTAAGATGAGAATGTCTTGAATTAACTTTGTTGCATGTGGATTACATGTCAAAGAATCATAGCTATGATCTCAAAGATATGTGAGTTCCTACGTTTTCAAACCTCCTTTCTATATTTGGGTTGCTGTTTGTTTGAAGAAAAACAAAGATCTAAGTTTGGGAGAGTTGATATACTTTAAATTTTATCGGTTTTTACAATGTTTTAATAGGTTTTTAATTAAAAAAAATGACTTGATTTTGGTATTGCTGCTTTTAGTGTTTTTTTGTAGTTTTCAGAGTATTTTCAGGAAATTTGAGCAATTGGCTAAAAATGATGCAAAACAAGCATTTTGAAGGTTAGACAGCTTCTGAGCATCAAATATTTCACATCATATGGAGACCTTCCCACCGTTGGATCAAGCTCAAATGTTACAACAAGATATCTGGGAGCGCTAGCTTTCATTTTCCATATCAGATCGTCTAAATCCAACGGTCGGATCTCAAGATATGCTTAATATAATAAAAACCCAATCGATCGATTGCTCCTAGGTTAATTGGTCGATTTCACATCCGCAAATTTGGTTGGCGTTGAAAATCAGAGGCAGTCGATCGATTGCCCCTAGAGGGATCGATCGATTGCCCCCTAGAGGGATCGATCGATTGCCTTCATATAAATAAGGAAAATTTACATTTATCCGATATCTTCCTAAATTTTCAAGGGAATATATCCTAACCACCATATATCACTTTAAAAACACAGTAGAAGCCACGAAAATCAGGGCTTAATGACCATCTTCATAGCCACCTAAAGTTTCATAGATTTAGGTTTCTTTTACAGATTTTTACGCTTTGTTCGATAAGGGAGAAGATCTCGCCTTCTTGTACCTTTTGGATAAGTTTTCTAAGCCTTTTTAACTACTATTTTCAATGAATATGATTTTATTTATTGCTGTTGTTTTGATTTCCATATCCATGTTTGAGTAGTGATTCGTTGGGTTGAAGTGATAACTAGATAAGGAATTCATGGCTTGATAAATATGATTATTAGTATAAAATTCGATAAGGGTTCTTTATCTAATCTTGTATCTACTGCATGAACTAGCATAACTAACTAATGGTTCATTTTAGATTGGTTTTTGGTTGCACACTATTTGATTAACCGATCCAAACTAGTCTAGGTGAGCACAACGCCATAACCTGCGAGAGTTGAGTTATGGAGTTGAGTGAACATATCAAACCAGTTCTGAAATTACATTTTTATCTTCTTAATTTCCTGCGAAACTTGAGCAATTAATTGGTTTAAGGATAAGTAGGATAAGTAATTATCGCTACGAGAGTAGGTTAGTTACAAATGAGTGATTTGAGTTCAAGAATGCTAACTAGTTAAAATTATATATTCGAAAACCTGAAAAATTTAATCTATGAATTCCTAGAGAAATACCTAACGCCGAACACTTAGTTTATTGAATTTGCTTATCGTTTTTAATTGCTTTACTTTGCTATTTTCATTTATCGTCGCACCACAAAAAAAGCCTTCCATGTTTCTCGTTTTATCTTTTATCCTAGTTACAAATTTTTATTGTAGACTTGGTCTTTTTGGATTCGATCCCTAAATACTACGATCGTCTACTATGCACTTGCAGTTTAGATCATTGTGTTTATTTCGGGTAAAACTTATACCTACATCACTAGACCTTACCCCTCAAAAGGTAATCCTCTGTCGCAATGTTATCTTTTGATAAAACAATTTTTCCATTCTATTTTTAATATTTTCAACAATCTATGTCTCTTATTTTGGTTCCACCTCCAATCCACATATTCCTTCTTCAGCTTCTTAAATCATTGCCATCAGTAAATCTCAGTTACCGAAAGTGAAAACATCTTCTGTTACGGTTCCACCACCAGCCACCTCCTTATCCTGAAGCTCGCCCTTCCATGATCACTCGTATTAAATAGAGCATCACAAAAACAAAAACCCAATCTTGTTCCATACTGAAATCATCTCACCTCTTTCTACCTTTCATCTTAAAGCTCTAGAGGATCCAGATCCACCAACCCAGATCCACCAACCATGAATGAGTAATTTGATGCTTTAGTTAAAATGAAACGTTGAATTTGATACCATGGCCTCAAGCTACTAACATTATGCATTCCATCTGATTATTTAGGTATAAATTTAACGTAGATGCAAGTTGTATCGATACAAGGTTCGGTTGATGGCAAATAGAAAATCTCAACAACCTTGCATAGATTGTGACGAGACTTTTAGTCCTGGGAACAAACCATCAACCATTTGCCTTTTTCTCAACGTTGTTCTCTCTCCCCAACGGTCGATCCATCGACTTGATGTCAAGAATGCTTTCCTCCGTGATATCCTCGACGAAACGGTATATATGCATCAGTCACCAGGCTTTCATGATCCTTCTCACCATAACCACATCTACTTACTCAAACGGACAAGCTCCTCGAGCATATAACCAACGCTTCACTAAGTTTGCGGTTAGAGTCGGCTTTGACCAAAGCAAATAAGATCCATCTTTTTTGTCTACAACAGACATGCTGAACTAGCCTATCTTCTCCTTTGTGTTGACGATATTGCAATCACCGCTTCCTCAACGGCTCTCCACCATCATCTCACATCTTTGATCAGCAATGCATTCTCCATGAAGGATCTCGGAGAGCTTCGCTACTTACTTGGTATCTTCATCAAACAAAATGACTCAGGCCTTCTTTTTCACTCAACAAAGTTATGTCGTTGGCATACTCCATCGAGCAAACGTGTACAAATTGAAATCCTTGCATCACAGTAGCAGACTCACGTGCAAAACTATATGTCGATGATAGCTCATCCGTCTCTGGTCCGACATTATATCGCTCTCTCTACACCGACAGACTCGCATGCAAAATTTATTTTTTTGAATTTATTTTGCATTTTTTATGTTCAATTTTATCGAGTAATCTAAATATTTGGTTAAAATGAAATATATAATAAACTAACTATATCTAAGAAAATCACACACAAAACATAAAAATTAACACGTAAGAAATCATTTTGAAGATGGAAAAAATAATGACACACAAGACAAATTTTTTTTTAAAACGATTTGTAATTATACTATAAATTGTTTAACCAAACACTAATAATAAACTATTAGATAAATAAAAGTGCCTGTCAATAGGTCAAACTATTATAAAGTTGGAAAACAAAAGAATGGTCCATCAAAAAAAAAAAAAAATTGTCCAAGCACATATATATTCTAATTATATATAATCTTAAGAGTTTTACTTTTATGATTAAGAATATATGAAAAATGACTTTTTAAATTCTTATCATTATTCTTCGGCATGATAATACCAACTAATAAAAATATATTTTAAAATCACTTTCTACATTTGTACACAACTACTTTCTACATTAATACCAACTACTTTTTGAAATAGAAGTTCCTGCAATAAAGAAAACCCTTCGTTTTAAGAAACATAAAACAATATTTAAAACGAAACATATACTAAAACAGAAGGAATTCTTTTCATAAAAATTTAGATGAAGTTTATGCATGTCTGACACATGATATGTGATATATTTAAAAATGTGAAAATATTTAAAAGTTTTATTTAGGAAAAGTTAGTGCGAATACCAAAAAAAAACAAAAAAACAGCTCAATAGTTAACAAACAATATGATCTAACGTAAGTTATGAGTAAAAAAAAACAAGCTGAGTTAAATTAATTCATATAACGTACAATTACTTTATATCATCTAGACAATTTTCTTATACATAGAATTGTTGGAACAAGTTAGTATTAAACACTTTTGAATTCATAATAACTGCATTTGAAATCTTATATTTATCGTATATTGCTTGATTTCAGATAATCTTTCTTTCAAAAGAGTGATAAGGTGACTTCCTTCTCCGTCATTCAACGGCGGCTCTCAAGGCGACGAAATCCTCTTCTGGCGACCTTTTCAGGCCCTCCCCAGCTCATGGGGAAGATAAAATACCGAAAGATGACACCACCCAAACCACCTCCCAAGTCAGCTGACAAAATCTCAATCTCAACCAGATCTAAAATCAAAAATCAAACCCCGGCTATCGATGTCTCGAAGTCAAACTCACAGGCAGGACCTACGGTGATTTCCGACAAGGCCGTTGAGATCCCTAGCTCCTCAATAGTTCCACCAGCAACCGATGCCCAATCGACTGTCACGCCGACGGTCTTGGCCATGGAAAACAAGGAAGATCTGAAGGGCGCTGGAGGCGAACCAGATCGATCCCCAATCAACACTGCGACAACTCCAGTTCCGATTGTAAGTGCTCCGGAGCGGGAAAATACCAATTCCCCTCTGAATACTGTGCAAACAGTAAACCACAAATATACAGGTTCCACCGAATCGTTACCTGAGGCTAAAAATTCTGGGCCCAACTCATGGGCAAATATTGTCAAAGGTTCCTCGAAGCCACTAAAGAAGAAAGGTCAAGCTTTCACTCTTGCCTCCGGAGAATCGTGTGTCAAGATCCCAAACGATGTTATCGAGAGAAACAAGAAAGCGTGGGATTGCTTCATATTGGGACAGTTCTATTCAGACCCACCATCTCAAGGCATCATTCACAACATCGTAACTGAAATTTGGAGCAAGCAAATGCGTGATGTTGCGGTGTCTAAAATGGAGGGAAATGCTTTCCTCTTCCGAATCCCAAACCCATCCACGAGAAATCGTGTGCTCAACCAACGTCTCTGGCAAATCGAAGGTCAGACTATGTCTGTAGCAAAATGGGACCCGGGTGTAGCACCTGTCAAGCCAGAGCTTACTTCTGCTCTGATTTGGCTTGAATTACGCAACGTCCCCTTTCAGTTCTTTAATGAAGAAGGTCTAGAGCATATTGCGGGGCTTGTGGGGGAACCAAAAGACCTACACCCTGCAACTGCAAACAAGACGATTCTGGAAGTTGCAAAGGTCTTCACAATAATTGACCCAAGAAAGCCGTTACCTGAGGCAGTGAACGTACAGTTCGAGTCTGGGGAAATTAAGAGAATACATGTCTCGAGTCCGTGGATGCGTCCAGTTTGCTCCCACTGTAAGGAGATAGGCCACAGCCTCCGACATTGCAAGAAGGCTCCAATCACATGTAAGACATGTAGAGTAACTACACACTCTGCTGAATAGTGTCCGAGGGCAAAACATGCCGGGTCCAGGCAAACCAGAAACCACCGGAGAAAAAGGTCAAAAACACCAAAAGGGGTTGGCTCGGATACTGGACATTGGGCAGTAAAAGGCTTCCTTCCTTCGGCTCAAAAAGGTAACTCTTCTCCTACTACTTTGACTAGTACAATCTCTGATGCGGAAATAGCTCTAGGAGACCCTAAAAACCTTCTAGATGGAGAGTCAAGTGGTACAAGGCAGAGTCAAAAGGCTAGTGAGAGTTCTCTGGTCGCTGAAGAGACTCACCATATTCTGACCCGGAGAGGGATTCATCAGACATTGTGTCAAGTAACAGTGAAGAGGAAGCTATTTTGAAGAAGCTGGATAAGAAACAGCTGAAAGGGTTGAGAGGCAAGAGCCTCAAAACATCTGTTCAATTATGTGTACAAAGATATTTTGCTGGAATGTCCGTGGATTTAATATTTTCAACCACATAAGCGGATTCAAGAAATGGTTTAAGGCTAAGCAACCAATTTTTGGAGGGTTAATAGAAACCCATGTACAACAACCAAAAGAGAAGAAGTTCATCAATCAATTATTTTCTGGTTGGTCTTTTGCAGAGAACTACTATCACTCTAATTTGGGTAAGATTTGGGTATTGTGGCACCCATCAGTTAAGGTTGTTGTTGTTGAGAAATCCCTACAAATGATAACTTCTCAAGTAATTCTCCCAGAGTCTGATACTTGGACCATTATCTCGGTGGTGTATGCTTCAAATGAAGAGAATGTCAGAAAAGAGTTGTGGAAAGAGTTGGTAATGTTGGCTTCTGATCAGAGAATTGTTGGTAAACCCTGGTTGGTCTTGGGAGACTTTAACCAGATCCTAAACCCGGAAGAACATTCTACAAACCTGAACCTAAACGTTAATAGAAGAATCAGAGATTTTAGAGATTGTTTGCTCAATGCTGAGTTATCTGACCTGGTCTACAAAGGAAACACATTCACATGGTGGAACAAAAACAAGACCATGTCGGTGGCAAAGAAACTGGATAGAATCTTGGTGAATAATGATTGGTGTGATGCCTTCCCCACCTCTATTGCTGTATTTGGAGAGCCGGATTTTTCAGACCACGCTTCTTGTGAAGTAAGCTTTCCAATAGGGGGCCAGAGGGAAAAGAAGCCTTTCAAGTTCTATAACCTCCTTTTGCAGAACCAATGCTACCTTAGTATGATAAGAGAAGCTTGGTACTCAACCAATGTCGTCGGATCTGCAATGCTGAGGCTATCCAGGAAACTGAAAGCAATGAAAAAATACATAAGTGATTTCAGCAAAGAAACCTACTACAATTTGGAGAAGAGAGTAGTGGAAGCTCATGAGAAGGTGTTGAGGTGCCAGAGACATACACTATATGCCCCAAACCAGTTGAATGCTTCTCTTGAATTGGAAGCTCATAGTCACTGGGTAATGCTTCTAAGAGCTGAGGAAAGTTTCTTTTGCCAAAGATCAAGGGTCTTGTGGTTCAGGGATGGAGACAACAACACAAATTATTTTCATATAATGGCTGATTCGAGGAACTCAATAAACCATATGCAGTTCCTCTTTGATAACCAAGGCATAAAGATCAAATCAAAGCCAGGAATAAAGAACATTTGTGTGGAGTATTTCTCAAACCTTCTTGGAGGTGAGACCACCCCCCCCCTTTGCTCATTCAATCTGATATGAATCTCCTCCTCCCTTTTAGATGCTTAGTTAATCAAGTGAGAGAGTTAGAGCTGGATTTCTCTGATGCTGACATTCATTAAGGCTGCCTTTTTGTCTCTACCAAGGAACAAAACATGTGGGCCAGATGGTTACTCAGCCAAGTTCTTCAATGGATCTTGGGAGGTTTCTTAGTGGAACACTACTTTGCTGGTTTTAATACCAAAAACCACAAATGCTTCTACTACGACAGAGTTTAGGCCAATCTCATGCTTAAACACGGTATACAAGGTCATAGCAAAGCTGTTAACTGGTAGATTGAAAAAATTTCTGGCTCAGGTAATATCACCGTCTCAATCAGCCTTCTTACCAAGCAGGCTTCTAGCTGAAAATGTTCTTCTAGCTACGGAATTGGTTCAAGGATATAACATGAAGAACATCGAGCCTGGAGGTATGCTGAAGGTGGACCTTAGAAAGGCTTTTGACTCGGTCAATTGGGAATTTATAATCTCTGCCCTTAGAGCATTAGATATCCCAGCTAAATTCACCTGGATACATCAGTGTATTTCTACGCCTACTTTCTCTATTTCAGTGAATGGAACTAGTGATGGATTCTTCAAAAGTACCAAGGAGTTAAGGCAAGGGGACCCCTTATCCCCCTATCTGTTCGTCTTGGGAATGGAAGTGTTGTCTAGCTTGCTAAAGGCCAGATTTGATGCAGGTTACATTCATCATCACCCCAAAACATCTGAGTTATCAATCACTCCCTTAATATTTGCAGATGATGTAATGGTGTGGTTGCTCTTCTCTCCTTAGAATCTTAGAGGCTTTGGCTGACTTTGCTTCATGGTCTGGTCTTGAAGTGAATAAGGATAAGACAAGTCTTTTCCTTGCTAGAGTTGACAACAATGAAGCTTACTCGATCTCCACTTTCGGGTATCCAACAGGCACTCTACCAGTTAGATACTTAGGCCTTCTTTTGATGAATAGAAAGCTGAGAATAGCAGAGTATGCTCTACTACTTGAAAAGATCTCCAACAGATTCAGAAAGTGGGCTGTGAAAGCATTGTCTTTTGCTGGTAGAACCCAACTCATTACCTCTGTCATATATGGTGCAATAAACTTCTGGACTTCCACTTTCATTCTGCCTCAAGGGTGCCTGAAAAAGATAGAATCGCTATGTTCCAGATTCCTATGGCCAGGATGCATTGATGGGAGCAAAGGTGCTAAGGTGGCTTGGAAGCAGGTCTGTATGCCAAAGGATGAGGGTGGGCTGGGGCTAAGGAGAATTTCTCCTTGGAACAAAATGCTATGCCTCAGATTGATTTGGGTACTACTGTCTTACAACTCTTCTCTGTGGTCCAGATGGCAAAAGCTACAACACTTAACAGAGACATCTTTCTGGGAAATTGAAGAATCCCCATCTAACTCTTGGACTTGGAGAAGCCTGCTTCAGTTAAGACCGCTAGCAAAAAAATTCATTAGAAACATTGTGGGCAATGGAAGAAAAACTGGCTTCTGGTTTGATCATTGGACTACCATGGGACCCTTGATAAATCTGTTAAGCTCTGTTGGGTCTAGATCAATAGGTATTCCCCTAAAAGCGACTGTAGCTGAGGCTTGTCATAGCAGTGGTTGGAAATTGAGGAATCCAAGATCAGAGGAGGCAGTTACACTCCACACTTACCTGATCACAGTTTCTCTTCCATCTCAGACTACAACAGAGGACTCCATTGATTGGGTTGTGAATGGTATTAGATGCAGTGGCTTCTCCACATCTAAAACTTGGGAGATAGTTAGACCAAGACTAGACAAAAAGGACTGGTGGGATATAGTTTGGTACAAGGGAGCAGTCCCCAAACACGCTTTCCATATGTGGGTTTGCACCCTAAATAGATTGCCTACTAGAATGAGACTTCATGCCTGGGGTGTCTCCAACATCATGGACTGCTGTCTATGTTCCAATATGTCAGAATCAAGAGATCATCTTCTGCTCACATGCACATTCTCTGCAGAAATATGGACTCAGGTTTTCATCAGGCTATCACCATCAGAACAGCTTCTCACTAACTGGGATGAGCTTCTGTCATGGCAGAGGCGGCATACTATACAGGGACCATCTCTCCTGAGAAGAATGGTGGCTCAAACTGTCGTGTATCACATATGGAGACAAAGGAACAACGTTCTACACAACCAACCTGGCATTTCTCCGGGGATCATTTTCAAGAACATGGACAAGGATACCCGTAACATCATCAACTCTCGACATCATAGGAAGCATTGGAGCAATCTAATGTCATTTTGGATTAGGTAAAATCATCCATACCACGTCCAAATCGCTCCCAAATTATTGTAATCAAGTTTTTAGTTTTTTTGTCTTGGTTATTCTATTTTAAAGTCGCACGCTGTAAAGCCTAAACATTTCATTTTAAATGATATTTACAGTTTAGCAAAAAAAATATTTATCGTAAATAAGTATGATTCATTGCCGAGTAAACGAGTTTTGGTAGAATGCAGGAAAAGGTAAAAAAGAAAACACGAGCTTTGAAAATCTGTGAGCATTGTCGAGTTGACATGACGTCACACTGTTTGAACTTAGTAAACGTCACAATGTTTATTTTTTACATAAGAAACGTCACAATGTGTGAAGTATTTAGTTATAAAAAACACAAACACACGTTTTTGACGTCGCAAGTCTAGAAGCCCTACCACTTACGTGACAATATTGACTTTCTTTTTTTGGTTTATACCATTTCTTTTGGATTTTTTTTATAATAAACGGTGTAGTCAACAAGTAAATAGACGACAAGACTAATCGAAAATACGACATGCCATGAAAACGAGATGACAAATGGAATAAGAACTTCAAATTAATGTAAACAAATGAGGAGAAATTAGTTTCGAGAAGACACCATACGGGCTGCCACCGGACCACTCATCTCATTAGTGTTATAGACAAAAGTTAGTTCGAAATAGAGTTTCCTCACTGCGTTCATCACTTTCCCGCGCTACGAATCATTACTTCAATGATGGTTTTACGCGAGAAGAAACCAATGTTCGAAAATTCGTTAGACGTTAATCGGTCGGTCAAAGTAAATCTAGTGTCTAATGATAAAATCGGAGATTAAATAGGGATTAATCGGAAATAGTTTTTAAACTTTTAATATCTTTTAAATTTATGAATGTATCATAAATTTATAATTTTGATATAATATTTATTTTTAAGTTTTAGAAAACACATATAAATGAAGTTTTATCATGTCATTACATTTTTTTTTTTTTTTTGCTAAATTATAAATATCATTAAAATGAACAATCAGGTTTTACAAGAGAGAAAACATAAATAAATTTGAGACTTTCGCAAAAAAAAAAAAAAACAAAGAAACAATAGTTTTCTGAGATAGAGTTATGGTGAAATCATCGCATCCAACATGTCATTACATATAAGAGCTTATTCCAATTCACATCAAATACAAGATCAAATTTTCAATCACATGACACGCAATAGTGAGAAAGGTTGAACTTGAAAATATTTTCGTGTCAGCTAACCAGAAAACTAATCGGTTATTAAAGTTTTAATGGATTTTATTGACCATCTTCTAATTACATCTCCAATTTTAATTATAAGTGCAATATATTAAGCAAATAAATCGGATTTTTTAGTAATGATCATATTAAGCGGGGAGTAATCGGACTAGAAAAAAGTAATCGAACCACATATTTTTAAAGGGATTATGCATTGATCGAAACGGATGACTACTGTCTAACAGATACGCGGGAGAATAGTCGGTTAGACGGACGATTTTTAGAACAGAGGAAGACAATATTATTACCGGTTTCTCACATCCCTTACTAGTTAAATCACTTTGTGTTCTTTCTTTTTCATTTCTACTTTGTACATAAATATGTTTTTCGTTAAATCTACAAATTTAACATTTCAATAAGAAAAAAAGAAAAAAAATTAGTTTTGGTATTGAAAATTAGAATTCCTTGCCGTAAAAATTAGTTAGGTCAGACTCTAGCATTTTGAAAAAAAAATTAAATGCCC
This sequence comes from Pseudoturritis turrita, assembly GCA_900406555.1. Lineage (NCBI taxonomy): Eukaryota > Viridiplantae > Streptophyta > Magnoliopsida > Brassicales > Brassicaceae > Pseudoturritis > Pseudoturritis turrita. The sequence continues at coordinate 217,658 of OVBL01000705.1, forward strand.
CAACGGTTCAAACTATATGCATGAAATTTTCATAAAGATTCATAAGGATTATGAGCACGCATGAATAAGGCAGTTTATGATTAGAAATAACAGTATAAAAATATAATAACAATTAAGTGATGGTGGTCTAATGGTAAAACGGTTTTAAAAAAGAAGTAAATCTTTTCAACTTAAGTTCGATTTCTTCTGTGAATACTTTTATTTTTATTTGGCCAGTCGAAATAGTGTTATGTTTTAAACCCATTAGAAAATCCGGTGAGTGGGTTACTCGATGACGGTAATACTCATCCTAAAAAATTAGTCGGATGGTAAAATCTCAAATCACCCTATAGTTATATATTAAAAAAATGTAATAGCACGAATAAGAGATTAACAGAATAATAAAAAAAAAAAATTAAGAGAAATAAGGTCGGTTGATTTCGTACGTGGCAACTGATAATATGATCAATGGGCAAGTACGAAATAGAGAGATTTCTGAAGAGATGATGAGTCAAAAAAAAGAGAAGGCCAGAGTCCCATAGTGTTTAAAATAATAGTCACGTAAATTATACGTTCTCATCAGTGTTTAGACTTTGTTAGTAAAGCAATTGGACTGTTACCACAGAATTGAAAAGTATTCAAGTCAAGGATTTCTTAACTAAAAGGTGATTAAGATGGTAAAAGTGTAATTTTGGTTGCTAGAATCAGATTTCACCTCGCCGAGATCGACGGTTAAATGGCTAAATATAAGAATTGGGCTTAACCAAACATTCAGGACCTAGCCAAATATTTTGAACTTAGCCAAATATTTTGAGGACCTAGCCAAATATTTTGAACTTAGCCAAATATTTTGAGTCTAGATAAATATTTTGAGTCTAGACAAATATTTTAAGCCTAGCCAAATATTTTGGGCCAAGCTAACAAGTTAGCTACAAGCCAATCTCCTTCGCATCTTGGACCGAGGCGACGAGCCAAACCGACAATGGGCCGAGGCGAGCCCCTTTGCGACGACGGGCCTAAGCGACGAGCCCATGGGCCGAGACGACGGTTACGAGGCCATGGGCCGATCCATTTTATTGTTCGCCCCTAAAAAGATAGAGTCAGATCGCGTGAAAGTCGGCCGAATGAAGAAAATGGAAGTAAATCTCCGAGAATATCTTCCATTATTCTCGGAGAGGCGGCAAAGCGAATCTATAAAAGGAGAAAAGATCATTCAGAAAGAGGATCCGCAATTTTACCTAGCATAAATACTTGTCTTTTCTCTTGAGCAACTCTTGTATCAAAACGTTTACAAAACAGCAATAAAAACCATCTTTGGATCTCCGTTCTTGTGGTTTATTCATAGAAATTTCAGTTCTCCTAAATTTTCTAACCAAATTTAGTTGTGCGAATTTCGACCCCACAATTTGGCACCGTCTGTGGGGAGACGAAATTTTCTTACTCTAAAGAACCACCAAATGGGAGATCTGAAGAGATGACCACTGACGAAGAGAAGAACGGCGAGGATGCGAGCAACACCGGTGCCGATCTTTCCGGAGCAAGGACGAATCCCAGAGATCCTCCGCTAGCAAATACGGAAGCGGTCTCCACGTCCCTGACCGAGATGAAGAACATGCTGGCTACGTTGTTGAAGAAGGCGGAGGAGCAAGACAAGTTGAACAACTCATTGACGGAGAGACTCGAGACGCTGATGACGGAGAGCAGAGCCCAAAACCCGTGCACCGAAAGCCAGGGTTCGATGATGAATCCACCTAGAGGGATCGCAAGGAGACTTGGCCTTAACCCAACGACCCTCGAATTCTCAACGCCTCGTGATGGACCAAGGACCTCGGGAGGACTATCGCTGTTACATCCATCTGACGAGTAGACTCCCGCAGCAACCAGATCAAACATAACAGAGCCGCCCCGACTAATCCGAGGAGTGAGAGAAGCCAATGATGGATGCGAACAATGCACTGACGCCAGTTCAAGCGGTCGCCTGGACGGATCAACTACAACAATCGTTATCGACGAGGAAGAACACGGAGAAGGAGACCACACCACAGAGCATCTCGCTCATGGATAATTCACCTCGGCTTTGATGGGAGCGAGAACCAGTGGAGGCAACTTTGGCTCAGATCGAACCAGAAGCTTAACGGAGGAAGAAGAGAACCTCTTCTGGGTCCAACAGGCGCAATACACTAACGAGCCGCGAAGGACGAACCGAGTCAATCTTCCTGACGAGCCGGGGAGGACAAACATAGACAACCTCCCTGACGAGCCACGGAGGACGAACAGAGACAATCTCCCTGACGAACCATGAAGGATGGGCCGAGATAGCCTCCCTGACGAGCCGCGGAGGATGAGCCGAGACAACCTCCCTGACGAACAGCAAAGAACGAGCCGAAATAGCTTCCTTGATGAGCCGCGAAGGACGACCCGAGATGGCCTCCTTGACGAGCCACGAAGGACGAACAAAGCCCAAAGAGAAGAACTTGAGAAATCTGAGCCTCCCTGGCTCGGGCTGCTGCCGAAGTAAAAGCCGTACGATCTCAAGTCCACAAGGCAACCATCACGGCGCCGGAGATAGATCGCGTGTTAGAAGAAACACAGAAGACCCCATTCACGGCTCGGATCACCAAGGCGAGAGTCTCTAACCCTGAAGAGATCAGAATTCCCTTCTACGAAGGGACGACCGACCCGAAGGCTCACATAATAGCTTTTTGCATAGCGATGGGACGAGCCAACCTCGGAGGAAACGAGAGAGATGCTGGTTTCAGCCTCCTGTTCGTAGAACACCTTAAAGGACCAGCCCTTGAATGGTTCTCACGACTCGATCAAAATTCTATCGATAACTTTCGAGGACTAACAGAGCCATTGCGAGACTTCGTGGGATGTTTCAAAGTAGTGGTATCGAAAATCGATGGCATAAGTGACAAAGCTGCCTTTACCACGTTGAAAAATTCGGTGTGGTACGAGTCAGAATTCCGAAAGGAAATCGCATTGGACACACCTTTGATGATCCAGGATGCACTACACCGAGCCTTAGACTTTATAGCCAACGAAGAGGAGATGAAGGTCTTGTCCGAAAGATACGGATCAACGAAACTAGTGGACCCCCAAGACTTGGTAAACGAACGGCACAATCAAGCACTTATTCGGATACAGAACTATCAGCAAGTGACTTCCAAATATTACAACTCTAACGTTCGGAGTTGAAAGTTTGTAGAAGGAGATTCGTTCCCCCATAAAATAGCAGTGAGGAATGCATGGAAGTTGGAAGCCAACTAGAAAGGACCTTGCCGGATCACTAAAGTAGTCCGCCGAGGAGTATACGATCTCACTAATATGATTAACATTCCAATATTACTATCTCGAAACACCTGCACTTGAAAAAATACTAACACCTGCACTTGAAAAAAAATATTATCACTGATTTACATTACCATGAACTACGGGCGGCTTGATCTCTAAAAGGGGTACGTAGGTAACCCATCTTAGGATGGGTTCAGTTGCCCCGCTCCTCAAAAGGGGGGGGAGTGGGTACGTATAGACGTATACTCCCATTTCTTGCAACGTGATCTTTCGCAGATATTAAGTCTTATCAAAACAGACACTTTGCCATATTCATCGTCTCGCAAAACACCAAGTCTTATCAAAAAAGACACTTTGACATGCTCATCATCCTCATTTATTTCTGGCCACAACAACGAACTATTACATCCTTTACGGATCTTAACTACTACATCCTTTACGGATCTTAACCACTATCGGAGCGGGCACGTAGGTAGAAATGTGCACGTAAAGTTGGAGTAATCATTCAAAACCCAGCAATCACACGTTTCTCAACATGCCGGTCTTTAACATTCTCATATTTACTATCGGAGCGGGCACATAAGTGGAAACGTGCACGTAAACCGAAGTAAACATTCAAAACTCAGCAATCACATATTTCTTAACACGCTGGTCTTTAATATCTCAAAAACAAAATACTAAACATATACCATTTAGTATAAGATACTTAAATATGTTTTATCAAAATGAGCATGTAAGTCGAGACTACATCGCATGCCCTAAAACCGAAGGAACCAGTCAAAATCCAACAATCACTCGCTCCTTCGCACGCTAGTCTTTAACATCTTAAAACCCAGTATACATCGCTTTGTAGCACACTGGTACTTAGAAACTTTGCGCAGAGTTGCGAGTTACCCTAACACGCTTCGGCTAACTAATCTACAGCTCGCTACGACTATGAGTTTGAAGCAAGGGCATCAAGTACAACATCCGGGTCAGAACGATGTGGATACTCTTTTCAATTTTTTGCAAGGTGTCTTTGGAACTTGGCCCTTGAGAATTCTCACGAAGCAACAAGATAGTTTCGCTCGTCGCCTTGTCATGATAATCTCTTCGCCTCGTCACGCCCTCCTCAACAAAACGCCTCGTCACGTTTTCTTCGGAAAAATGCCTCATCACGTTTTCCTCGGTAAAATACCTCATCACATTTTCCTCGGTAAAATGCCTCGTCATGCCCTCCTCGGCAAAATGCCTCATCACGTTTTCCTCGACAAAATGCTTTGTCACTTTTTCCTCAGTATAACTCCTCGTCGCGAAGATGTTATCGCCCCATCGAGTTATTACCAGTCGCCTCATCCTTTTTGGCTCGGCACAATGATCTCATTCATGGATTCTTTCACCTCGTCACAATCATCTCTGAGTCTGACGAGCTGAGGGGCTAACTGTCGGGGTCAGGTTTCACCTCATCGAGATCAACGATTAAAATGGCTAAGTATGAGAATTGGGCCTAGCCAAATATTTTGAGTCTAGCCAAATATTTTGAGCCTAGCCAAATATTTTGAGTCTAGCCAAATATTTTGGGCTTAGACAAATATTTTGAGCCTAGCCAAATATTTTGGACCAAGTCAAAAAGTTAGCGACGAGCCACACTCCTTCGCGTCATGGGCCTAGGCGATGAGCCAAACCCCGAAGATGGGCCGAGGCAATGAGCCAAACCCCGAAGATGGGCCGAGGTGAGCCCCTTTACGACGATGGGATGAAGCGATGAGACCATGGGCCCAGACGACGGTTACGAGGTCCATGGGCCGATCCATGTTATTGTTCGCCCTAAAAAAGATATAGTTAGATCCCGTGGAAGTCGGCCGAATGAAGAAAATGGAAGTAAATCTCTGAGAATAGCTTATATCATTCTCGGAGAGGCGGAGAAGAAATCATTCAAAAAGAGGATCCGCAATTTTACCTAGCACAAATAATTGTCTTTTCTCTTGAGCAATTTTTTTTATCAAAACGCTTACGAAACAACAATAAAAATTATCTTTGGATCTCTGTTCTTGTGGTTTATTCATAGAAATTTCAGTTTCCCTAAATTTTTATAACCAAATTTAGTTGTGCGAGTTTCGACCCCCACATTGGTAAATCAAAAATACACCACATGAACGAAATCATTCTTGCTCCTTTATCACAACCTTTTTTTTTTGTTTTTTTCAACAGTTTCACTCCCTCTTCCTTTTTTTTTTCTTTTTTTTATCATCTAGAATATCAATATTAAAATTTTGATCGGAATCTTACATGAGTCGGCGAGTCCGAGGAGTCCCAGAGACTAAGCCGGCGGGTTTAAAACCCCCCCAAAAACTTTGCCCCATTAAACAGAGAACTTATGAAACAACCTAACAAGATTAACAACTAAAACATGAGAAAAGCCTACTAACAATTTATTCAAACCCAAAAGCCAGAAAATTAAAGAGCCGAAAAGAACCATTCGCCGGTAAACCAATGACATTGGATCTCTAACAGCTTAGACGTCCTTTCTTGTACTTGGTTGACTTCATAAATTAAATATGCTTCCAAATTATGGTGAAGCGGAAGAAACTCGGAGAATCAAAATTGCGCCGATCTAAACCCGGGACGAAGAAAGCAAAAACAAAACAAGATCTCGAGCGAATCCTGCTGAGGATTCGAGTTGAGGAGAATTCATAGAGCCGCCTATCGGAAACACCACTTACATACTGTGGGAGTGTAAATCCTCACAATTAAATTTGGTTAAGACTTTTTAAGGGATCTGAAACTTCTGAGTAAAAACCATGAAAGCACAAACAGAGATCCAAAGATGGTATTTTTATTGAAGCTGTTTAGAAAGTTGTCGCAGAGAAAGTACAAGTGTTTGCTAGGTAAAAATTGCGGCCACCTTTTCAAGGGTTTACATGAGTATATATACAATTCTAAATCGGCTAAGCTAACCCCTAGGTGATAAGGAAGATTTCCTTTTCTCTCGCATATTTTTCCTTTATCAAGTCGGTTGTATCTTTATGGGCCCTTCGTCTGCGTTCGTCGCTTCGGGTTGCCGAGCCTCATGTTTGGCTCGGGTGACAATGGCCCATGTTCGGCTCGGGTTGCCGAGACCCATGTTTGGCTCGGGTGACAGTGGCCCATGTTCGCCTCGGGTGACAGTGGCCTATGTTCGGCTCGGGTGGCTGAGGCCAATGTTTGGCTTGGGTGGATTCTTCTTCGTGGCTCGGGTGGCATTTGGCTCGGGTTGTTCTCCTCTCGCATGGCTCGGGTGATAGCTAAAACTATCACCGTGACACCGAGCCATTTTTCCAATATCTGCATAGGATCAGGGGTGCACCCGAGTGTTTAAGTTTGGCTCGGGTCTTATTGTGACACCGAGCCATTTTGCAGGTTTCGGCTCGGGTCCATCATGCTTCGTGGATCGGGTTATGCTCCTTTTGACACAGACATTTTCTCATCTGTTAACTTCAGGTGGGTGAAAATGACCCCAACAGTTAGCCCTCCAGCTCGTCAGTTTTAATTCTGAAAGTGTCGAGGTAAAGATTATCCTGAAGTTAACATCCCTAGCCAAATTGTTGGGATAATGCTGAGCCATTTTGGTGGATTGGCCGAACCGTTGAGGCGAGGCTCCCGAACCGTTGAAGTGATATCGCTGAACCGTTTAGGTGTTTTGACTAAGTCCCTGAACCGTTCCTTGAATTGTAATGTGCTACCGAGCAGTTATGTTGCTTTGTTGGCTCGGGATGACCTTTCACAATAGTTTGGCTCGGGGATCACAAACTTTGTAGATGTTTCTCAAGCCGTTTGCGATGTAACCATATCCGCAGTGTTGTTTTATCGAAGAAATTCAGCTCGGGGAACTTTATGGAATCAGGCAGACTAGCACTTTTCTCGGGGAGTCTAAATTTTTTTGCTGATTCCCGAGGCACATGACGTCGCTGTTTGCTTTTGGGTGCTTATATAAATCTAGATTCCGCCTGGTTTCTCACAACTTCATTTCTCCAACAGATTCTCCAAAACAGGTAGCCTCTCTCTCCTTTCTCTCTCTATTTTTGCTTAAGTCTTTTAGCTAGGATTCCCATTTTTCATCTTCTGCCGCCGATCTATTTTAAATTCTCCGATCCATCTTCAAGCAACTCCGCCGTTGTTCTTGAGTTTTCTGGTGGTTGTTCGAAGATTTAGATCTGCTTTTTAAGTTATTCAAAAGATCATGATCTGTTCTTCAATCCTTAGAAGACTTCGATCCATTCTTCTAAATTATTGAAGGCTCCAATCTGTTCTTCGATCCTTCGAAGATCCCGATCCGTTCCTCTAAGTTATCGAAAGTTTGATCCATTTTTTACGATCCCCGAAGTCATGATCTGTTTTTTCAAGTTTTTGAAGACTCCGACCCGTTTTTAAACCAAAAGGATGTCTCAATCGTCTGCGTCCATGTCACCCGACCCGTATGCCAAGTTTTTTGAGAGCCCTAGCCAATCTTCATTTCCCGAGCCATCTTTCTTCGACGAGCCGTTGAATACTCAAAGTCTTAGCCGCACCAATTCTTCGTGTACGGATATTTTAGAGGATTTGGACGATTCAAACGGTTTGGGGGTAGGTCCTTCTACACTTGGTAGAAAAGTCGTGTTCTCTGAATCCTCCAGAGCCGAAAACAATGCCGAAAACCCCTTGGAGTTTGAAGTGCCTCGCCTTTATGATCCCCCTTTGACGAAATGGCGAACCCCTATACCGACACAACAGATCCCCTAGGGGAAACCCCGAGCTGGAGGATTGGTTTTACGACCCTGTTGTGGCAAGACAAGAATTGGAGCATTTGGTAGGCCCTTTCAAATGAGACCCAAGGAAGAGGAAAGCTAAGACGCGACCCGACCCGCCAGGCTCAACTCTCTCGACTCCAGATTCATTGGCGGCCCTTAGGCAAACATTTAATATCTCAGAGGAGATTGAACTTGTTCTTCCCTCGAAGATAGACCGAGTCAATCATCCTCCTCCTGGCCACTTCACTCTTTATGAGAGTTTCTTTTACCGATACCTCATATGGTTCCCGATCACTGAAATGATCCTACGGTTCTTTTGGAAGTATAATTTGGCAATTTCTCAAATCAACGCTCGGGGGATCCGACATCTGGTCGGTATCCTAGTTAGAAGTTATGAATGCAATGTAGAGGTCGGGGTTAAACATTTGAGAAGTTTACTCGAATTTATACGCTATGGTAAGGCAGGGGAGTTGAAATACTACGTATCGAGTAAATCCAAGAAGAAGATTATAGTAGGGTTCCCAAGCAAAGATGATAACTGGGAGGACTACTTTTCTTTGTCCTTATCACCGAGGCATCAGTGGGTCCAATATGCCTTTGCTTAATTAAGACGAGCTGGGGAGAACTCGGTAGCCGACCCGTAGCTTGTTTTGGGCTGTCGCTCGGTTTTTTTTTAATATATATTTTTTGTTTTAGGTTTCTGATTCTGTTCGTACCCTTCTTTTGCAGCTCGTCATCTTCAACTCTCGTTGCCCCCCGACCTGTTTCCAATCTATACAGAACTTTCGGCTCGGAAGTGTAATTGGACGAGAGATTTTGATCTTGAATGAATAGAGAGAGCCCGAGCCTTTTTCGAAGGTCAATTCGTTGATCAATCATCTTTTCTCACTCTCCGGACAATATCATGGGGAGACCTACATTCAGAGATAGAGCCATAGCAAAAGCCAAAGCTGAAGCAGAAGCCAGGGAGAGGGATAAACAAGCCGAGGCATTGGGTCAACTCCGACCCCCAAATCCTAAAGTCAATAATGCTTCCATCTCCGAGTCGACTCCTTCTGCTGATAACCTTCCCGAGCCAGTTCTCAATACCTCAGTTCCGCAAGGCGTTGTCTTGGGTCTTCGTCCTCTGGATTCTCAAATATTGTCGCATAAAGACAAAGGCAAAGCCAAAGAGAGGAAGGGTGCGAGTACAAAACGTCAGTCATTGATAGATGACAGAGGCAAAAGACTTCCCGAAGCGTCAAAGAGGCAACGATGCGCCAAATATCCTCGGGTTATCCCCGAGGCAAATCATTCTTCTGCTGCGCCTATTCTACATGTTGTTGCTAACGGAGCTTATAATGATGCTGCTACATCCTCTGCCATCTTCTCAAAGATCGCTTGTCCAGGTGATCGTTTTCCCCCGGTTGATACCCTGCTTAGGGATAAAGCCTACAACGAGGTGTCAAGGTATATTTTTGGCCGAGCCGTTTCTATTTGCTTAATGTTGATGTTCGTCGAGTAATACTTTTATCTTTGCGCAGTTCATAGCCCATCTCAACAGGATGGTTCTGGGGTATGAATCTGATGCTCGTAAAGACAGGGAAAGAATTGATGACGCCAGAAAAAAGCCCTTGAGCTGAACGGGAAGCTCAAAGAAGTCGAGGCAAATCATGCCTCCTAACAAGAAATGGCTCTTAAGAGAGCCAGGGACCTCGAAGCTGAGGTAGAAGGTCATAAGAAGCACCGCAAAGAAGCCGATGAGCGGATCATGACGTTGGAATCTGGCAAAGTGAAGCATGATGCTCATATAGCCAGTCTGACAAGGCAACTGGAGGCATTGGTCGAGCTTCACGAGAGCAAGGTAGAGCAGGCCGTATTAGAGGCCAAGCGGGAGATGATGATGATGTTTGAAAGCACAATCTCCAGAGCCAAAGTGTAGCTTGCTAAGATTGGTGGTGAGCCAAAGGAAGATATGCTTGATATGGCTCAGATCGAAAGCAATCTTTAGTTTATCTCAATGCTCCAAAGCACCGAGCCGCCGTCCCTTTACTCCAAAGCGGAGAAGTTGGCCGAGTAGAAAAGGGAGCTCGAGGGTGCCCACGAGGCGTTTGCCAAGTTGGTGGATGATCTGGGAGAGACACTTAGATTATCTCCCATTTGCTCTGATATCTTGAAAGAGTTTAATGATGATGAGCCTATCGAGACGGCTGCTGTGAGTGTTGGTATCAAGGACTTCTCTGGTTTGAACAGGGGAACACCAGACTTGGTCGCGCTAAACTCGAAGAAGACATTCGAGGATCAGACGTCCTCTAAATCGAGTGAAGGCAACTCGAAGAAGAAGACCCCCGAGCCATCTCCCGAGAAAATGCCGAGGGGGCTACGGTTGGGCTTGAGCCGGAGAGGGTTGTTGTGCCTGACATCAAAGAGTGCGAAGGAGGGGAAAATGAGCACTCCACTGAGCTGGAGCAGGAGAAGATCGCGAACCCTGAAGCTACAGAAGCCTATGACCCTCTTTTTGTTTAGTTTAATATTTTATTTGGTGCCTGGATGGCTTTATCCGCCTTGTAGTCTTCTTTGAAAAGTACTATTTTTGTCTTGCAATCGATTTATCTTATAATTTCAAGGCATCAGCTTTGAAAAAATGCTTTGTGTTTGATGAATATGTTTTGGGATTATAAAAACGTAAGTGTTTAAGTGCTTTGCTCGTATAGTTCTTATATACATATCCGTTCAAATGAATGGATGTGTACTTGTGTTAGTTTGGGATGAACATTTCGGTTTACAGACACGTTACCGTAAACATATCTGCTACGACAATGAACTTATGTTTGCATAATTTAGTTTGAACATTTTGGTTTACAGACATGTTACCATAAATATGCCCGCTCCGACAATGGACATATATGCTTGTATAGTTTAGAATGAACATTCCAGTTTACGGATATGTTACCGTAAACATATCTGCTCCGACAATGAACAAATATTTGTATAGCGCGCTTTTAATCCTGAGAAGAATTTAATGTCCCGTTGCTGTGGCCAACAGCAATGGGGTGATATGAAATGTACGTTTAGTTGAGATTGGTAATCCATAAAGGATGTGATTTGAAGACATTTTCTTCGAAAAAGCTTGATTTAATTAGACATAATCTATTATAAAGATGGGAGTATACGAGTATATTTACCCACTCTCCCCTCCCCTTTTTTTAAGGAGGGGGCAGCTGAACCCATCCGAAGACGAGCTGCCTACGTACCCTTTGCAGGGATCAAGCCGCCTCGTAGTACATAAGAAATAGCTTAGTGATAGTATTTCTTGAGATGCATCGCATTCCATGATATTAGTACTGGAACATTGGACATGCTGGCTAGTTTGTAAACGCTGGGTTTGACTACCTCTGTGATTCTGTAAGGTCCTTCCATGTTTGCTCCCAGCTGCATTTGTTTATGTTGTGTTTTGGAAAACTTTCCGCAAAACTTAGTCTTCTTCTTAAAATCTTCGTCTTCGAACATTGTAGTTGTAGTACTTTGCCGCTGGGTTTTGATAGTTCTGGATCCTGATCAAGGCATGATCTCATTTTTCATTGATTAAGTCCAACTCGTCGAGCAATAATAGGTGATTAAGTCCTTCTTGTTCTGGAAGAAGTCTGCGGTGAACTCCGGAAAAATGTATTTCAGATGGAATGACACACTTTGTTCCGTAGACAAGGGCGAACGGGGTTTCACTAGTTGCTCATCTTGGAGTTGTGCGGTGAGACCACATCACTCCTTCTAATTCATCGGCCCAACGTCCCTTCTTTTCACCGAGGCACTTCTTCAGGCCATCAACGATCGTCTTGTTGATTGCTTCCACTTGACCGTTGTTGGGGTCAGATTCCACCTCTTGAGAATCAACGATTGAAAAATGGTTAAGTATAAAAGAACAACATTAGCTTAGACCTTTGCAACGGGACCCCTAACCGTGGCTGAAAGAAGTGGTCCGGGTACCCCTAACCGTGCATGGATGAGTTGGTTCGAGAACCCCCGAACCATGGTTAATTGGTTCGGGTACCGCGACCTTGGATGAGGCAAGATGAATTGTATACCCTGATCCATGGCAAAGACAAGACGGATCGGGGTTGAAGACAAGATGGATCGGGGTCGAAGACAAGACGGATCGAGGTCAAAGACAAGACGGATCGGGGTCGAAGATAAACGGATTGGGGTCAAAGACAAAGACATAACTATCGACACCCGAACCATTTGGACAACTGACTAGAGCCGAACCATGACGACACCCGAACCATGTTACAGACCAACCCCGAGCCATGAACCATTGTGTAACCCGTGCCATGAACCATGGTGTCACCCGAGCCATGAACCATGGTGTCACCTGAGCCGTGAACCATGGTGTCACCCGAGCCATGAACCATGGTGTCATCCGAGCCGTGAACCATGGTGTCACCCGAGCCGTAACCATGGTGTCACCCGAGCCGTGAACCATGGTGTCACCCGAGCCGTGAACCATGGTGTCACTCGAGTCATGAACCATGGTGTCATCCGAGCCGTGACCCATGGTGTCACCCGAGCCGTGAACCATGGTGTCACCCGAGCCACTCAGCCACTGCCATCCGAACCAAGGCTTAACGACATGGAGTTGGGTTGAGCTAATGAGTGTATGGGCCAAGACGATGAGCCCATGAATCAAGGCCCATGGCGGTAGCAGGCTTTGCTAAAAGGAAATCCCGAGGAATTAGGAAATCTTCCTTATCTCTTTAGATATTGACTTAGCCGATTCTGGTTTGTATATATACTCTGTACACCCTCTGAAAAGGGGATCGGCAATTAACTTAGCAAAACCCTAGTCTTTTTGCTCTGCAAACACTTGTACGAAAACTTTACAAAACAACAATAAAAAACATCTTTGGATCTCTGTTTGTGCTTCGGTGGTTTTTACTCAGAAGTTTCAGATACCTCCAAAAGTCTTGACAAATTCAATTGGTGTGGATTTACACTCCCACAATTTGGCGCCGTATGAGGGGACTTCGAAATTTTCTTACACCAAAAAGCCGCCGCAAAACCGATCCGAAGACAATGGCCAACGACGGATACGATAACGCTGCTGACACCAAAAACACCGGCGTGGAGGATCAGACGAACCAATCTAAGGACGCTGGGGAGACTTCGACAATGCTCACAGAGATGAAAGCCATGCTGGATACACTGCTCAAGAAGGCGGAGGAGCAAGATAAGCTGAACAGCACGAAGACGGGCGAGCTGAAGGCATTGGCAACGGCTAGTCGAACCCGAGGCGTGGGATCAGGTCTGGATCCAGCGAGACGAATTGGAAGGCGCCTTAACCCAACGGCCCTGAATTTTTCAACCCCGCTCAACCCGCCAAGGACCCGTGGAAGACTGCCACCACTCCATCAAAGCTCAGTAAACTTGACCTCTGGAGCCCAAGGAGCAGGCAATACACCGACGGAGGACGAGCCCACCCCCATCATCAGTCTAGAGGATGAAAACCAAGTGGAGCGCAACACGGAGAGCCGCGATGACCCCAAACTCCCAGCAGCTGGCCAAACCCAAACCGAAAGATGCAAGGCCATTCCAGAAGAAGATCACGAGCTAACTGAGGAGGAAGAGAACATCCTCTGGGCCGAGCAAGTACAGATCGATGGGGAGCGAAGAGCAGGGATCCGTGCCCAGAGGGAGGAGATGGCTGCGATGCGCGCTGATATGAACTGAGCAACTGTTGACATAAAGGCGATCCGATCCATGATGCATGAGGCAACTAGTAAGGTGTCCGAAATAGATCGCGTTTTGGAAGAAGCACAGAATACTCCATTCACTGCACGGATCACCAGTGCGAGAATTCCCGACCCAGGGAAGATGAAGGTCCCAATCTACGAAGGAAAAACTGATCCAAAGGAGCATCTAACGGCTTTCACCATAGCCATGGGCCGCTCCAACTTCAAAGGAAGTGAGAACGATGCTGGACAGTGTCTCCTTTTCGTGAAAAACCTCAAAGGCCCGACACTCTAATGGTTTTCAAGGCTTGAGAGAAACTCCATTGACAACTACAACCAGCTGTCTGCAGCGTTCCTGAAGCACTACTCCATATTTATGGATCCTGGAACGTCCGACGCCGATTTGTGGACCCTCGCTCAAGGGCAAAACAAAACTCTTCGGAGCTTCGTTGGAAGATTTAAAGCCGTCATGTCCAAAGTAGAAGGCTTGAGCGACAAGGCGGCCCTACTGGCCTTAAAACGAGCACTTAGGTTCAATTCTGATTTTCGCAAAGAGATTGCACTAAACACCCCCACAACCATACAAGATGTGATGCACCGGGCTGCAGATTTCATAACCGAAGAAGAGGAGATGAAGACCCTCACTGAAAAGTATGGAAAAGCAAAACCACCGAACCACACTTCCCAGCTTTCGCATCCTTTAAATAGCAAGAGAAACAACCAAGGTTCCGGTTATGTCCATCACGAGGGAGGCTTTCGAGGAGCTCATAACTATCAAATTGACACCCCTGGATTCGGTCGAGGAAGAGGCCGAGGCTGTCGAAGAAATTCATGGAGCACATGGACCAAAAGCGACTGTTCCTATGACAAAACGGCTTACTGCGAACACCACCACATCTATGGGTATTCTACCGCAAACTGTCCCATCCTTGGCCTGAAACTCGCCAAAAAGTTAGCAGCTGGCGAATTCGGAGGAAACATCAGCCTTAAGGATTTTGAGATGGACGTGAACACATACAAACCCGACCAGACTAAGGAAGATCATTCTAAGCATGATAGATGGGATGACGAGGCACAACCCTCCGGATCGACAAGGAGAATAAGCATGATAATGGGAGGATCTCACTACTGCTCAGACACAGTCTCATCAATTAAATTGTTCCAGTGAAGGGCAGATGTCAGCATCAACTGGTCCAAACCCTCAAGATTTCCAAACGACGTAATATCATTTGAAGCAAGGGAGACGATCGGAATCGACAGACCATATGACGATCCTCTCGTGATCGAATTAATTATCAACGACTGTGATGTAGCACGCGTATTGGTAGACACCGACAGTACGGTGGACGTAATCTTCCTTGAGACTCTCAGAAGAATGAATGTCGACCTATCCGAAGTGATATCCACCCCGAAACCATTGACTGGATTTTTCGGAGAGAACACAATGACTACAGGGATAATCAAACTTCCTGTCCATCTGGCGAGGTGACAAAAATCGTCGAATTCTCCATAGCTGATCACCCAGCGATCTACAATGTCATTATGGAACCCCCTGGTTAAATTATATGCGCACCGCTGTTTCAACCTATCATCTCTGCCTCAAGTTCCCTACACTAAACGGAGTAAAAACGATTAGTGGAAACCAAAAAGAGTCTCCTGTCTACTTCCTCGCCCACACAAGCTCAGAATCTGGTGACCGATCTGGTGGCAAATTTAAAGAGCAAGGAAATGAAGACCGATAGAGAACCGGTCAAAGAGCTTTCCAAACTCTTATAGCAATTACATATTGCGGAGGATAGTGAAGAAGAAGTATCTAAGCCAAATTGCGACCCCGTAGTATCATTTTGTATCGATAATGAACATCCGGAGCGATGCGTGGAGATTGGAGCAATGTTAGACGAAAAGATCAAAGAAGAACTCGTTGTGTTCCTAAAGAAAAATGTCAACACTTTCGCATGGGAATCAGAAGACATGCCTGGCATCGATATCAGCATAACAAGCCACGAACTGGACGTTGACCCAAAGTTCAAACCGGTGAAGCAGAAAAGGAGAAAGCTTGGGCCAGACAGAGCCAAAGCAGTCAACAATGAAGTAGAAAGACTCCTGCGTGTCGGTTCAATAACTGAGGTGAAGTACCCGGACTGGCTGGCTAACCCAGTGGTGGTCAAGAAAAAGAATGGAAAATAACGTGTATGCATGGACTTCATTGATCTGAATAAAGCCTGTCCAAAAGACAGCTTCCCCCTGCCACACATCGATCGTCTAGTCGAAGCAACGACAAGGAATGCACTCATATCTTTCATGGATGCCTTCAGTAGTTACAACCAGATCTTGATGAACCCCGACGATCATGAGAAGACCGCTTTCATAACGGATCGTGGAATATACTGCTACAAAGTAATGTCATTCGGCCTAACAAATGCCGGAGCAACGTATCAGCGGCTGGTAAACAAGATGTTCGCTGATCAACTCGGAAAGACAATGGAGGTTTATATAGATGACATGCTGGTGAAATCATTAAGAAAGGAGGACCACGTAGCTCACCTCGAGGAATGTTTCTCACGTCTGAACTTTCACAACATGAAGTTATATCCATCGAAATGCAGATTCGCAGTCACATCAGGAGAATTCTTCGGATACCTAGTGACTCACCGTGGCATTGAAGCAAACCTTAAGAAAATCGACGCGCTCATCCATATGACTTCACCAAAGACAAAAAGGGAAGTGCAAAAACTTACCGGGAGAGTAGCTGCACTTAACAGATTCATCTCATGATCCAACGACAAATGTCTGCCTTTCTACGATACATTGCGGGGAAACAAGAAGTTCGAATGGACTGAAAAATGCGAGGATGCTTTTCAAAAACTAAAGACTTACCTGGCTACTCCTCCAGTTCTCGCAAAACCAGTAACAGGAGAGCCGCTTTTTCTGTGCACCGCGATCTCTGCCACAGCAGTAAGTGGCATGTTGATTTGAGACGAGCGTGGGGAGCAGAAGCCAATATTTTACGTCAGCAAAACCCTTACAGACGCCGAGATAAGGTACCTGCAGATGGAGAAATTGGCGTTATCCATCGTAATGTCTGCAAGAAAGTTAAGGCCTTATTTCCAGTCGCACTCGATCGTCGTCTTGAGTACCTTCCCGATAAGATCCGTTATGCACAATCCAAGTCAGTCAGGAAGGCTAGCAAACTGGGCAATAGAGCTGAGCGAATATGACATTGAGTATCGCGGACGCACATGCGCGAAATCCCAAGTCCTGGCCGATTTCCTTATCGAAATACCCGAAGAAAGCATTGACGACGAAATACAGAGCCACCCCTGGAAACTCCACGTTGATGGCTCATCCTCCAAAAATGGCTCGGGAGTAGGAATACGACTAACCGCTCCAACTGGCAAACTGCTGGAGCAGTCATTCCGCATAGGTTTCCTCGCATCTAACAAAGAAGCATAGTACGAAGTCCTGATTGCCGGGATGAAACTTGCTAGTGGCCTGAAGATCGAGCAGCTTCACGCATTCTGCGATTCCCAACTAGTCGCAAATCAGTTCAGTGGCGAGTATGCGGCAAAGGATGATCGAATGGAACCTTACCTGAAAATCGTCAAAGAATTAGCTGCGCAATTCAAAGAATTCATCCTAACGCGCATCCCACGAGGAGAGAACACTTCGGCTGATGCACTTGCAACCTTTGCATCAACTTCCGATCCAGATCTAAAGAGAATTATCCCAGTAGGATTCATCCAGCGTCCAAGGATCAGTCTGTCCGATAGAGTGAATATCGTAACCCGTTCCAAAGCAGCTAAGCAAACAAAAGAAGTCACTGTTAGGGTCAGATTCCACCTCTTGAAGATCAACAATTGGAAAATGGCTAAATGTGAAAAAGTACTAGCAGCGGGATCCCTAACTATGAAGAGTTGGATCGGGACCCCTAACCGTGACAAGGAGGTGGATCGGGATCCCTAACCGTGACAAGACAAGTTGGATCAGGTACCTCGAACCGTGATTGGAGAGTTGGATCGGGACCCCTAACTGTGAAGAGGAGTTGGATCGGGATCCCTAACTATGAAGAGGAGTTGGATCGGGACCCCTAACCGTGACAAGGAGGTGGATCGGGATCCTGAACCGTGATTGGAGAGTTGGATCGGGACCCCTAACCGTGATTGGAGAGTTGGATCGGGACCCCTAACTGTGAAGAGGAGTTGGATCGGGATCCCTAACTGTGAAGAGGAGTTGGATCGGGATCCCTAACTGTGAAGAGGAGTTGGATCGGGATCCCTAACTGTGAAGAGGAGTTGGATCGGGATCCCTAACCGTGACAAGACAAGTTGGATCAGGTACCCCGAACCGTGATTGAAGTAATTGGATCGGGTACCCCGAACCGTGACAAGGCAAGCTAGGTCGTGTACCCCGATCCATGGTACGACAGACGGATCGGGGGTCACGACCCACGATGAAGAAGCTGGGTCGTGTACCCCGATCCATGGTACGATAGACGGATCGGGGATCACGACCCACGGTGAAGAAGCTGGGTCGTGTATCCCGATCCATGGTACGATAGACGGATCGGGATACACGACCCACGGTGAAGAAGCTGGGTCGTGTACCCCGATCCATGACACGACAGATGGATCGGGGGTCACGACCCATAGTACGTCATCCGAGCCGTGAACCATGGTGTCACCCAAACCGTGAACCATGGTGTCACTCGAGCCGTGAACCATGGCGTCACCCGAGCTGTGAACCATGGTGTCACCGGAGCCATGAACCATGGCATCACCCGAGCCGTGAACCATGGTATCACCCGAGCCGCGAACCATGGTGTCACCCGAGCTGTGAACCATGGTTAGAGATTGGGCCGAGACAACGAGCCCACAAATTCAAGCCCACAAAAGAGATGACAAAGACAGCCCATGAATCGAAGCCCATGACGATGATAGGTTTTGCTAGAAGGAAATCCCGAGGAATTAGGATATCTTCCTTATCTCTTTAGACATTAACTTAGCCGACTTAAACATATATATATATATACTCATGTAAACCCTCTGAAAAGGGGATCCGCAATTTACCTAGCAAAACTCTGTACTTTTGCTCTCATACAAAAAGCTTTTTAAACAGCTTAATAAAACACCATCTTTGGATCCCTGTTTGTGTTTTTAGTGGTTTTTACTCAGAGGTTTCGGATCTCTCTAAAAGACGTGACGAATTCAATTGGCGTGGATTTATACTCCCACAATTTGGCGCTAGAAAGAGGGGCTCGAAAACTTTCTTACTCCAAGGAACCACCGCACGAACAAAGAAGATGACTAGCGACGGATGAACCGATGACCCACAGGGCATGGGAATCGATGGATCTGGAGCAACAGACACACCAACGCCTGCAGTCGGGGAGACAAGCCCAGAAGCCCTATCACAGATCAAGACGATGCTGGAAACGCTGCTCAAGAAGGCGGAGGAGCAGGACAAGCTAAACACAATGATGACCGATAAGCTCGAAGTCCTTACAACGGCGAGCCGAACCCATGGTAGAGGCTCAGGAGTTGACCTAATGAGGCGCCCTCTTCGACGTCTCAACCCGACGGCCCTGGACTTCACAACCCCGCTCAACCGACCGAGAACTCGGGGTAGATTGCCACCACTCCATCAAAGCTCCGCAAACCCAGCTTCAGAAGCCCGAGGAGCAGGTGACGCACCAATCGAAGAGGAGCCTGCACCAGCCATCGATCTGGAGGAGGAGAACCGGATGGAGCGAAACATGGAAAGCCGCGACGATCCAGAACCCTTAGCGACTAGCCAAACCCGAACCAAAAGATGTGAGGCCATCCCCGAAGGAGATAAAGAGCTGACCGAGGAGGAGGAGCACATACTTTGGGCCGAGCAAGCAAGGACCAACGAAGAACGCAGAGGAGGAGTCCAAGCCCAGAAAGAAGAGATGGCTATGATGCGAGCGGATATGGATCGAGCAGCCACTGACATAAAAGCTATCCGATCCATGATGCACAAAGCAACAAGCAAGGTGCCAGAGATAGATCGGGTACTGGAGGAAGCACAGAACACCCCGTTCACAACACGGATTACTAGCACAAGAATCCCAGACCCCGGAAAGATGAAAGTCCCAATCTACGAAGGAAAAACCGACCCAAAAGAGCATCTCACAGCTTTCGCTATAGCCATGGGACGTTCTAACTTCAAAGAACACGAAAGAGATGCCGGACAGTGCCTTCTCTTCGTAGAGCATCTCAAAGGACCAGCGCTGCAGTGGTTTTCCAGGCTCGAGCGAAACTCCATCAACAGCTACAACCAACTGTCTGCGGTATTCTTGAAGCATTACTCCATATTCATGGATCTCGGAACTTCTGACGCCGACCTGTGGACCCTAGCTCAAGGGCAGAACGAAACACTCCAGAGTTTCATCGGGAGATTCAAAGCCATCATGTCCAAAGTGGAAGGCCTGAGTGATAAAGCAGCCTTGCTGGCCCTGAAACGAGCACTCTGGTACAACTCCGATTTTTGCAAGGAAATTGCTCTGAACGCCCCCACGACTATACAGGATGCTATGCATCGAGCCGCAGACTTCATCACCGAAGAAGAAGAGATGAAAATACTAACCGAGAAGTACGGGAGGGCCAAGACAACGAACCACTCTCCCCAAGTTTCAGCCCCTTCCAACGCTAGGAAGAACAACCAAGGCTCCTGCTATATCCAACACGAGGGAGGCTTTCGAGGAGCTCACAACTATCAAATTGACGCTCCTGGATTCGGCCGAGGAAGAGGCCGACTCCGTGGAAGAAGCTCATGGAGTACATGGACCAAGAATGACAGTTCCTATGACGAGACGGCTTACTGCGAACACCACCACATCTACGGACATTCTACCGCGAACTGCCGAATTCTAGGCTTGAAGCTTGCTAAAAAATTAGCGGCCGCCGAGCTTGGAGGAAGCATCAGCCTCAAGGATTTCAAGATGAACGTAAACACATCCGCTCCGACAATGACAAAAGACGATCACACCAAGTGCGATAGAAGGGATGACGAAGCGCCCTCCTCTGGATCAAGACGAAGGATAAGCATGATAATGGGAGGATCCCACTATTGCTCAAATACCGTCTCGTCAATCAAGGCGTTCCAGCGAAGGGCAAACGTTAGCATCAACTGGTCTAAACCATCTAACTTTCCGAACGATGTGATATCATTTGAGGAAAGGGAAACAATCGGAATCGACAGACCGCATGATGACCCTCTCATGATCGAGTTAATCATCAACGACTGCGACATAGCACGCGTATTGGTAGACACTGGGAGCACCGTGGACGTAATCTTCCTCGAGACTCTCCGAAGAATGAATGTGGATCTGTCCGAAGTGATATCTACTCCCAAACCCTTAACAGGATTCTCTGGAGAAACCACCATGACTACCGGAACAATCGAACTGCCTGTCCAAGCTGGCGAGGTGACGAAAATCGTTGAGTTCTCCGTAGCTGACCATCCGGCCATCTACAACGTCATCATGGGGACCCCCTGGTTAAATTCGATGCGCGCAGCCGTTTCGACCTACCATCTCTGCCTCAAGTTCCCTACACCAAACGGCGTGAAAACGATTCGAGGAAATCAAAAAGAGTCTCGTGTCTGCTTTCTCGCCGCACACAAGCTCAGAAACCCGGTGACTGATCCGACGGCAAATTCACAGCGCAAGAAGATAAAGACCGACAGAGAACCGATGAAAGAGCTTTCCAAACTGTTATAGCAGTTACAGATTGCGGTGGATCGCAAAGAAGAAGTGTCTAAACCAACCTGCGACTCCGTCATATCAGTTTGCATCGACAACAAACGTCCAGAGCGATGTGTAGAAATTGGAGCAACGTTAGATGGAAAGATCAAAGAAGAACTCGTGGCATTCTTGAAGAAAAATATCAACACCTTCGCATGGGAAGGAGAAGATATGCCCGGGATCGATATCAGCATAACAAGTCACGAACTGAACGTTGACCCAACATTCAAACCAGTGAAGCAGAAAAGAAGAAAGCTCGGGTCTGACAAAGCTAAAGCAGTCAATGACGAGGTTGAGCGACTCCTGCGCGTCGGATCAATAACTGAGGTGAAGTACCCAGATTGGCTAGCTAACCCGGTGGTGGTCAAAAAGAAGAACGGAAAATAGCGTGTATGCGTGGATTTCACCGATCTGAATAAAGCTTGTCCAAAAGACAGTTTTCCCCTTCCACATATCGATCGCCTAGTTGAAGCGACGGTAGGGAATGCACTCCTGTCTTTCATGGATGCCTTCTCGGGTTACAACCAGATCTTGATGAACCCCGACGATCGTGAGAAGATCGCTTTTATAACGGATCGAGGAATATACTGCTACAAGGTGATGCCATTCGGTCTGAAAAATGCTGGAGCAACGTACCAACGACTGGTGAACAAGATGTTTGCGGACCAACTCGGCAAAACAATGGAGGTTTACATAGACGACATGCTGGTGAAATCACTAAAAGAACAGGATCACGTCACTCATCTCAAGTGCAGATTCGCAGTCACTTCGGGAGAGTTCCTTGGTTATCTCGTAGCTTACCGCAGCATTGAGGCAAACCCTAAGCAGATCGACGCACTCATCAATATGACTTCACCAAAGAAAAAAAGGGAAGTCCAACGTCTTACCGGGAGGGTAGCCGCGCTTAACCGATTCATCTCACGATCCACCGACAAATGCTTACCGTTCTACGATACTTTGCGAGGGAACAAGAAGTTCGAGTGGACGGACAAATGCGAGGAAGCTTTTCAGCAACTCAAGAACTATTTAGCTACCCCCCCCAGTTCTCACAAAACCAGAAGCAGGAGAACCACTTTTTCTGTACACCGCAGTTTCTGCAACAGCAGTAAGCGGCGTGTTGATTCGAGACGAGCGCGGAGAACAGAAGCCGATATTTTACGTAAGTAAAACCCTTACAGACGCGGAGACAAGGTACTCGCAGATGGAGAAATTGGCGCTATCCATAGTTATGTCGGCAAGAAAGCTAAGGCCATACTTTCAGTCTCACTCAATCGTTGTCCTGAGCACCTTTCCGATAAGGTCCGTTCTGCACAGCCCAAGTCAGTCAGGAAGGCTAGCAAATTGGGCAATCGAACTAAGCGAATACGACATTGAGTATCGCGGACGCACGTGCGCTAAATCGCAAGTTCTGGCAGATTTTCTTATCGAACTACCTGAAGAAGGGATTGACGGCGAGATGCAGAGTCAGCTATGGAAACTCCACGTTGATGGCTCATCCTCCAAAAATGGTTCGGGAGTGGGGATACGGCTGACTTCTCCAACTGGCGAACTACTGGAACAATCCTTCCGCCTTGGCTTCCACGCATCCAACAATGAAGCGGAGTACGAAGCCTTGATTGCCGGGATGAAGCTTGCTAATGGCCTAAAAATCGAGCAACTCCATGCATTTTGCGATTCCCAACTAGTTGCGAATCAGTTCAGCGGTGAATATGCGGCAAAAGATGATCGAATGGAAGCTTACTTGAAGATCGTCAAAGAATTGGCTGCACAGTTCAAACAATTCATCCTAACACGCATTCCGCGAGGCGAGAACACCCCAGCCGACGCACTTGCAGCCCTTGCATCAACTTCCGATCCAGATCTAAAGAGAGTAGTCCCGGTAGAATTCATCCGGCACCCGAGCATTAGTCTTGGCGATTCAGTACATGCCATAACCCGTTCACAAGCAGCCAGACAAGAAACAGACGTCACGACAATGCAAGAAATGGTGGAGGGAGCAAACGAGGTCAACAACGATGCGGAATATGGCTGCGACAAGGAATGGCTCGGCGCAATCAGAAGATACATATACGACGGCATCCTACCAACCGAAAAATGGGCAGCTCGCAAGCTTCGAGCCCAGGCAGCACGATACGTGTTACTCGATGGAAATATCTTCAAGTGGAGATTCTCAGGACCATTGCTCAACTGTGTGGAAGGGAAGGACGCCAGAGGAAATTCACAACGGTTCATGTGGAAATCACTCTGGAGGGAGAGCACTAGCAATAAAAGTCAAACGTCACGGCTACTATTGGCCAACAATGATCAAAGATTGCAAGGTGTTTTCAGCCAAATGCGAAAAATGCCAACGCCATGCGCCGATGATTCACCAGCCAACAGAAGTTCTTTCTTAAATCTCGTCGCCGTATCCATTCATGCGATGGTCTATGGACATCGTCGGACCGCTGCATCCATCAAAACAGAAACGTTTTCTTCTGGTTTTGACAGACTATTTCTCAAAATGGGTCGAAGCCGACTCCTATGCCAACATTAAAGATGCGCAAGTGGAGGCCTTTGTCTGGAAAAATATCATATGCCGACATGGAGTACCATACGAGATCGTGACAGATAATGGTTCGCAGTTCATCTCAAATCGTTTCGAAGGTTTCTGCGAGAAATGGAGAATCAGACTCAGCAAGTCTACTCCAAGATACCCACAAGGGAACGGACAAGCCGAAGCAATCAACAAAACAATCCTCGACGGCCTGAAGAAGCACCTTGATGAGAAAAAGGGACGTTGGGCTGAAGAACTGGAGGGAGTACTTTGGTCTCACCGCACCACCCCACGACGAGCAACGGGAGAAACCCCATTCGCCCTCGTATACGGAACTGAGTGTGTCATCCCCCCAGAGATACATTTCCTAGGGATTCGACGGAGGCTATTACCTGAACAAGAAGGGCTCAATCACCTATTGATGCTTGACGAACTGGACTTGATCAA
The DNA here is from genome assembly GCA_900406555.1 of Pseudoturritis turrita. NCBI lineage: Eukaryota > Viridiplantae > Streptophyta > Magnoliopsida > Brassicales > Brassicaceae > Pseudoturritis > Pseudoturritis turrita. The sequence continues at coordinate 242,126 of OVBL01000705.1, forward strand.
CGAAAGAAGGGACCAAGCCTTGATCAGGATCCAGAACTATCAAAACGTGGCCGCAAAATACTACAATTCCAAAGTTCGAGAACGAAGATTCTACGAAGGAGATTTAGTTTTGCGGAAGGTTTTTCAGAACACAGCAGAACCAAATGCCGGCAAACTAGGAGCAAATTGGAAAGGACCCTACAAGATCACCGAAGTAATCAAACCTGGAGTTTACACACTTGCTACCATGACAGACGTTCCAGTACCGAGATCATGGAACGCAATGCATCTCAAAAAGTACTATCACTAAGCTACTTTACATGAACTACGGGGCGACTTGATCCTTGCAAAGAGTACGTAGGCAGCTCATCTTCGGACGGATTCAGTTGCCCCCCTCCTTTCAAAAGGGGGCGTATACTCCCATCTTTGTAAACGACTCTACGATCTATCAAAGCAAAGCTTTACTTAAACACCTTTCAAGAATCATTATCTTAACAAGAACAGACATGCTCATACAAATCAAAGCTATAATGGGCACTACACCACACCTCCCTTACTGCTGGCCACAGTAATGAAATCTTGCATCCATCTCGGATCTACAATATCACATCCGTCTCAGGATTAAAAGCGCGCTATACAAATATTTTGCTCATTGTCGGAGCGGATGTATTTACGATAACATATCCGTAAACCGAAATATTCATCCTAAACTATACAAGCATATGTTCACTATCGGAGCGAGTACATTTATGGTAATGAACCCGTAAACCGAAATGTTCAAAAACTAAACTATGCAAACTTATGATCAATTTCGGAGCAGGGAAGTTTACACTAACTGTACGCCGAATTGGTCATCTCGAATATAACTACTATGTAAATTCAAACCTAGAACCATTCGTCTAAAAACAGCTACATCTAATCATTCGGATTTGTCATCAAATGGGATAAGCATACTTAAGTATCTCCTCGCAGACATGTTTATCAAAACACAAGGCATTCTCTTATAACAACGAGCAATAAGAGAGGAGGCTAAGTTCATGAAATTAATTGGATAAAGCCATCCAGGCATTAACAAAAAATGAAAAAGAGTTTTAAAACTAAACAAAGAAAAGAGGATCGTAATCCTCCACTATCTCAGGAGTCATAACCGCCTTCCGCTCTGACTCCACCACCCGCTCAGCTAATTCACCTTCGGGGGCCTTGTCCTCCTCAAGAAGCGCCTCAGCAAACTCTGCAACCTTTTTCTCTAGCACCGGATCGAGAGATTTCGCAGGAATGGGTTCGGGGACTGTATCTTTAACAAACTCCATCGGACTGAGATCAGCCAAGCCAGGCGTTCCCTTGCTAGAACTAGAAAAATCCTCGATCCCGATGCTTGCAGCAGCAGTCTCCATGGGCTCCCCGTCATTGAGCTCCTTGAGAATGTCAGATTGGATTGGAGACAGTCGCAGGATTCCTCTCATTTCCGCCACGAGCTGAGAAAATGCCTCGTGAGATCCCGACAAGCCCTCCTTCTGCTCAGCTAAAGTCTTCACCTCGGCATCGAGAGATGGCGGCTCATCGCTTTGGAGCAGCCCAATGAATTGAAGATTGCCTTCAATCTGGGAAAGATCAAGCATGTTCTCCTTTGGCTCACCGTCGATCTGATCAAGAAGCTTCGCAGCGCGGGAAACTTTTCCTTCGAACGTCGTCATGGTCTCGCATCTGGCCTCTAGAACAGCTCGCTCGACCTTGCTCTCAAGAAGGTCATTCGCAGCCTCTAGCTGCCTTGTCAAGCTAGCTATATGAGCATCCCGCCTCACTTTGCCTGACTCTAGCCGCATGATCCGCTCGTCAGCTTCTCTGATGTGCTTCCTGCTCCCTTCAGCATTAGCTTCAAGGTCCTTAATCCTTTTCACAGCTTTTTCCTGTTCAGCAGCTTGATTTGCCTCGGCTTCTTTGAGCTTCCCATCCAGCTCAATGGCTTTTCTCCTAGCGTCTTCGACCTTCTCACGATCCCTGCGGGAGTCAGATTCATATCCCATCACCATCCTATTAAGATGGGATATGAACTGCACAACAACGAGAAACACTGTTAAAAAAAAAGAGGGCTGGAATGGATCGGGTGACGAAAACAAAACAAGTAAACGTCACATACCTTGACGCCCCGAAGAGACACTTCGCTATAGGCCTTGTCCCTAAGCAGAGTATCAGATGGCAGAAAATGATCACCTGGACATGTGATCCTTGAAAAGATAGCCGCAGAAGCAGAGGCATCATGGTAAGCCTCTTCAGCGTTTACCGGAGCGGTAGAGAGGGGTATTGCTTCAGGGATGGCTCGAGGCAATTCAGTACGTCGCAATCGCTTCGAGGCCTCTCCCTTGTCGTCTATTGGCTGGCATTTTTTGCTCGTGGCTTTCTTCTCCTTAGCCTTCCCTTTGCCTTTGTCTTTATGTGGTACAATTTGAGAGTCAGCTGGACGAAGCCCCAGGATGACTCCTTTAGGGGCCGGTTCGTGAGGGTTATCAGCAGAAGTTGGCTCGGGGACGGTGGTGACCACGGTTTGAGAGCTCAGGGGGCGAGATTGACTAAACGCTTTTGCCTGCTTTGCTCTCTCCTTGGCTTCTGCCTCCGCTTTGGCTTTCGTGGCAGTCCGATCCCTAAAAGTAGGTCTTCCCATCGTATCTCTTGAGGAGTGAGAAGGGGACAATTGCTCAACTGATTGTCCTTCTGAAAGGGCTCGTGCTCTCTCAACTCGGTGAAGATTGAAATCTCTAGACCAATTATACTTGCGAGCTGAAAGTGCTTCGTGAACCTCAGACAGATCGGGAGGCAATGAAAGACGAAGATGACGAACTGCAAAACAATAATATTTATGCAAGGTCAGAAAAACCAAAAAAAGAAGAAGGGAACTGCTAAATAATGGAAACCTGAGCTGTGGCCCAAGTCGAGCAACGGATCGGCTACCAATTTCTCCCCAGCCAGACTTGACAAACTGAAGGCACCTCTGACCCACCGACGCTTCAGAAATAAGGACGAAAAAAAGGTAGTCTTCCCAATTATCGTATTTCGACGGGAAGCCTCTTATGATATTTGTCCTAGCTTTGCCCGACACATAGTACTTCAGCTCTCTCTTATTATGACGTCTAAACTCCAGCAAGTGTGTCAGGTGCTCAACGCCAACTTCTACATCGCACTCGTAACTCCTGATCAGAATACCAATCATATGCCTGATTCCCCGAACATTGACTTGAGAAATAGCCAAGTTGTACTTCCAAAGGAACTGTAGAATAACTTCAGGGATCGGGAACCATAATAGGCAGCGGTAGAAGAAGCTTTCGTAGAGAGTAAAGTGGTTAGGGGGAGGATTGCTGGCTCGGTCTGAGGGCGAAGGAAGAACAAGCTCGACTTCCTCAGAAATGCAAAACCTATGTCTAAGGGCAGATAACGAATCCAGGGTTGAACCAGGTGGATCGGGTCGTTTCCTTGTTTTTTTCTTCCTTGAAGTCTGACGGTTGAGACCCATCAAACGTTTCAACTCCTGTCTGGCCACAGCTGGATCAAAGAACCAGTCTTCTGGTTCAACTTTTGGCGGATCGGGATCAGCTACATCAGTAAAGGGGTTTGCCGCTTCGTCAAAAGGGGAGTCTTGAAGTTGGGGTACTTCAAATCTCAGAGGACTCCCGGAATTGCTGCCTATCCCGAGGATTCAGAGAGCACCATTTTTCTACCAAGGAGGGAGGGTCCAAACCCCGAACCGCTTGGATCATCTAGGTTTTCTGAAACGTGTGCACCAGACGAATCTTCCCGACTACAGCTCCGGGCGAGAAACGGATCAGGAGAGGAGGATGGTTCAGGAAGCAAAGACTGTCCCGAAATGCCAAACAAGCGGGTATATGGATCGGGAGACGCAGAAATAGATGACTGAGACATTTCATTGAATTCAAAGACGGATTGGGGTCTTTAGAGGATATGAATAGATCGAGATCCTTAAACAACTCGCGAGAATCTAGAGTTTCTAAAATTCACAAGATGGATCGGGGTTCTCAGCAGCTTATCAAAATAGATCAAAACCTTTAAAAGATGAAGAATAAGTCGAAGATCCTTTTAAGAATAGCAAGTCGATCTAGATCTTCAAAGTAAACTGCCGGAAAACTTGAAGACGGCGACGGAGCTAGTTGGAGATGGATCGGGAAATTCAAGCAGATCGGCGGTGAAGGAAGAACAACGGAGTTTCGATAAAAAAATAACTTAAGCAAAAAACCTAGAGAGAGAAAGAAGAGAGAGGTTACCTGCTTTGAAGAAATTTTTGGAGAAATGAAGTGGAGAACAAATGAGAAGTATCGCGGATTATATAGGCAAATGGTGATGTCATTCACCTCGGAAACCAGCAAAAATGCTTGCACTCCCCGATAAAGGTATCAAGGCAACAGAACCCTGAACTGAGTTTGCGTAGGAAGTCATACCCGAACTGAATCAGCAATGCTACAAAGAAATGATTCGGGGCTATCCATGGATCATGGTTTGGGATCGTCATCAAAAAAGACAGTTCGGGACGACCACGAGAATCGTTGATCTCACTCGACCACTTACAGCTCGGCACTAACATTGCTGATACTGCCAAGCTGGGGGGCTAACTGTTGGGGTCAGATTCCACCTCTTGAAGATCAACAATTGGAAAATGGCTAAGTATGAAAAAGTACTAGCAGCGGGATCCCTAACTGTGAAGAGTTGGATCGGGACCCCTAACCGTGACAAGGAGGTGGATCGGGATCCCTAACCGTGACAAGACAAGTTGGATCAGGTACCCCGAACCGTGATTGGAGAGTTGGATCGGGACCCCTAACTGTGAAGAGGAGTTGGATCGGGATCCCTAACTGTGAAGAAGCGTTAGATCGGGACCCCTAACCGTGACAAGGAGGTGGATCGGGATCCCGAACCGTGATTGGAGAGTTGGATCGGGACCCCTAACCGTGATTGGAGAGTTGGATCGGGACCCCTAACTGTGAAGAGGAGTTGGATCGGGATCCCTAACTGTGAAGAGGAGTTGGATCGGGATCCCTAACCGTGACAAGACAAGTTGGATCAGGTACCCCGAACCGTGATTGAATTAATTGGATCGGGTACCCCGAACCGTGACAAGGCAAGCTAGGTCGTGTACCCCGATCCATGGTACGACAGACGGATTGGGGGTCACGACCCACGGTGAAGAAGCTGGGTCGTGTACCCCGATCTATGGTACGATAGACGGATCGGGGGTCACGACCCACGGTGAAGAAGCTGGGTCGTGTATCCCGATCCATGGTACGATAGACGGATCGGGGATCACGACCCACGGTGAAGAAGCTGGGTCGTGTACCCCAATCCATGACATGACAGATGGATCGGGGGTCACGACCCATAGTACGTCATCCGAGCCGTGAACCATGGCGTCACCCGAGCCGTGAACCATGGTGTCACCCGAGCCGTGAACCATGGCGTCACCCGAGACGTGAACCATGGTGTCACCAGAGCCGTGAACCATGGCATCATCCGAGCCGTGAACCATGGTGTCACCCGAACCGCGAACCATGGTGTCACCCGAGCTGTGAACCATGGTTAGAGATTGGGCCGAGACAACGAGCCCACAAATTCAAGCCCACAAAAGAGATGACAAAGACAGCCCATGAATCGAAGCCCATGACGATGATAGGTTTTGCTAGAAGGAAATCCCGAGGAATTAGGATATCTTCCTTATCTTTTTAGATATTAACTTAGCCGACTTAAACATATATATATACTCATGTAAACTCTCTGAAAAGGGGATCCGCAATTTACCTAACAAAACTCTGTACTTTTGCTCTCATACAAAAAGCTTTTTAAACAGCTTAATAAAACACCATCTTTGGATCCCTGTTTGTGTTTTTAGTGGTTTTTACTCAGAAGTTTCGGATCTCTCTAAAAGACGTGACGAATTCAATTGGCGTGGATTTATACTCCCACAGTCACAATCGGACAGGAGGAAATAGCTGAAATACTGGAAGTACCAAAAAACCCACCACCCACCAAAGATATCGATCCAATGGAGGAGGATTTTATCAAAGAGTCAGCAATCAAAGAAAGCAACAAAAAACCTGTCAAACGTCACGGTTATTATTGGTCAACAATGATCAAAGACTACAAGGTGTTTTCAGCCAAATGCGAGAAATGTCAACGCCACGCGCCAATGATTCATTAACCAACGGAAGTACTCTCATCAATCTCATCACCATATCCATTCATGCGATGGTCCATGGACATCGTCGGACCGCTGCACCCCTCAAAGCAAAAGCGATTAATTTTGATTTTGACATATTATTTCTCAAAGTGGGTCGAAACCGACTCATATGCTAACATTAAATATTCACAAGTAGAGGCCTTTGTCTGGAAGAACATCATATGTCGACACGGAGTACCATACGAGATCGTGACGGATAATGGCTCGCAGTTCATCTCAAATCGTTTCGAAGCTTTCTGCGAGAATTGGAAAATCACACTCAGCAAGTCTACTCCAAGATACCCGCAAGGGAACGGACAGGCGGAAGCAATCAAGAAAACAATCCCCACAGATGGCGCCAAATTGTGGGAGTGTAAATCCACACCAATTGAATTTTTCAAGACTTTTAGAGGAATTTGAAACTTTTGAGTAAAAACCACCACAACCATTTCCTTGTGGATACCTCGGAGTGGACTTGCTAAGTCTGATCTTCCATTTCTCGCAGAAAGCTTCAAACCCATTAGAGATGAACTGCAAGCCATTGATATAACGTTCTCATACGGTACTCCATGATGGCATATGATATTCTTTCATACAAAGGCCTCCACTTGTGCGTCTTTGATGCTAGTGTAGGAGTCGGCTTAGACCCATTTAAAAAAATAGTCGGTTAAAACCAACATGAATTTTTTCTGGCTTGAGGGGTGCAAAGGCCCAATGATGTCCACGGACCATCGCATGAATGGGTATGGTGATGAGATTGAGGAGAGCACTTCGGTTGGCTGGTAAATCATTGGCGCGTGGCATTGATATTTCTCGCACTTGGCTAAAAAATTCTTACAGGCTTTGATCAGAGTTGGCCAATAATAACCGTGATGCTTGAATTTTATCGCCAGTGATCTTCCACCCGAATGATTGCCGCATGAACCGTTGTAAACTTCTTCCATGATGTTCCTTGCGTCCTTTTCTTCTACAAAAATTAACAATGGTCCTGAGAATCTCCACTTAAATACATTCACATCAAGTAAGACGTAACGAGCTACATGGGCTTGAAGCTTACGAGCCGCCCATTTTTCATCCGGTAAGACTCCGTCGTATATATATTCTCTTATTGCGTTGAGCCAATCTTTGTCGCAGCCGTATTCTGCGTCCGATGAATCCTCATCAATCTCGCCTGCTTTTTTGTTTAGAGAAATATTCGACGGCATGATCGTTTTTGCTTTCGACGATTTCAGACTCTTCCAGAGTGTATTCTTCCATTAGAGTAATATCTGGTTCAATTACGGGTTCGGTTACCTGTTCCTCCTGCATTTCAGCCGTCTCTTCCTGCTTGTTTGTGACTTCTTTTGCTTGCTTAGCTGCTTGGGAATGAGTTACTGCATTCACTATCTCGAAAGATTGATGCTTGAGTGCCAAATAAATTCTACCAGAATAACTCTCTTTAGGTCTGGATCAGAAGTTGATGCGAGAGCTGCGAGTGCGTCGGCTGAAGTGTTCTCTCCTTGTGGAATGCGTATCAGTACGAATTTCTTGAACCGTGCAGCCAATTCTTTGATGATTTTTAGGTAAGCTTCCATTCGATCGTCTTTCGCTGCATATTCGCCACTGAATTGATTTGCGACTAGCTGAGAATTACAGAATGCGTAAAGTTGCTCAATTTTTAGGCCACTAGCGAGCTTCATGCCGGCGATCAGGGTTTCGTACTCTGCTTCATTGTTGGATGTGCGAAAGCCTAGGCGAAACGACTGCTCTAGTAGTTCACTGGTTGGTGAGGTTAGGCGTATTCTTACCCCTGATCCATTTTTGGAGGATGAACCGTCGACGTGAAGTTTACAGAGCGAATTCCGTGTCTCTGTGTTAATGCTTTCTTCAGGGAGCTCGATCAGGAAATTGGCTAGGACTTGAGATTTGGCGCTCGTACGTCCGCGATACTTGATGTCATACTCACTTGGCTCAATTGCCCATTTTGCTAACCTTCCTGATTGACTCGGACTATGCAAAATGGACCTTAACGGGAATGTACTCAGGACAACGATTGAGTGCGACTGGAAGTAAGGCCTCAACTTTCTTGCAGACATTGCTAATTTCTACATTTGCGGGTATCTCTTCTCGGCGTCTGTTAGGGCTTTGTTGACGTAAAATATTGGCTTCTGCTCCCCGCATTCAGCTCGAATCAATACTCCGCTTACCACTGTGGCAGAAATTGCAGTGTACAGAAAAAGTGGCTCTCCTTCTACCGGTTTTGTGAGAACTGGAGGGGTAGCCAGATAAGTTTTCAGTTGTTGAAAAGTTTCTTTGCATTTTTCGGTCCACTCAAACTTCTTGTTTCCCCGCAATGTATCGTAGAAAGGCAGACATTAATCGGTGGATCGCGAGATGAATCTGTTGAGTGCGGCTACCCTTCCGGTGAGTCTTTGCACTTTTCTTTTTGTCTTTGGTGAAGCCATCTAAATGAGCGCGTTGATTTGCTTAAGTTTTGCTTCGATACCACGGTGAGTAACCAAGTATCCGAGGAATTCTCCTAATGTGACCGCAAATCTGCATTTGGTTGGATTCAACTTCATGTGGTGAAAGTTCAACCGTGCGAAGCACTCCTCGAGGTGATTAACTTCCATTGTCTTTTCAAGTTGATTAATGAACATCTTGTTCACCAGCCGTTGATATGTCGCTCCGGCATTTTTCATTCCGAATGGCATCACCTTGTAGCAGTATATCCCACGCTCAGTTATAAAAGCTGTCTTCTCCCAGTTTTCTAGATTCATCAGAATCTGGTTGTATCCTGAGAAGGCATCCATGAACGAGAGGAGTGCATTCCCCACTGTTGCCTCGGCTAGGCAATCAATAAGTGGAAGGGTGAAGCTGTCTTTTGGACATGCTTTGTTCAAGTCAATGAAGTCTACGCATACACTCCATTTTCCATTCTTTTTCTTGACTACCACCGGATTAGCCAGCCAGTCTGGGTATTTGACTTCAGTTATCAAACCGACACGCATAAGTTTTTCTATTTCTTTGTTGACTGCTTTGGCTCTTTATGGTCCGAGCTTTCTCCTTTTCTGCTTCACTGGTTTGAACATTGGATCAACATTCAGCTTGTGACTTGTTACGCCGATATCAATTCCGGGTATATCCTCTGCTGCCGACGCGAAAGTGTTCACGTTCTTTTTCAAGAATGAAATGATTTCTTCCTTAATTTTCTCGTCGAGCCTGACTCTAATCTCTATGCATCGTTCCAGGTGTTCATTGTTGATACAAATTAACATTACGGGGTCGCAGGTCAGTTCAGCCACTTCATCTTCTTGCGCTTTGAATTTGCTACCGGATCGGTGACCAGGTTCCTGAGTTTGTGTGCGGCCATGAAGCAGATGCGGGACTCCTTCTGATTCCCTTGAATTATTTTTATTCCGTTTGGGATAGGAAACTTCAAGCAGAGGTGATATGTTGATACAGCAGCGCGCATTGAATTCAACCAAGGGGTTTCCATAATCACGTTGTAGATTGCTGGATGGTCAGCTACAGAGAATTCAACGACTTTGGTCATCTCTCCAGCTCGGATAGGTAGTTTGATCGTTCCGGCAGTCATTGTTGTTTCTCCGGAAAATCTGGTCAATGGTTTCGGAGTTGGTACCACTTCAGATAGATCAATGTTCATTCTTCTGAGAGTCTCAAGGAAGATTATGTCCACCATAATACCAGTGTCCACCAATACGCGGGCTACATCACAATCGTTCACGGTTAATTCGATTACAAGAGGGTCATTGTGCGGCCTGTCGATTCCGATTATTTCCCTTTCTTCGAATAAGATCACGTCGTTTGGAAATCTTGAGGGTTTAGACCAGTTAACCCTGACGTCTGCTCTTTGCTGGAGTGCTTTAATCGACGAGACAGTATCCGAGCAATAATGAGATCTCCCCCCCCCCCATTATCATGCTTATCCTCCTTCTTGATCTGGAGTGTGGCGCCTCATCGTCCCGTCTTTCATGCTTAGGATGATCTTCCTTTGTCTGGTTAGGTTTGTTCGTGTTGACGTCCATCTCGAAATTCTTAAGGCTGGTGTTTCCCCCAAGTTCGCCAGCTACTAACTTTTTGGCAACTTTTAGGCCCAGAATACGGCAGTTCGCAGTGGAATGTCCATAGATGTGATGGTGTTTGCAATAAGCCATTTCGTCATAGGAATTGTCGCTTTTGGTCCATGTGCTCCATGAATTCCTTCCACGACCTCGGCCTCTTCCTCGACCGTATCCGGGGGCGTCAATTTGATAGTTATGAGCTCCTCGAAAACCTCCCTCGTGCTGGCCGTAGCCGAAATTTTCCTTTCCATACTTCTCGGTTAGGATCTTCATCTCTTCCTCTTCGGTTATGAAATCTGCAGCTTGATGCATTGCGTCTTGTATTGTCGTGGGGGCGTTTAGCGCGATCTCTTTGCGGAAATTGGAATTAAACCAAAGTGCTCATTTTACGGCGAGTATAGCCGCTTTGTCGCTTAAGCCTTTTACTTTGGACATGACTGCTTTGAATCTTCCAATGAAACTTCGGAGCATTTCGTTCTGCCCCTAAGCTAGGGTCCACAGGTTGACATCTGAAGTCCTGTGATCCATGAATATAGAGTAATGCTTCAAGAATGCTACAGATTGGTGATTGTAGTTATCGATGGAGTTCCTCTCGAGCCTTGAAAACCACTGGAGTTCCAGGCCTTTGAGTTGTTCCAAGAAAAAGAGGCATTTTCCGGCATCTCTTTCACTTTCTTTGAAGTTAGAGCGACCCATGGCTTTGGCAAAAGCCGTTAGATGCTCCTTTGGGTTGGTTTTTCTTCGTAAATTGGAATTTTCATCTTCCCTGGGTCGGGAATTCTCGCACTGGTGATCCGCGCTGTGAATGGGGTGTTTTGTGCTTACTCCAATACGCGATCTATTTCGGGAACCTTGCTAGTTGCTTTGTGCATCATGGATCGGACAGCTTTTATGTCCGCGACTGCTCGGTCCATATCTGCTCGTATCATGGCCATCTCCTCTTTCTGAGTCTGGATTCCTGCTCTTCGCTCCTCATCGACCTGAGCTCGCTGGGCCCAGAGGATGTTTTCTTCCTCTTCGGTTAATTCTTGATCTTGTTTATTTTTGGCCAACTACTAGGAGCTCGGGATAATCACGGCTCTTCGTTTGCGCTCCATCTGATTCTCCTCCTCTAGATTGATTATCGGGGCCCAGAGGATACGTTGCCTGCTCCTTACGTTCCGGAAGTCAGATTCGCTGAATTTTGATGGAGTGGAGGCAACATTCCACGGGTTCTCTGCACATTGAGGGGGGGGGGGGTCGAGAAGTCGAGTGTTCGACTCGCCGTCGCCAAGGCCTTCAGCTCGTCCGTCATCGTGCTATTCAGTTTATCTTGCTCTTCCGCCTTCTTGAGCAATGTCTCCAGCATGGACTTCATCTAAGTTAGAACCTCCGGGGTTGTCGTCACGATCTCCTGTGTTGGGTTCTCCTTTTCTCCAGGGGGTCGGCTCCGGTATCCTTCAGGTCGGTAGCGTTTCTGTCTCCGTCGCTAGTCATCTTCTCCGGATCGTTCGTACGGTGGTTCTTTTGAGTAAGAAAATTTTGGTCCCCACAGACGGCGCCAAATTATAGTGCTTGGTTGACTTCTTAAATTAAATATGCTTACAAATGATGGTTAAGCGGAAGAAACCGAGAGAATCAAAACTGCACCGATCTAAACCCGGGACGAAGAAAGCAAAAACAAAACAAGATCTCGAGCAAATCCTGCTGAGGATTCGAGTGAAGGAGAATTCATAGAGCCACCTATCGGAAACACCACTTACATACTGTGGGAGTGTAAATCCTCACAATTAAATTTGGTTAAGACTTTTTAAGGGATCTGAAACTTCTGAGTAAAAACCAAGAAAGTACAAACAGAGATCCAAAGATGGTGTTTTTATTGAAGCTGTTTAGAAAGCTGTCGCAGAGAAAGTACAAGTGTTGCTAGGTAAAAATTGCGGCCACCTTTTCAAGGGTTTACATTAGTATATATACAAGTCTAAGTTGGCTAGGCTAACCCCTAGGTGATAAGGAAGATTTCCTTTTCTCTCGCATCTTTTTCTTTTATCAGGTCGGTTGTATCTTTATGGGCCCTTCGTCTGCGTTCTTCGCTTCGGGTTGCCGAGGCCCATGTTTGGCTCGGGTGACAATGGCCCATGTTCGGCTCGGTTGCCGAGGCCCTTATTCGGCTCGGGTGACAGTGGCCCATGTTCGGCTCGGGTGACTGTGCCCTATGTTCGGCTCGGGCGGCCAAGGCCCATGTTTGGCTCGGGTGGATTCTTCTTCGAGGCTTGGGTGGCATTTGGCTCGGGTCATTCTCCTCTCGCACGGCTCAGGTGATAGCTAAAACTATCACCGTGACACCGAGCCATTTTTCCAATATCTGCACAGGATCAGAGGTGCACCCGAACCGTTTAAGTTTGGCTCGGGTCTTATTGTGACACCGAGCTGTTTTGCCGGTTTTGGCTCGGGTCCATCATGATCCGTGGATCGGGTTATGCTCCTTTTGACACAGACATTTTCTCATTTGTTAACTTCAGGTGGGTGAAAATGACCCCAACACATACCATGTGAAAGAAGGATCGAACCGATTAAGGACCATCGAAAATCCAACGGAGAAAAAAGGTGAAACTTATCACAGACTTGAAAAAAGACACCTGCAAACCACCGTAATCGGAGGAGCTCATACGGAGAGGAGGCGAGGGACCCGACTCAGATCTAGATCTGAGCATCGAAGAATTTGGCATTCGTGGCCAAACTACACCGTTGTCAAACAGATCTAGCGACAAAAACTTCAAAAGACCCGAGATCCAAACTCATATATAAGATCTGCTCGAACCCACGTCCAAAATTACTTCCTCCAACTCAACTCGAATCAAAACAAAAATGGAAAAGACAAAGGAAAAAACTAAAACATCAACGAAAAGAAAAAATAGTGACCGGCGTCGAAACTAAAGAAGCCGCCGGTTACAAGAGCAATGGATTGTGACTGAAATCCCTAGAGAAGAGAGAGAAATTTTATCGAGAGAGGTCAGCTGATTTTCTCTTTCTTTTTAATCTTCTAAAATATATATATTCGAATTATTTTTTTAAAATAATTGTTTATTTTAAAATAATTGTTTATCTACACTATTTTTATTTTTGAAAAAATCGAAAAGCTAAAAAAATCTAACTTTTTACATAAACTAACATAAACATATATACAATTTTTTTTTAAACAATTATTAAAAAAACCAGAGAGCTGTAATTGGATAGGTGGTTGACGCCATCACCACCTAGTCATGTTGGTGTCCATTGGAAGATGTCTCCTTGTTGTCTGTGGCCCGTGGGAGAGGGTTTATCTAAGAGCTATTTTCCGAGATTTGCCCGGTCTTTGGATTGGCTTGTTTTTTCTTGACAAATTTTGAGAAATGCCACTTTTAAAATGTCACTATTTAAAAATACCACATTTTTAAAAAAAATTTAAAAATACCACTAATATTATATCATTTATTCAAAATATCATTTATGTTTAGGTTAACTATGTTATGTTAGAATTTATTTTTGAAGGTTTAGGGTTTGTTAGGGTCAAAACTCTTTTTAAAGTTTGAAATTTTAGGATTTAAGTGTTAAAAATCACTAATTTATGGTATTTTTGAAAATGGACAACCCATGATTATATTTTTGCAAAATAATATTTCAGAAATGGCATTTTTAAAATTCTCCATTTTACCAGATTGTAGTCTTTCTTTGTTATTTTCGCCTTTGAATTCCCATGTAAACGAGAAAGTCTTGTAGATCCGTTTTTTTTTTGGTCAACAATCTCCTTTTTATTAATTAAGAAAGTATTTTCTACTTGTTGTGTTCGAGTTGAGATTTTTTGTCATTCCGCGTAGATTTAAACACCGTTGAAGGATTTTATTCGCATGTGTTTGAAAGCTTTTACTAGAGGTGAATGTGGAGCAGATATTGTAAATTTTTGTAGTATCTTATATAATATGAGAAGATTTTTCTTTAACTTTTTCTATAATCACGACATGTGGCTTCCTCTATTGTTGACATGTCTCTTTTTTAGTTTAGTTGAGTAAAGAATATTAAATATTGATAATATATCATAGAGTAACTATATTAGAATCTGTGTAATACGCGAGTTTTTAATAATAATTTATTTATATATGATAAAATCTTATATAATATGGGAAGGTTTTTCTTAACATTATTGTTGACATGTGTCTCTTTTTAATTCAGTTGAGTAAAAAAAAAAATATTGATAATGTATCATAGAGTAACTATATTAGGATCCGCCTAATACGCGAGTTTTTAATAATAATTTATTTATATATGATAAAATCTTATATAATATGGGAAAGTTTTTCTTAACGTTTTCTATAATCATGACATGTGGCTTCCTCTATTGTTGACATGTGTCTCTTTTTTAATTCAGTTGAGTAAAGAAGATTAAATATTGATAATGTATCATAGAGTAACTATATTAGGATCCGCGTAATACGCGATTTTTTAATGATAATTTATTTATATATGATAAAAATCCATTATCGTTTAGATTTAATAAATTTAAACTTTATGAAAATATAAGAACTATATAAGCCATACTTTTTAATTTTCGGCTACTACAATTTTAGTTCCTTTTTTTTTGGCCTACAATTTTAGTTTTTAACTATATCTTATTATATAAAGCAGTATGTACTCAACGTGAGCGTGACACATAGGTAAAATCGTAACTCACCATATCGTGACATGTGTTAATTTTAATTGAGATTGTGACACGTTTCAATATATTAATATAAAATATAAATTTTCATTTTCTACATTATTTATTTCTTAAATCAAATTGTAATGTAACTAAAAGAAAATAATAGTCTAACAAAAAAATAAGACATATTATTAAAAAAATTAAAAGGAAATAATAAATCAAAAAGACTAAAAATGAAAAATAAGATAAATTATTTCTAATTGTAGTGTAACTAAAAGGAAATAATAGTCAAAAAAAGAAAATAAGACGTATTATTAAAAAATTAAAAGAAAATGGTAAATCAAAAGGACTAGAAAAAGGAAAATAAGAAAAATTATTTTCAATTTCTAAAAGTATTAGTGTGAAATAAAATAAGACATATTATTAAATCTTATTATATAATATGGGAAGGTTTTTCTTAACTTTTTCTATAATCATGACATGTGGCTTCCTCTATTGTTGACATGTGTCTCTTTTTAATTCAGTTGAGTAAAAAAGATTAAATATTGATAATGTATCGTAGAGTAACTATATTAGAATCTTTATAATCTTTTATAATATGGGAAGGTTTTTTTTAGTTTTTTCTATAATCATGACATGTGGCTTCCTCTATTGTTGACATGTGTCTCTTTTTTTAATTCAGTTGAGTAAAAAATATTAAATATTGATAATATATCATAGAGTAACTATATTAGGATCCGCGTAATACGCGAGTTATTAATAATAATTTATTTATATATGATAAAATCTTATATAATATGGGAATATTTTTCTTAACTTTATTGGTTACATGTGTCTCTTTTTTATTTCAGTTAAGTAAAAAAGATTAAATATTGATAATGTATCATATAGTAACTATATTAGGATCCGCGTAATACGAGAGTTTTTAATAATAATTTATTTATATATGATAAATACAATATCCGTTATCGGTTAGATTTTATAAATTTAAACTTTATGAAAATATAAGAACTATATAAGCCATACTTTTTAATTTTCGTCGACTACAATTTTAGTTCCTTTTTTTTTTGCCCAACAATTTTAGTTTTTAACTATTTCTTATTATATAAAGCAGTATGTGCTCAAAATGAGCGTGACACATAGGCAAAATCGTAACTCACCAGATCGTGACATGTTAATTTTAATTGAGATTGTGACATGTTTCCATATATTAATATAAAATATAAATTTTCATTTTCTACATTATTTATTTTTTAAATCAAATTGTAGTGTAAGTAAAAGGAAATAATAGTCTAAAAAAGAAAATAAGACATATTATTAAAATAATTAAAAGGAAATAGTAAATCAAAAATATTAAAAAAGGAAAATAAGACAAATCATTTCTAATTGTAGTGTAACTAAAAGGAAATAATAGTCAAAACAAAAAAATAAGACGTATTATTAAAAGTTTTTAAAAAATGATAAATCAAAAAGACTAGAAAAAGGAAAATAAGAAAAATTATTTCCAATTTCTAAAAGTATTAGTGTGACATATGAAAAATTGATATTCATGAGATTACGACATGTGTCAAAATTTGATAGAATGAATTATGCATATATTATTTTGATATGAAAATTTTGGGTATTACTGATTGACAAGGAATGCATGGAGTAAAAATATGGTTTTAATATGATGGAAAAAGTAGATGGGTTGTATTGCGAGATGAAATACGAAGAGTTGAAATCCAGTTTGAAACAAAGGTACTAATCAACTTCCAAAATAAGTGTGCGAGTAATCAATCAAAATCTAAATATTTACATCAACAAGATATAACATATATTTCTTACATTTTCATAAAATTTATCTTTATTAAATTTAATCGATTATCGACAACGGATGTTTTACTTTATTTTTATCATTTATAAATAAATTATAATTAAAACCTCGCGTATTATGCCGGTCCTAATCTAGTTAATTTATACATTCGTATAAGTTTTGATACTTTTCAAAAATATTTTGTATAATGTTAAACGAAAACAAAAAATTTGGTGTATTATATAGGTAACAAACAATTCTTCAGCAGATGTCAATAAAAGACGTCCACTGTGTTTGGTGACTTTAGTCAATAACATGTTCTCAACAGTTTCAAAAATATTTGTTATTATAATAAGTTAACAAATATCAATAATAGATGGGTAAGATTTCGCGTGTTAAAATATTGTTAAATTTTCTTGTGTCGAAAATTCTTGTTAGTTTAGTCTTCTTGTGACCCTTTATAAAGGGCTCGATACCCACAATAACAAAAACTTGCACTCCCAACTAAAACAAGCATCTAAACACAAGACCGAGAGAGTGATGGCGAGTAACGGCGATGACAACTGCGACACAAACGGCAGCGTTTGGCAGTTCAAAGGAAACAGTGCAACTAGTACTGCGGCCGCGGTAACGTTGAGAAAGCTTGTCTTTGGGATGTTTAAAACCTGTAGCTTGAACAGTGGGAAGCCCATTTTGGCTCCAACTCCCGGCGACCCCTCCGCCTCTCCTAGCTTTCGGACTTGTCCCGAAGCAGAGGAAGCCGTGGCCGCAGCCGCACGCTCGGGCATGGCTAACTCTTATGCACCCAGCCCCGGAATTTTCAAGGCTAGAAGGTCTTATTTAAATTTAAAATTTATTTTGAAGATCTTAAATTTACTTTTCAATCTATAGATTATACAATTCAATAATTATTTGCCTACTTTATTCTCTCAGAGCGGTGGCGGATTATCTAAATGGAGAGCTGCCAACGAAGCTGAAGGCGGAGGATGTGTATATCACAAGCGGATGCAACCAGGCAATAGAGATCGTAATAGATTCCCTTGCAGGAAATCCTGACGCCAACATTCTGCTTCCAAGGCCCGGTTATCCTCACTACGATGCTCGTGCTGTCTATAGTCGCCTTGAGATTCGCAAGTACGATCTCCTTCCCGAAAAGGATTGGGAGATCGATCTCAACGGCCTTGAGGCTGCTGCCGATGAGAATACCGTCGCAATGGTTCTTATCAATCCCAACAATCCTTGTGGAAACGTCTACGCCTACGATCACCTAAACAAGGTATACATCTTTTTCATATACTATGCATGATCTTAATCTACGTGTGACATATATAATATAAGATTTTTTTCATTAATAAACGAAATTATAGAGATATTTTCGTACGGGTCAATCTTCTTTAGGTTGCGGAGATGGCTAATAAACTTGGTATAATGGTGATATCCGACGAAGTATACAATCGTGTTGTATATGGAGACATGCCTTTTATACCCATGGGAAAGTTCGCATCGATAGCTCCAGTGATCACGCTCGGATCCTTATCCAAAGGATGGGTCGTCCCAGGCTGGAGAATCGGCTGGATGGCCATGAACGATCCTAATGGCATTCTTAAATCTACAGGGGTTAGTTAATTAATAACATTTTTATCGCGATAATTTGAATTATATTAGAGTTGATATGAGATATATCTATAGTATAATCGTACTTATCATACAAAAACACAAGCATCTGCTAGAGTATGTAGTCATCTACTTTTCTTAATTAGAAAAAAGTTGGTTATAAACCTGAAGCTCTAATTAGTTATACGATTCATGTACATACTCTTGATTAACAAAGACGAGTGGCCAATGTTCACAACAGGTGGTTCAAGCAATAGAGGATTGTCTTGACTTAACTCCACAACCTACACTTATTCTCCAGGTTTGTGCTCTCACAATAATAGGTTTAGTTATAAAATCTCATCACATATCTATAACAATATTTAATATAGACAAACATCATGGCTTTGTGGAATTTGGTAGGAGGCACTTCCTGATATATTGGAGAAAACACCTACGGAGTTTTTCGACAAAAAGATTAAAACCATGAGACACTCTGTAGAGCTTTCATATGAGAGGCTCAAAGACATTCCTTGTCTTGTTTGTCCCAAAAAACCTGAATCTTGTTCTTATTTATGGGTATTTTCCAATATTTCTTAAGACTTTTATTTTATCCTACTTGGTGCTACAATTAGTATATCAATGAGGCATCATAAATTTATGATACAACTGACTGATTTGAAAGATTTATTCCACAGGTAAAACTTGACACATCAATGTTGGATAATATAAAAAATGACTTTGATTTCTGCATGAAACTAGTGAGTGAGGAGAGCCTCCTCTTGATTCCAGGTATTGATCGCTTTAGCATATCTAGTGTTAGTTTTTTCGTTCTTGTTTATTTATAGAGATTTTTTTTCTTTCTTTTTGGAATTTTTGTAGGAGTGGCTCTAGGGGCAGAGAATTGGGTGAGATTATCGATTGGAACGGACGCGACAGTGCTAGAGGAAATATTTGACAGATTGAAAAGTTTCTATGACCGCCATACAATCTCCAAGGAACCTATCCAACTCAATGGGAATAACATTTAACCAGAGGATTGTCTCCTAGAAGTGCACGTTAAAGTTTTATGTGGAGATAAACAAGTATGAAATAAAAGGAATATTTATTTTCATTACTAGAAATAGTAATCAATTTTTTTTTTAAAGTGCTTGCTTTTTTATGTGTGTTTATTTTAGTTTTTTTTTTTTTTGTTCAATAAAATTTAATTTTTTTTAAATCTTCTTTTTAATATTATAAATTTTAATATATAATATTTAAAGAGAATTTTCTTTCCATGTCTAAAAATTTAAGCATAATTGGTAAAATAGCAAAGAGAAAATAAATCACTATTCTAAAAAATTTAATACTATATTGCCCCTACTTCCACACGATCGAGGAATTGGTTTTAAATATTTTGAATAGTTCAATACAGCCTTACTGGTTATACACCTTTGGCAACTGAACCAATTTCCTAACTCACTAGTGGCACGGGTTTTGAAAGGACAATACACACATGTTTCAAGCCACGAAACCCTACCGGCCCTCATATGGGTGGCGTATCATATGGGAGGCCAAAAGCTTAATCAGTGTGGGCACTAGGCGCATTATCGGCACGGGACAAGAAACACTGGTGTGGTCGAATAAATGGATCCCAGATACGGACCCGAAACCAGCGTCAAGTTCTCTAGCAGGCCCAAATCCATCTATGAAGGTCTCCGAGCTTATAGATAGAGCTACTAATTCTTGGAGTATACAACGCTTCAGAGCATGTAATATACCATCAGATATCCCCTGGATCTTGAGCTTGCGGCCTTCGACGAGGTTGACAAACGACGAGTATCGTTGCCACTACACTAAAACCGGTAACTATATGGTTAAATCGGGGTATGAGATTCTCCGCCGGAAGATGGATGCGGACACACAATTCCTCCTTCCACAGTCAACACTTAATTCAATTACGGCACGTGTGTGAAAAGTAGCCATGCCAAATAAAATTCGGCATTTTGTTTGGCAAGCTCTGTCGGACGCTTTAAAGGTAAATGAGCGGCTAATCCATAGACGTATGTGCGTAGTTCGGAATTGTCCGAGATATGGACATCATGAAGAAACAATAAATCATATGATGTTCTTCTGTCCCGTACTTCAATGTTGGGCACTTTCAAACATTCCCACATCCAGGAATATTTTCTCCTCAGACAATATTTGGACGAATTTGGACTATTTACTGTCGCGTATACCAAATACGGATGTCACTCAATCGTACCCATAATTTTTTTGGTATATCTGGAAAGTTTGAAATGATAAACTTTTCAGTAATACTGACCGATCACCTCTCAACATCCTAGATGTTGCACAAGAGGAAGCATCAGATTGGTCGGTGGCTAATTCCTCAGGAAAGGTATCATCTGGCCCTTCGTACTCTGATATCGAGCCCCCCCCCCCCCCCCCCCCCCCCCCCGAACAGAGCAAGTTTTACCTGTTTTGTTGACGGATCATGGAAGGATGATGACCAGACCAGTTGAGTAGGCTGGGTATTGAAACCTCAAGACGGAGCAACAGACCTCCTAGGAATCAAAGGAGGTCGGCGGCCGGTAGCTCACCTACACTCGGAGATGCATGGACTCATATAGGCCATGGCGAAGCGCTTTTGTTGACGGATCATGGAAGGATGATGACCAGACCAGTGGAGTAGGTTGGGTATTGAAACCTCAAGACGGAGCAACAGACCTCCTAGGAATCAAAGGAGGTCGGCGGCCGGTAGCTCACCTACACTCGGAGATGCATGGACTCATATAGGCCATGGCGAAGCGCTTTTGCTCTTTATTTGTAACTGATTGCAGGGAGCTTACCCTGATGGTCAACCCCAGAGGAATGGCCAGCCTTTCAATCGAAACTGCTTGCATTGAAGGAGCTTTGGAACTCGTTCCCGGAATTTACTCTCGTCCATCGACATAGAGACCAGAATGGTTGTATCTTGGAGAACAAAAACTCGACGATGAGTCATGTGATGGGTCTTTTTCTCAGGCTACCAAATCAGATCCATGTTTTCCACCATTACGGCGAAGTCTGAGTAAACTCAGTAAGTTGGATTCCCTTTCTCTTGCTCTCTATTTCTATTTCTTTGTAAGTTGATCACCACCACCGTCGACTCCAAAGTATTTATAGATGAAGAAGTAGAACAAGGATCAAAGAAAATGATAGAAAAATCTTGTTCGTATTGATTCAGACGCATCGAATCGCCTCAGTATGATGACTCGGTGAGTTGGATTTGAACAATGGAGTGGGTTTGTGCTAATTCAGTAGTCGAAACAACAATAGCATCTCTGATGAAAATGACTATATATGATCTGATTTCTTTATGAAGCTCTGGCGAACAAAATTGTTCCCAACGAAGAATTTGGTCAGAGAATATGATCATCCATCGTTGTAGTTCATCGAGGGATTTGATCGGAGAGATTACCACCGTAACTTCTCATAATAACCACTGTTGGAGCGTCTCGAAGGAGATGAGTGAGGAGATAGATATGAAGACTCTTAATTTTGTTTATGAGTAATTGTTAACTTGTTACAATTAAATGTAACACGATAAATTTTTATTTAGCCATCTAAACTGGCATATTAATATTGTATATACATTTA
This sequence comes from Pseudoturritis turrita, assembly GCA_900406555.1. Classification (NCBI taxonomy): domain Eukaryota; kingdom Viridiplantae; phylum Streptophyta; class Magnoliopsida; order Brassicales; family Brassicaceae; genus Pseudoturritis; species Pseudoturritis turrita. The sequence goes on from OVBL01000705.1 coordinate 264,043, forward strand.
ACTCGAAAGCTAATAGTCAATAATTGAGTTACCATGTTAAAAATAAAGTTAGACGTACAATCTACACGTTTATATGGTGTACTATATATTTTAACATGTTACAAAACAACGTTATATTTATTTGTAATGAGCTAAACAAATAATTTTATGTTTAATAATTTAACTCGAAAGCTAATAGTCAATAATTGAGTTACCATGCTAAAAATAAAGTTAGACGTACAACCTACATGTTTATATGGTGTACTATATATTTTAACCTGTGACAAAACAACGTTATATTTATTTGTAATGAGCTAAACAAATAATTTTATGTTTAACAATTTTGTTATTGCGTTAATGATATACCTTAGATTTTACCGCTTTTTAATACGTTTTTAACGAAGAAACTACTTGGTTTTGGTATTTTATGTTTGCTTTTAGTGTTTTGTGGATCTTAGAGTCTTTACAGGAAATTGGAGCAATTTGGACCAAAAATGATGTAAAACGAGTAATTTGAAGAGATGACAGATCATGAGCGTTGAATGTTTTACATCCGATGAAGATCTTCCCACCAATGGATCAAGCTCATATTTTCCACAAGATAGATGGGAGTGTTAGCTTCAATTTGGATATAAGAACGTGAAAATCCAACTGTACGATCTCAAGTAATGCTCGATTTACTGAAGACTAGTCGATGAAAGTTCGAGGAGAAGCAAGCCCAGATGATGAAACCTGATCGATCGATCACCCCCTGGGATCGATCAATCGAACATCCGCAACTTTGGCTGCAGAAAAAGATTTGTGAGGTGATCGATCGATCAGCTCCAAGGGATCGATCGATCTCCCGTCCTTAAAAAAAAAGAAATTTCCTTTTTTCTCAATCTTATCTCCAAAACCTCATAGGAAAAGCCCTAACTCGACCCCTGCCTTATGAAGATTGATTATTTTTCTTTTCACACCAAAGCAATAATAAGCTTTTTCTACTTCGTTTGATAAGGGAGAAGATCTCACCTCTTTGTACTCCTTAGAAATTTTTTTTGAACCATTTGCTCTTAAATAAATATGATTTATATTACTTTTGCCTTGGTTTTCATAATTATGTTTGAGTAGTTTCATAGATGGATAATAAATGGTCAATTCAAGGGGAATTTCATGGTTCGATAGATAGGTTTTGATAACTAGAGTGATGCTTTTGATAAATCAGAGTAATCATTCATCTAAATCTAATTATATTGCATGTTTCTTTTCTGATCATCTTGAAACTGATCTTAGAAAGATTTCTGCTTGAACATCACTTGAGTTATTATTTTGATCATGGTGTTTGATGAGCCTAACCCTTTAGCCTGCGAGGGTTGAGTGATACACAGAGTTTTAACCCTAAAATACCACTGCAAGTGCACAGCAAGCGAAGTAGTATTTAGGGATCGAATCCACGAGAACCAAGTGAAACGCTACGAATCTATATGAGTGAAATTAAGCTAAGATCAATATGATTGTTTGTTACGATGCAAAAGAAATAGCAATATAAAAACGATGTAAAATCAATTAAAAGCAAGCGTTAAGTCTAGGGCAATTCGCAGGAATTCAGAGATCATGAACCAGACAATTATTCAGGGAACGATAAGGCACAATCTCAAACTCAAACATGGATGTATAACCAATCCACTTGCATGGCATCAATTTATCTAGTAACCTAAGAATCTAAACTGTCGTTTGATCTTAAAATTCTAAACAAGCATTAACGAGCAGGTTTGATATGTTCATAAATTGCCTTGACATCAGCTTTCGTTGGCTAAGGATAATTTGATCACCTATGTTCTATCTAGCAACCTATAACACTTTTGATGAATATATTAAACCTAAAATCAGAGATTAAGTGATCAATTTAATCTAAGCAATAAGAACAACAATAGGTGAAGACAAGATGAATAACCCCTATCTATGTCTGATTCAATGATTCATAAATTTCTTTGAAAACCGTAAACCTAACTATGAAACTACTCATGCATGGAAATAATCCAAACAAAAGAAGATGATGAAAAACTCATAATAAATAATCAAAGGGGTTCAGAAAAACTTCTCAAAGATGCAGAGTCAGAGATTCGTCTCCCCGGAGCTTACAAATTGCAGAAAACCAAAAATCTATGTAGAGTAGAAAAGTACGTAAAGCCTAACCTAAACAATGGCTCGAACTCGAATATATATATTAAAAATGTTCTGGATGAAAATAAATGGCATAACCTAGTAAAAATAAGAAATTTAAAATTTCCTTTTTCTGGGCGAAAAAAGCTTGGATCGATCGATCTGAATGTTGTTCGATCGATCTGAAGCATAACAAGTCGATTTGAAAAGTCTCGGGGTTTTGGATCGATCGATCCAACTTAGATCGATCGATCCCAGCTTCATGGGTCGATCTAAAATGTCCCGGCATTTTGGATCGATCGATCCAACCTCTTTTGTGCTCCTTTTGCTTCATTCCACGCTCCTAATGCCTTAGGTTTCTTCCAAACGTGTTCCAACCCTGAAAATACACTAAAATCATAGAAAAGACTCGAGAAAACATTGAAAACTTGGGTTAGAATGCGTTAAAAACGTAATTCATCAACTCCCCCAGACTTAGCATTTTGCTTGTCCTCAAGCAAATACTAAGAATAGAGTCGAGGTTTGAAATTCACGGGAACTCACCTTCTCTTTAGAATGTTGTAATGACCATTCACCTCATAATCCACATATTGCAAAACCAATCTGAACCGAACCACTATGTACTTCTCCGCAGACATTCGCAGCTTTCCAGATTCAACCCACAATTTCACAACGTCATCCATAAGCCTTTCATTGCTGGGTCTCATCAGTGATCTCAATGCCAAGAACCTTATAGATTCATTCCCGTCCAATGCCATGACAACCATCCATACAATCCTTGGTACTCTTACTCTCCCCCAGACTTATTATTTGTTTTCATCTTTTCTTCTCTTTTCTTTCTCTTTTTTTTTAATAATTTATTTCAAAGGTGTAGGCGAATAATGGTATCACGGGAAATTTTCCTAACCTCGCTTCCAACCTTTGTGTGATCATTCCTCTCGAAGTAAAATAATGGGATCACAGAAAATTTTCCTATCCCTTTACATGAAAGAAAATTCTTTCATCTTTTCTGCTTTTATTTAACTTAGAATAAGGGAGAGGAGTACCATTATGTTTCACACAAGATGCATTTTTCAGGCAATGAATGAGGAGTCAAGCCCTACGAACATCAATCACGTCTGATGAGGTAAAAGGAAGAGCTTAGAAATTAGCTCGGGCTTAGTGGATTCTGTTGGAAATGTGGATGTCTCTAGTTAGCTGGCCAGTCTTTGGATTTTTTATTAGTCAAATCTGAATAGATTCTGCAATAATGGTCACTGAGATAGAAAAATCAGACAATAAACCAAGAGAAAGATCATAATACCCAACAAAGTTTTGACTCAATAAACCATCTTGGACTGACTCAATAAAAATATCAAAATAACTCAAGAGAAACAAAACAAACAAAAATGGCATTAGTCCCAGCAAATACCCTCCCCCAGACTTACTTCACATCGTCTCTGGTGTGAAAATAAATCAGAAGAAGGATACGACTTACGCAAAAAGTACATAAAAGAAAAATGGAAAAGGAAAAAGTACAAGGGAGATAGAGAGGATACTGCAATCAAATGCGGTCATCTAGACTGACACTCTCTCGCACTCCTAGTGCTCTCCTACGCCTAGAAAGGCGTGGTCCATCGTCAGACTCATCCTCATCAGAAATCCTGTGTCCAGCAACATCAGGAACTGCAGTAGCGGGAGCTGGTCGACCAGTGGTGGGGGCTCTAAAACAGGATGGTGGTCGCGGGCATGTGAGCCTAGAAAACGCTCCCCAAATCTTCTGCATCATCGAGTTGTTGGTCATCTGGGACTCAACCATCCAGGCCCAACGAGCCTCATCTATAGCATCTGCAGGTAAAGGGGGAAGATCGTACTGACCAGTATACTCGGGAAGCAGCTGCTCCATCGTAACATGTGCCTGGGATGTCTGCTATGCAGTAAAGTCTGGCACTCTATCATCCTCCAGGTGAGGCTGTGAAGTACTGGCTCTCGAGGAACTACTCCGGCGTCTAGGTGCAGCAGCAGTGGATGAGGCGGAGCACAGGAACTCTAGTTCAGGTAAGAACTCTAGGTTCTCTCTGGATGTGAGTGCTATGAGATCTGGAAGTGGGAGCTGGCACAGATGAGAGACGCCAGCTCGATCATGGAACTAGTACTTTAGGCCCGCCTTGAGAATGGTGATGGGCCTGAAGTACCGTTCATCAAAGTAATCAAGTGTGTCGACACACTTGGTCGCAGTGAGGTCAATCCTACGGTACCTGGAAATAAGAGTCAAGAGACTCCCCACATACTCCATCCTCGGTCGCGAAGTGTTAAGCCCTCGAAACTTCTTCTGTACCAAAACTGCAGCAAATATCGCTCAGAAACTCGTGTTGAGCCCAAATCGAGGTGGCTCATAGTAGATGTCCCGAACAAACGAAGGAAGCCCATAGTGCACCATCTGCAACTCATCAAAACTCAAAGAACCTGCTTCCTCCTTAGCGAACAAGCTGTGCCCTATGATCTTAGCAACCACTCGAATCACCGGTTTTGGATCAATGACAGCTTAGCCTCCCGTGATGTGTAAGGCCCTGATCCAATCAAATTACACAGCTCAGCAGCTTGTGGAAAGTCAACCGAGAACCTGCAACTCTCTCTGTGGGTATCAAAACCATAAAGGTTACCCAGCTCGTTGAGAGAAATCTCGTAGAGGACACCGCTGGAGAAGTATGAGAGCTTTCCTTGCGATATCCTCGTACTTGATCTCTGCAGAAGCAAGAAATTGTCTCACCAATTCCGGGTAAAGGGGATATGTCTGATACGCAAGTGTACCTAAACCCATCCGCTGCAACATTTCTCTCACATCATCCCCGATGCCCATCCTCTGTAAAGTTCTCTCACAAATGAACTTTGTAGGCGCCATCTCGACCCGAAGCAACCATTGTAGAATGTGCTATTATGTATAGCCCATGGGTCTCCATACTTTTGCATCCTGTACCGGGTATCATTCTGCATTTCCCCAATCGACATGTGAGGAACCGTGATAACCAAGAAACCCTCGATTGGCGTGTTATCGGGTCTAGGCCAAGGATCAGTGGTGTGCTCTCTTTCCTCCTCGTTCTCTTCCTCGTCGACATTAGGAGCCGAAGATTGTGCTATTCCTTTATCTTTTCTGCGCCTCTCAGATTGCGCGTTTGGACCAACTTGTGGTAGTGGCGGTGGTGGCGCTAGACCCCGTGTTAGGTTTTTCCTGACAGATCCGCCTGTTTTACCCATTCGCTGCAAAAATCAAACAAAACTCATATTTATCGAAACTTCGACAAACACGAAAACAAGTTGAAATTTGCAAAGGTCCATCATTATGCATCATCACAAGCAAGAATAACAACCAATTCAACACAATGCTCCACAATCACAGCACATATCAAGCAATTTTGAATATCTTCACAAAAAACCCCCCAAAACTTCTCTTTAAATTCCAAATTTCCATTCCAATCACACAAATCAACGAAACAAGGCATGGCGGGGTTCGAATAGTAAGCCACGAAAATCACTAAGAACAAACAACAAATCTGAAAATTCAAGTTTTCAAAAACAAATTCGGACTAAAAAAGTGGAAACCTTTGCAAATCGAGTGAGTGAGTGTTAGAAACAGAAATATGACAAAAATCCGAGTGAGTTAGGCAAAAAAATCGTTGAAATCCGTCAAGAATTGAAGAAGTTAGGATTTGTGAAATTTTGTTTGTAAATCATCCAAAATCGCGGGGGGGGGGGGGGGGGGGGGGGGGAAGAAAAGAGAAAATGTGTTTTTGATCTTCAAAATCCAATTTCCTTGTTAAAATCGTGTTTTCGGTTTGTTTTGAGTGAAATAAACCGGGTTAAACCGAAAAAATCAAACCCAAAAACTTACCTGGACAGTGGATCGATCGATCTGAAAATTCTCTGCTTTTGACTGAAGAGTGGATCGATCGATCTGGATCTGGGTCGATCGATCCTCTTCAGATCGATCGATCTAAAAATTCTCGCATCTTTTGCTGAGTGGTGGATCGATTGATCCACAAGGGGATCGATCGATCTGAGCATTTATTATTATTATTATTATTATTTTATCTTAAACAGTAATAATTAAAACTAAAAGTTAGAAATCAAATGAAAAACTAAGTATGTACACTTACCGGTGGGTTGCCTCCCACCCAGCGCTTGTTTTAAGTCACGAGCTTGACTTGAATGCCGTCTAGGCTTGAGGTGGATCACTGAGGGAAACGGTGTCTCCTTCAGTGATTTCGGTGTCAGCAAGATATGTCTTGCGTTGACCATTAACCACAAATTCATCTCCTGCAGTGTCCAGCAACACAATAGCTCCACACGTTCTTACCTCCTTGATGGTGAACGGACCATACCATCGTGATCGCAGCTTTCCAGGAAAAAGTTTCAGGCGAGAATTGAAGAGCAACACCTTATCATTTGCAGCAAAGTTCCTTGGAATGATCTTCTTGTCATGGTAGGCTTTAGTCATTTCTTTGTAAATCCTCACATTTTCATAAGCCATATGACGAATCTCATCTAAGTTGCATCAAACGTCTCTCGGAAGCAGGCTTGATGTCAAAATTCAACAACTTAACGGTCCAAACTGCCTTGTATTCGAGCTCCAATAGAAGATGACAAGACTTCCCATAGACAAGATGGAATGGTGTCGTTCCCAAAGTTGTATTGTAAGCAGTCTTATACGCCCAAAGAGCGTCATCAAGTTTCACGGCCCAATCTTTCCTTGTGGTGCTTACAGTCTTCTGCAGAATGCTCTTGATCTCCCTGTTGGAAATCTCAACTTGTCCACTCGTCTGCGGATGGTAAGGGGTGGCTACCTTGTGTCTTACTCCATGCTTCTTCAAAAGACCCTCAAAGACCTTGTTGATGAAGTGAGATCCACCATCGCTGATCACAACTCGAGGCACACCGAAACGTGGAAAGATCACAGACTTAAACATCTTTAAAACCACCTTGGCATCATTGGTTGGACTAGCCAGCGCTTTAACCCATTTAGACACATAGTCCACTGCGACAAGGATGTATTGATTCCCATAAGAAGATGGGAATGGACCCATGAAATCAATACCCCAAACATCGAACACCTCAACCTCCAAGATAAAATTCTGAGGCATCTCGTTCCTCTTGCTTATGTTTCCTTGCCTTTGACATGAATCACACTTAGAGACGAAGGCATGAACATCTCTAAACATAGTCGGCCACCAGAAACCAGCTTGTAGAGCCTTGGACACCGTCTTGAAAGTAGCAAAGTGCCCTGCATAATTAGAACCATGGGAATGAAAGAGAATACGAGAGACTTCTTCCTTTGAAATGCATCGTCTAAAAATACCGTCTGAACACTGCTTGTACAAGTATGGCTCATCCCAGAAGTAGTGTCTGATGTCTCTCAAGAACTTCTTCTTCTTATACCCAACAAAGTTTTCGGGTTCCTTTTCTACAGCCAAGTAGTTTGCAATGTCACCAAACCAAGGAATCTCAGGAAGTGTGGTGTCGCGAGAAGGTGTGTAATGGTCAATGTTCCCAAGGCTGATGGCATACACGTGCTCCTCAGGAAGGAAATCATCCAAAGGGACATCTTCCTCTACATGTAGTCGAGACAAATGATCCGCAACACCGTTCTCAATGCTTTCTTGTCTTTAACCTCCAAGTCAAACTCCTGCAGCAGAAGAATTCATCATGGCAGTCTAGGTTTGGCATCCTTCTTGGTGAGAAAGTACCTCAAAGCAGCATGATCGGTGTGTACAATCACCTTATACCCCACAAGATATGACCGAAACTTCTCAAAAGCAAACACTATGGCAAGAAGCTCTTTCTCTGTGGTAGCGTACTTGCATTGAGCATCTTCAAGAGTCCTACTCGCATAGTAGATGACATGAAGCTTCTTCTCCTTCTTTTGTCCCAAAACAGCCCCCACTGCGTAGTCACTAGCATCTGTCATTACCTCGAAAGGTAGCTCCCAATCTGGTGGTTGGACAATTGGTTCGCTAACAAGTGCTCCCTTGATTGTAAAAAAGGCCTCAAGACAAGCATTGTCGAAGTGAAACTTCACATCCTTGCACAAAAGCAGAGTCAAAAGTCTAGCAATCTTGGAAAAATCCTTGATGAACCTCCTATAGAACCCAGCATGTCCCAGAAAACTCATAATCCCTTTGACAGAATCAGGTGGTTGCAGACTTGTCATCACCTCGATCTTCACCTTGTCTACCTCGATACCATTCTCTAAAATTCGGTGTCCCAAAACGATCTCATCTCTGACCATGAAGTGACACTTCTCCCAGTTTAACACAAGATGCTTCTCCTTGCAGCGTCGTAATACCCTGCACAAATTAGAAAGACAAATAGAAAAAGAAGATCCATAGACAGAAAAATCATCCATAAAAACTTCCATTATGTCCTCAATCATATCAGTGAAAATCGACATCATGCATCTCTGGAACGTGGCTGGTGCATTACACAAACCAAATGGTATTCTGCGATAAGCATAAGTGCCATAGGAACATGTGAATGTGGTCTTCTCCTGATCATCTGGATGGATGGGAATTTGAAAGAAACCAGAATAACCATCTAGAAAACAATAGTAAGCATGGTTAGCCAATCTATCAAACATCTGATCAATAAAGGGCCAAGGAACATGATCTTTACGAGTAGCAGAGTTCAATTTCCTATAATCTATGCACATACGATGGCCAGTAACCGTCCTAGTTGGGATCAACTCGTCCTTATTGTTCTTAACCACAGTCACTCCACATTTCTTTGGCACAACATGGACCGGACTCACCCATTTACTATCAGAGATAGCGTATATGATGCCCGCCTCTAGAAGTTTCATTATCTCCTTCTTTACAACATCTTTTAGATTCGGGTTTAACCGTCTCTGATGTTCTATAGAAGTCATCGACTCATCTTCTAGATGAATCCTGTGCATGCAAAGATCATGTGAAATGCAATGTCATCCAGTGAATAGACTAAGGCCCTGCGATACTTTCTAAGTTCACACAAAAGCAAAGCAGTCTCCGCATTATTCAAATCAGCATTGATGATCACAGGGTAAGAAGAGTTAGGACCTAGAAACGCTACCTTAGCCCGGCTGGAAGTGTTTTGAGCTCTACCTTAGGGGATTTCAGCTCGCTCCATGGGTTAGATGGTGCAGGAAGGGTTGCTGCTGGAGACTTCTCGACAGCCTCGTCCAAGCTCGTGTAGGCGACCATCTTTCCCAAAATCTGGCTTGAGTTCAACATCTCTGCATACCCAGTCGCGTCATCACTCAAAAATCCATGCTCGCTTGCAGCCTTTGTCAAAGCAATCTCCAATGGGTCATCAACTAGAGTCTTTTCTACAGCCTTGTTAGAGATCTCTAGTGAGTCGTCGACAGAAAATGTCTGCCCATCCAACATAAAAATTTTCAGCAGCTTGTCCATCTCAAACTTCATGATAATGTCTCCCAGGTGGAGATCTATTCGCCCATTCCTCACATTTATGATAGCTCCAGCAGTGCATAAGAAAGGTCGTCCCAAGATGAGGGGATCCTTTGGCTCTTCCTCTAGCTCTAGAACCACGAAATCCACAGGAATAAAAGCATTGCCAATCCTCACATGTAAGTCTTCTAGAATCCCAACCGGCAACTTCACAGAATGATCGGCAAACACCAAAGAGATTTTGGTTGGCTTGAACTTTGTGAATCCAAGTCGCTTAGCCACAAAATATGGCATCAAGTTGACACTTGAACCTAAATCACACAAGGAACAAGCAAAGGTCATTGCTCCAATCTGCACGGATAAAACAAACCTCCCTGGATCTCCAAGCTTCTTAGGCATCTTGTTTTGAAGGACGGAGCTGCAATCTTTTAAAACCTTGACAAAGTCATCTTCTCCAGAAACTTTACTTGTCACCAAGCTTTTCACATATCTCTTCATCACAGATATCATCTGGATTGCATCGGCAAGAGGGAGCTTCACTATTAGATCATCTAGCATCTCTTTGCACTTTGCCTCTTCTAAGTCCTTTCGCGACTTCTTAGGGCGAGTAGGGTATGGAACCCTTGGAGCATAGACACGCGAAGGTATTCATTCCTTTGCAATCGTGTCACTTGCAGGCTCTTGTACCAGCTCGGCTTCTGAATCGTCCCTCTCTTCCAAGTCAATGACTCCATCAGCATCTTTCCCTTTTCGCGCAACAGGCTCTATCACTTTTTCACCTCTGAGCATAATAGCATTTACGAACTCGTTCCTAGGATTCTGCTCTGCCTTTCCTGGAAGGACTCCCTGTGGTCTCTTGATCGCTTCGGCCGTCTGAGCTACCTGAGTATCCAACTTCTTCACATAAGCAGAGAGCAACTCAAACTTGCCATTGAGGTCACTGTACATGTTATCCACCTTAACATTGATCTCGTTGGCAGATTTCTGTTGGTTGAGCAAAAGCTGCTGCATGAGAATCTTGAGATCATCACCAGAGTTGTTCGCAGAGCTCCTAGAGGCTTGGAATCGGGCTTGTGTCGTCGGTTGGAAGTTGTTGAACGGCTATTTCTGCGGAAATCCTCCCTGAAATCTGTTATGGCCCTGATTTTGCACGAATTGGTTTCACTGAAAACCCTGAGAGAAGTTCTTCTGGAAATCCTAATTTTGCACGCCAGTCTGTCCGGAAAACCCCTGAAAAGCAGGAACATCCGCGTTTTGCACTGTTGTTTTTTCCTGAAATTGTTGACCCTGAACGTTCACTTGCTGTGGGTAGACTTGATCTTGCGGATTTTCGACATTCGTGCTTCTGTAAGACAGATTTGGATGGTTTCTGTAATTCTGGTTGAAATCCCTGCTTTGCACGAAACCTTGGCCGTTCACATAATTCACCTCTTGCAACTCATCAGCCCCTTCTTCAGTGAATTCCTGGTAGAAAATAGGGTCCGTTCCACTCTCGCAAAACGGAACACCTCTTTGACCTTGACTTGCCTTCAATAGCTGATTTACCTTCTCATTCAGCTCGTCGATCTTCTGAGACTCCACGCTGTTGACACGCTTAGACCTATCATATTCAGCACAGCTGTTGTTGGAACTTACAGCCAAGTTCTCAATCAGTTGGTAGGCTCCATCCTTACTCTGAGTCATGAAATCCCCATTGCTAGCAGCGTTGAGAGCGTTCTTGTAATCCCACTCGACTCCATCGTAGAAGATGCTAAGAATCTTTCCATCCGAGTATCCATGATGAGGGCACTCTCTGCGATACTCTTTGAACCTCTCCCAAGCCTTACAGAAGGACTCTCCTGAATGTTGCTAAAAGGTGGTGATCTTGTTCCTCAGTGAAGCCGTCTTGGATTTGGTGTAGAAGTGATCCAAGAAAATGGCTATGCATTCATCCCAAGTAGTCAACGACCCAGGAGGTAGAGATTTGAGCCATCTTGATGCCTTGTCTGCCAACGAGAAAGGGAAGAGCTTGCACTTGATGTAATCAGCTGGCACCCCATTCGACTTAGTAGTACTGCATATCTCTTCGTAGTTCTCTATGTGATCCATAGGATTCTCAGCTGGTAGACCATGAAACACATGTTGCTTCACCGACCCGATCATCTGAGGCTTGATCTCGTAATCCTGCCTTGCAAGGGCTGGTGGACAGATAGTAGCTCTGTTCTATTAGAAAGTATGGGAAGTGTCCGCATCCCCAATCGCAGGCGGTCACTGTTGTTGTTATTGCTGTTGCAGCAACTGTTGCATCTGCTGCTGTAGCGAGTGCATCGTTTTCGATTTGATCACCCATTGTGACTTGATTTGACCTTTTCTTCATGTTCTCTCTCTCTGACCTTGCAAGTTCTTGGTTGCTGAAGTTGAAAAGGTTGTCAACTCCTTTGCTTCTTCTTCGTTGGCTAAGGACAATTTGCTCACCTATGTTCTATCTAGCAACCTATAACACTTTTGATGAATAGATTAAACTTAAAATCAGAGATTAAGTGATCAATTTAATCTAAGCAATAAGAACAACAATAGGTGAAGACAAGATGAATAAACCCTATCTATGTCTGATTCAATGATTCATAAACTCCTTTGAAAACCCTAAACCTAACTATGAAACTACTCAAGCATGGAAATAATCCAAACAAAAGAAGATGATGAAAAACTCATAATAAATAATCAAAGAGGTTCAGAAAAACTTCTCAAAGATGCCGAGTGAGAGATTCATCTCCCCAGAGCTTACAAATTGCAGAAAATCAAAAATCTATGTAGAGTAGAAAAAGTATGTAAAGTCTAGCCTAAACAATGGCTCGAACTCGAATATATATATTAAAAACATTCTGGATGAAAATAAATGGCAAAACCCAGTAAAAATAGGAAATTGAAAATTCTTTTTTTCTAGGCGAAAAAGCTTGGATTGATCGATCTGAATGTTGCTCGATCGATCTGAAGCAGAACAAGTCGATCTGAAAAGTCTTGGGTTTTGGATCGATCGATCTAAGTGTGGATCGATCGATCCAACTTAGATCGATCGATCCCAGCTTCATGGGTCGATCTAAAATGTTCCGGCATTTTGGATCGATCGATTCAGCCTCTTTTGTGCTCCTTTTGCTTCATTCCACGCTCATAATGCCTTAGGATCCTTCCAAACGCGTTCCAACCCTGAAAAGACACTAAAATCATAGAAAAAACTCGAGAAAACATTGAAAACTTGGGTTATAATGCGTTAAAAACGCAATACATCATTGAGTTAGTGCGTTAGATGAACAATTGAACTTGGTAATAATTGCATGCTTATTTATGTTATTGACTACGAGAGTTGATTGATAATATATATTTGACATAGATAGTTATCGCTGCGAGAGTAGATTAATGTCAATTGCCTCTAGAAGTTAATGCCTGAATAATTCGAACTATGGATCCTTGAGAATCTCCTGAAAATCCAACGTTTTTCTTTTATTGCTTACATCCGATTTTAATACTTGCTTTAATTTATTTGCTTACAAAAACCCATAAAAATCAGTTTTGACTTAGCTTAAATATTAATTCATATTTCTATTGTGCATTCAAAGTCTCTGTGGGATCGATACCTCAAATACCGCAATAGATTCGATGTGCACTTGCAGCTTAGGATTGTTAGTTTTGAGTAAAACTTTACACACCATCAAGTTTTTGGAGCCGTTGCCGGAGACTTTTGCAGTGCCATTAGTTTTAGATTAAGAATTTCGTCTAAGTTTTTATTTTCTTCGCTAATTAATTTCAGTTTTTCTTTTTCTCTTTGTCTTTGTGTTTCAGGTGTATGACCAGAAGTCAAGGTTCTGAAAATCTTATCCCACTTGAGTTAGACATCGAGAGGCTTGCTAGGACAAATCAAAGGTTAGCTAAAGAAAGACAAATGGCTAACAATGATAACGCCGCTAATCTCCAAGGCCGAGAGCCTCAACTTGACCAGCATGGACAACCACTTCTCGATGCATAGGGCAACCAAATCTACTTCGTTGAACATGCTGCTAATCAGAATACACAGGAACCTCACATTGGTGGAGCACTACCTGCACCTGTGAACAACCAAAGGCGCCAGTTTCAGCTTACCAAACAATTACTGATTGTGATGCACCTGATCAATACTTCCATGATTGGACAGCCCTACGTCTTCAACTTCCACTATGAAATCAAGCCGCATATCATTACTTTGGTCAAGAAAAATCAGTTCCATGGGTTGCCAACCGAACACCCTATGGACCATATCGAGTTCTTTGAGGAAATTTGCTCTACAATGAGGCAAAATGGAGTTCCTTTGGACTATCTAAAGTGTAAGCTCTTCCCATTTTTTCTTTCTGACAAAGCTTATAGGTGGCTTAAGTCTTTACCACCGGGCCTTATCCCCACATGGGAAGGTTGTAAGTCTGCTTTTTTCAACCATTTTTACACTAAATCTCGCTCTAGTCTTTTGAGAAATAAGATACAGGATTTTCAACAAGGACCTCTTGAAAACTTTCACGATGCTTGGCAAAGTTTTAAAGAGTACGTAAGAGATTCTCCACACTATGGATTTACACAAGCTAACCTTTTGAGTATTTTCTATAGGAGAATTGACAAGAAATATCAGCTTTCGCTCGATACAACGAGCAATGGCGATTTCATGAACAAAACAGTTGAAGAAGGTCAAACTTTGATTGATAATCTTGCTGCTAGTAATAGTAACAATGCTACTGATTTTTACAGGACAACGAGAGTCCATGAAGGCAAATCAAGGCAGATTACCGAGCTAAAGATCATGATGAGCCAACTTCTGAAAAATTAGCAAAGTTGATCAATTCATGTAAAGCAATCAACGAGATAGGGGCTGGAAATCAACAAGGATTCATCAATGATGAACATGAAGGACAAGAAGAAGAAATCAACTATATTGGAGCTCAAGGTTACTTCCAAAACCGAAATTTCAATAACTTTAAGAACAACTCTTATTTGTCTTACAGAAATCCTAATGTGGAAAATCCACAAGATCAATTATATCCTCCACAAGAGAAAAGCCAACAACAAGGAAACTCTTATGGACTTGGAGCTAATCTAAGTGGGAATAATTCCAGCAGCCATCATTTGGCCGTGGTACTAACACTACAAGAAAACAGCACATGAGTGACTCCGTAAACAGTCACAAAACAGTCGCAAATATGCAATGAGCGACTAATTTGAGACTAAAAAAGTAGTCGCAAAATTTTGGTCGCTAATTCAAACAGTCGCAAAGTAGTCGCTTTTTGGGACTAAATTGTGGCTACTAAACTTCGTCATACATAAGCGACTACTTTGAGACAACATTTAGTAGTCATATGTTAAAGACTAAATCGTGACAACGTGAATCTAGTTGCAAAACCGTCACGTATTAGCAAGTTGAAATTAAAACGCAATTAAAAGGCTAAAATTTATATATATATATATATATATATATATATATATATATATCTTAATTACTATATTTATACATATGTTCACATTATATTCTAAACACATGAAAAATGCATTTAAAATAAGGGAGAGGATGATGAAATGTTTGTCTAGGGTGTTGTGGCAATCGCGGAATCACTGTCCTTCAAGTAAGAGATGAGCATCTCCAAGCTTGGGATATATCGCTGAAACGTCTTCCTTCACTGTCTCTAGTATTGTAGAGTTAAGACCTTGTGGATTCTTGAAATCACTAGTCCTTGGTCCTCGACAAAGCTCATTGAGCCTATCTGCTTTCTCTTCGCTATAACCACGCCCGTAATTGAAGCTCCTGGTCTTTCTGAAAATAAAACGGTTGGAACCAATAGTTAGACGAATAATCCCAAGCCCCAACATAGATGAGATTACTAGTCCTCACATTCCTAGCATTCCTAACTTTTAAAAACATACATTATCTTGACTGTAAAAAGACAGATAAGAGGCTGTAAGGTCTTGTGAAATAACCAACATACCATGAGATGTGAAAAGGTATTGTGATTGCTGTGGTGGTCATAACCAAACCTCGGATCCTGGTAGCCACCAGAAGGATAGTTTGTTGGAATATAACCCCACAGGTAAGAACCAGTCGTGTCTCCACCATGTAGCAGACTGCCAACATTCATATTAGGCCTTCCTTCCCTTCCATGAGAAGATGCACCATAAGGTACATGAGCATACTGGTGCTGAAAATATCCCTTCTCCACAAACACAGTCGGTTAACAAAAAAACAAAAAGCTTAACCACGATATATCAAATCTTACATTAACTAAGCAACAAGACCTCCAAAGAACAAATCACGGTTTAAGTCCTTCGCCACAACACAATTTAAGTTCCAAGACTCATAGTTTCAAAACAGGAGCGAGCAAATACCTTATTACAGTTCCTAGGGACTTCACTTGCATCTGAACCTAATGACAACTCCTGAAACAAATCTGTTGTTTCTGCACAGATTATATACAAGAGATAAGTTAGTAATAACAAAACCTCAAAATCCAATTGCATAGTCCGAACAAAGCTAATCACTAGTAAAATTCAATCCATAAGAAGAACAAAACTAACTTGCTATCATCTACCTTCCCATATAGACTGTGGGACACAAATCTGTCCAAAATAGACAACCTACCAATCCAAGACCAACCTCGTTTGTTCATGCTATTGAAGTTCGAAACAGACAACCCAAGTTTACAAATCAATCGCAACTCGGAGATGAACGAGAGAGAAGACCAAGCTCATGCTGTTCACTCCTTCTGTAATATCTTCCATTGAATCAAACTCGAAATCGAAACTTCTTCTCACTAAAACTAGATTTCTCTCCTATTCTCTGTCTCAGAACGATGAAATTGAAAGAAGAGAAAGAGACGATGAAGCTTCTCCGTAAGAAACCAAACCCCCCCCCCCCCCCGATTGTTCTTTATCTCTCTCCACGACGGTTTCCTCCTCACCGTTGCTGCTGATGCCGACGTAGCTCCATTCGATGTCATCACAGAACCCAATAGATCCATTAACTTCTCAGCATAGCAGATCCGACTGCTGCAACAAAAGATCGAACAGAGAGAGTGAAGCGTCGTTAAGAAGAGAGATTTAGAGAAGAAGAGAGATGATACCATGTAATTGGGCAAGCTACGTGAAAAGCCGGAATGTATCGAAGAGGATTCACCGGCAGCAAGAGAAGTCTCAGATGAAGAACCCAAAGTCAAATGCTTTTCCCCTTGTCCCATCGCCGACTGCGGATCTAATCGATGAAGGAAGGAAATCGAGAGAGAGAGAGAGAGAGAGAGATGAAGAAGGAAATCGAGATACAGGGATGAGGAAGGGATGAGGAGATGCAGATTCAGAAAGAAATCGATAGAGAGATGGACGGATGAGTACTTGTTTGGATAACTGATTTGGGAATAAGATATGTTCGAGTATTTGTTTTGATTCAGAGTTCTGAAGAGTCTGTAATTAGTCGCACAATAATTTTAGTGGGAATTAATATGCGCCCAAAAACCCAAAATATTTTACAAAAAGCCCAAAATATTTCAAACCTTGACATGTAGAAAATTCGAAATTTTTCAAGTTGGTAACAAAGTAGTCGCAAATTTGGACGATAGTAGCAAAATAGTCACAAATTAGTGACTTTTTGTGACATTATTTTTGAGTCACAAAACTATACCCTAAACCCTAACAATTTATAACCATATAAGTAGTCCACATGATTAACCAATGAGTCTTTTCCTATTTCAAGAAGTATATGCGAAGATTAAACTCTAAACTAATACTAATTAACTAAATTTTGAAAAAAATTAAACTTAAACAAACTTTACCATAGAAAAACATATGTAATATATGTTAAGATGTTTTGTAAGATGCAAAGATGTTTCATCAAATCCAAAGTTATAAGTTTTCAAGAAGTATATTATCTACTTAGTGTAACAACTAGTGAAATCTATGTAGATACTTAAAATTACATATATTCATAATTTTCTATTGTTGTTTTTTCAAAATCACACGGATGAGTTGCTAAATAGAAGCAAATCAGTCACACTTTCATGGCATCGTCGCAAATTAGTCGCTTGTTAGTGGGTATTTAATTACGGTTTTGTGACTCAACTGGGACGATCATTACAAGTTGCTAAGTAGTCACAATTTTGTGACTACTTTTGCGACTGCATTTTCTGACTAATAAAAGGGTCGCTAATTGGTCTCACTTTGCGATGAAAACTACGTAGTCGAATATTAGTTTCACTTTAGTCGCAAATATATGACTATTACACGACGATATTATTTCGTCGTAAATTTGCGACTATAAAGTCTCTAATTATGTGTTGGTCGCTTATTAGTCGCAAAATGGTCACAAAATAGTCACAAAATTTTGTGACTAAAAAAAGAGTCGCAAAAAGTAGTCATTCTTCTGCTGTTTTCTTGTAGTGTAACTTTGGCCAAAACAATTTCCAGTAAAAACCGTCTTTTAACAATTTTAAGGCACCAAAAGCACTTGAAATTTTGGCTAGCTCTTCTCTAGACAACAAGATGAAAAAGTTGCTGCGTCAAATCATTTCAAATCAATCAATGAATAATTTCAATGCTAGAGTTGAAGGCATCTACACCGAGCTGAATAGAAAGTTCGAAGCACTTTCTCTACATGTGAAGAAAATTGAGTTCAATGCTAGAGTCGAAGGCATCTACACCGCTCAAAACATAGACGCTGTCAAAAGACAAAATGGATTACTTCCAGGGAAGGTGGAAGAGAATCCAAATAACTATTGCAATGCCATAGAGCAGGTTTTGACTCCTCATCCTTGCTCGCTGCTAGACGATGAGACTTTATCCTCGGATTCTGAAGGAGAAGTCCAAAACAACAATCTGGGACCAGGAGGAAACAAAGCCAATAAACCCAAACTTCCAATAAAGACGTATCTCAAAAAAAGAGATCCTGGACAATTCATCTTCTCATGCAAAATTGCAGGCAACAAATTCTCTAACTCTCTTTGTGATATTTGTTCTAAAGTTAATGTTATGTCTACAGTGGTTGCAGAGAAGCTAGGACTCCATAAGTTCATACCATCTAACACTAAATTAGTGTTTGGATACTCCTCAATGAAGGCTCCAAAAGGTGTGATTCGAGATTTACAACTTCAAATTGGAAGAAACTCGTACCAGCTGATTTCCACATCTTGGAAATGGAAGAATATAGACCCTTGATACTTGGAAGAAGCTTTCTAGATATCATGGGAGCTGTCAGTGACTTCCTAAACCAAAGGATATCCTTGAAGAAAATTGATAAAAGTGTCTTTTACCCTGTAATTTCTTTAAATGATTTTCATATAGGAACAACTAGCATTGGAAAAAAGATAGATTTAGATCTTGGAGAGAGGATGAGCATTCCTAAAGCTACTAAAGAAGATGTCAAGATGATCAAGGATGTTGATAAAACAATAAGAATAATGTTCGCGAGCCTCAAAATTATGATACCTCCTGAGTTAAAGATGCGAGCCCAGAAAGGATCAAACAAATTATAGAATTCACGAAAAAGGTACTTCTCGAAGGTAAGTTCTAAGGAAGAAGGACATGAACAAGCTGACAATTAGGCATGAAGCTCTTGACCCAGTAAGAAATCAATTTCCTTTAAGTCGAGCTAAACGACTTTAAATAGAAGCGCTTAGTGGGAGACAACCCCCCTGGTAAGTGTTTAAGTTTTATTTAATTTCTTTAATTTTTGACGAACTTACTTAGTGTTTCAGGAAAGATCGAAAAAGACAAAATTTCAGGCCCTGCAATCGATCGATCGACATAGGGATCGATCGATCGCAAAGCTGACCGATCGATACCCCAATCGATCGATCGAGAATTCTCATATAAACAGAGCATGGCAGATCATCATTGATCGATTGATCAGCCCTACCTGATCGATCGATCACCTCTACATGTATTAAATTCGAATTTTTCTAATTTCAAAAAAAAAAATTCCGAAAAATCCATAAAAAGAGTCATCAATTGGAATGCATTCTTCCAACGACCATCGATGTATCATCTTCTATCCATACTTTTTAATATATATTATTTGATTATAACTCTGTCTGAGACAGTGCGATTTAAGTCTGGGGGAAGATTCCTTGGTATCTGACGATATTTACTTTCTTTTGGTTTGTTTTTGGCTTTTATTGAGTAATTTTTAAATTTTCTTAGGACAAAATTATTTTATTGAGTCAAAATTGTAGGGAATTAAGACATTTTCTAGGAACAGATGCTTTGATTTTGAGATCCAGTGACCATTGCAGCAGAGTTATTCAGAAAGACGATTCAGAAACCCCATGACTCGACTCCCCCCAGAAAATTTCAGTTTGCATTTATCTTGATGAATCTGATTTTGACTCTATGATATTTGGCTTCTAACATTAATTAATTTTTCTCTTTAAAGGTGTTAGATAAGGGAAACGAACTAAATATTCAGGACTTCTTATCCCTTTTTACCACTCTCTGTTGATCCTGAATGAACAGCTCATTTTTAGTTGGTACCCCACCTTAAACCATTATCTCTTTTCAGACCTCACACATTATTGTCTTCATTGTCATATGTGCAGATATGTGTAAAAACGTCGGAGAGACAGAAAATCGACACAGTTTTCCGGTCACTGCAGATGCAGAGATTGAGAATACTTTGTGGTGTAGATTGATTGTGATTTGAGAGGTTGGTTCTTTCCTGGGATTTGCATATGTCATGGTAATTTTCGTGCCTTTGAGACTCCATGTTTCAAATATATCAATTTTCCCCTTTTAAAAATAAAAACGTGAAAAACAAAAAGGGAAAGGAAATTAATCAATAATAGAAGTCTCAAGGCCAATAAAAATCCCATGGAATATCATGGATCGATTGAGAAAGATGTGGAGTATTTGCAGTGATTTGCAGTGACTCGTGGGGAAAAGTCTATGTCTGGGGGAGTTAGGCATCTAGTGATTGGAAAACTGTGTGCATCAACAGGTATGTTCTCTCTTGCGGTTTTGCATAATATTTTGTATCTTCCGGAGCGTCTGGTAACCCTAAACACTTTTAACTCCACCACTAAATAGCCTTTTTAACTCCTAGCACCGTCTATCCTGATATAACATCCTTTAAAGAGAAAGCCCATGCAATACTTAATGAACGTAGAGAGTCAATTGATGTGAAGTTAAGGTTTTTGCAGGCTTGAGATTTATAATGGACAAGGCTCGCGAAGGTCATGGTAGAATAAGATGAGAATGTTCTGAATTAACTTTGTTTGTATGTAGATTACAGGTTAAAGAACCAATGCTATGATCTCAAGGATATGTGAGTTCCCACGATTTTCAAACCTCTTTTCTAAACTTGAGCTACTATTTGTTTGAGGACAAACAAAGGTTTAAGTCTGGGAGAGTTGATATACCGTAGATTTTACCGCTTTTTAATAGGTTTTTAACGAATAAACTACTTGGTTTTGGCATTTTATGTCTTGGTATTGGCATTTTATGGTTGCTTTTAGTGTTTTTATGGATCTTAGAGTCTTTACAGAAAACTGAAGCAATTTGGCCAAAAAGGATGCAAAATGAGAAATTTGAAGAGAGGACAGATCATGAGCGTCGAATGTTTTGCATTAGATGGAGATCTTTCCACCGTTGGATCAAGCTCATATTTTACCACAAGATAGATGAGAATGTTAGCTTCAATTTGGATGGAAATCCAACAGTGCGATCTCAAGATATGCTCGATTTAATGAAAAACTAGTCGATGAAGGTTCGAGGAGAAGCAACCCTAGATGATAAAGCATGATCGATCGATCACCCCCTAGGATCGATCGATTGAACATCCGCAACTTTGACTGGAGAAAATGATTTGTGAGGCGATCGATCGATCAGCCCCAAGGGATCGATCGATCGCCCTTCCTTAAAAAAAAAGGAAATTTCTTTTTTTTTCAATCTCATCTCCAAAACCCCAAAGGAAAAGCCTTAACTCGACCCATACCTTATAAAAGCCTCCAGCAGCCACGAAAATACCAAGTCTTCATCATTCTTTTGAAGATTGATTATTGTTCTTTTCATACCAAAGCTTTCTAGTTTTTCTACTTTGTTTGGTAAGGGAGAAGATCTCACCTCTTTGTACTCCTTGAAGAATTTTTCTGAATCTTTTGCTCTTAAATAAATATGATTTCTATTGCTTTTGCCTTGGTTTTCATAATTATGTTTGGTTTTCATAGGGGTCAATTCAAGGGAAATTTTATGGTTCGATAGATAGGTTTCGATAACTAGAGTGGCGCTTTTGATAAATCAGAGTAATCCTTCATCTAGATCTAATGATATTGCATGTTTCTTTTCTGATCATCTTGAAACTGATCTTAGAATGATTTCTGCTTGAACATCACTTGAGTTATTGTTTTGATCATGGTGTTTGATGAGTCTAATCCTTTAGACTGCAAAAATTGAGTTACTGCGTTAGATGAACAATTGAACTTGGTAATAATTGCATGCTTATTTATGTTATTAACTGCGAGGGTTGATTGATAATATAGATTTGATATAGATAGTTATCACTGCAAGAGTGGATTAACTTTAAAATAGTTATTTGAGTTCTAGGATGAAAGAAAGATTATTGCCTCTAGAAATTAATGCCTGAATAATTCGAAATATGAATCCCTGAGAATCCCCTGAAAACCCAACGCTTTTCTTTTATTGCTTACATCCGATTTTAATACTTGCTTCACTACAAAAAAAAACAACGAATTAGCGTCGAAAATAAGTCGACGCTAATTTTGCGTCGAAGTTGCATCGATTTTGTAACAAATCAAATGTTCGATGCTAATTCGACGCTAAAAATAGACAACGGTTCGGATGATGAAGCATAAATGGTTTGTTGTCTATTATTGATTTATGAGTATTTATTCAAATAAGCTAATTAAAATATGTTTAATCGATATTAACAAATTTCTCTTACATATATAACTATAACAATATCTTTGAAAAACAATATACCTTAAGAAATATATATAAAATTTCCAATTTGTTTAAAAGTTTGGTTATAAACAAAATGATATGGATTGTATAATGTATTTATAAGTATTCATTATTATACAAATATATTATATTTCTAATAAATTTTTTAAATTGTAAAATCGAGATAGCATCGATTCGACACTAAATCGATGCTAAGTCAAAAGATTGTATATTCAGGGTATAGGGTATAAACATCCTCGTATATACAAAAATATTCGAATTTAGCGTCGAATTAGCATCGATTTGATGCTAATTTGACGCTAAATTTAAACATTTTCATTTAAAATTTACGCGGATACTTTAAATATATTTGGGATTTAGCGTCAAATTAGCGTCAATTTGAGGCTAATTCGACGCTAAGTCCAAATATTTTCATTTAAAATTTACGTGGACTAAATTAAATATTTTGGATTTAGCGTCGAATGTACATCGACCATCAATCCCTATATAACACGAACCCACTTCTCCCTTTCACTTTGCTCATTCTCTTTCTCGCTCTACGGTTTCTCTCTCTAGCCGTGTTTTTGGAGCCAAAAAAAATTAACTTCTCATTATAAAATCTTTTCAATTATGTTTTAAGTTTTAACATTAGTATTGTAATTTAGAAATAGGATCGGAATATAGAATTAGGATTGAAATTTAGAAATTGATTGAATTTAGTAAAGAAATATTTTATTATGCATACCAAATAATGTTATGATTTAGGAATATTAATTTATGACATTTTGAATACAAAATAATGTTATTATTTATTATGAATACAAATATTTTATAATGAAAACAAATATTTTTTATTTTTTTTCAAATTCGAATTACAGTTATAATTTTATTAAAAAAAAAATTTTAAAAACAAGTATTCGACGCTAAATCGACGCTATTATAGCATCGATTTAGCGTCGATTACTTCTCCTAGTCTCCGCTAAATTGACTCTATTTTAGCATCAATTTAGTGTCGAATGTTTGCAACAATTAGTTTGGACGCTAATTCGACGCTTATTTAGAGTCGGATTAGCGTCGATTTTTAGCATCGATTTAGCGTCGAAAGTTTATCGACGCTATATTAGCGTCGATTTAGCATCGAAACATGATTAGCATTGATGATTTAGCGTCGAAACTGATTTCGACGCGAATTCGTTGCAAAGGCTCTATTAGCGTCGAAATAGCAACAAATATATCCGACGCAAAATCGTTGTTTTCTTGTAGTGATTTGCTTACAAAAATTCATAAAATCTGGTTTGACTTAGCTTAAATCTTAATTCATATTTCTATTGTGCATTCAAAGTCTTTGTGGGATCGATACCTCAAATACTGCAATAGATTCGCTGTGCACTTGCAGCTTAGAATTCTTAGTTTTGAGTAAAACTTTACACACCATCAGTTAAATAAAAAATTAGAGATAATAAATATATTTTAACCTGTTTTCAAAATGATGTTACATTTATTGGTAATGCGCTAAATAAATAATCGTGCGTCTAATATTTTTTTATCACGATAAACAAAAATTTCGAGGTACATCTACATGTTTTATGGTACAATAATTAATTTAACCTCTCACATTTTCCACAAAAGATTGTGTGATAAACATCGACGACTGATTCCTTGAATTTATCTAGCCCGAGGATATCCTCCTACACGACTCGCGAGCTGATGATTGGGAACGAACCAAATCGACTTACTGAGTTGGATTTAATTTTGACCGAGTTTGATGATTCTATGTACAATTTTTTCTCTCTTTGATCGGAGAAACCGATCGCAGTCGTGATCGGAAAAACTTTCGAGCATTTGAACAGACCGACTCGATTCAGCGAGTTGACTCAGTGAGTGAGATTCAATTACCAATTTGGTTGGTGGTCAATGGAGGAGAAAAATCAGAATGGTGAATAGTTCTTTTACGATATACATCGTCATCATCGAAACGGTAAAATTCGTAGAATTTGCCTCCAATTTTAGTCGGATTCTGGGTTGTTTTTTTTTGGTTGATGAAAGAAGTAAGGAATAAGAGAGAGAGAGAGAGAGAGAGAGAGAGAGAGAGAGAGAGAGAGGAACATTTAAATGAGAGCAAAACAATTGAAAGAGATACTAAAATATCTTGTAAATGGGAGGAGGGATAAAGTCTAATAACACACACTGACACACACTGTATGTAATGGATTATGTCACATTGCCAATTTCGAATTTATTTTTGTATTTCTAGCTAATTGACTCATATTTAAAAGTGTATGCATGCTTTTACTAGGGCTAATCGACACTCTGTTGAAGTTTTTTCTGTGTGTGTTAAAACAGTGTGTTGGAGTTGTATGCCAAAGCTTCTATCTTCCTCTACTGCTTATCCACAAGGGCTGTCTCCATACCATAACCACTTGTAAATTTTTAGTTTTGTAATGTTCTCCCATCTACATATACCTCTCTGGTACCATGTGTTCCACCTCCATTCAATTCCATATCCTGAGTTAAAATGTAGAAGGCAATCCTAACTTGCCTCATAAAACAAAGGGTTAAGCATTTTGTCCTTTCAATAATTGGAAAATTGAAAGAAAAAAAACATGACCAAGCATCACCATTGATACATAAACATACATTCATAAGTGGTCAAATTGTCTTTTATTGTTCACAAGGTGTAGATCCATCAAACCATTGAAAAATCAATGGTCACGTTATAAAATTACAAGACCTCAATAAAATATTTAAAAACCAACGGTTTCAAGTTTATAAATAAAAAAAAGTAAAATATATAAATAATAGGAAAATTACTAATAATAACTTTGAAAAGTTGGGTTATTACTATAATGACTTTGGTGAGCAAGACCTAACTAAAAATATCTTAATATTTTGCCAAAAGACTTGTAACCCAACTTTAAATTACATATTTACATCTTGTACCATTTTGAATTATTTTTTAAAAACCAAATATATAAAACTAAAAAAAAAAATTCTCTCACTTCACTTTCTTCCCTCTTTCTTTCTCCGACGAATTCCTCCGGCGAGTCTTTACCACCACGTCTCCCTACTTCCGGTAAGAATAAAAAATTTGTCTCTTACTCTCTTTCTTCTCATCTTCATGCGATCTTGTGTATATATTTATGTATATATGTATGTTTTACGTTATTTTGATGCTAGATTTACAGTTTATGATATCTTGTGTATGTCAAATATACAAAATCGTAAGATATTTAGTGGTTTTTTTATGAAATATGTTGCAGAAATTTATTGTATGAAAGGTGTTCGATGAAATGTATGAATGAAAAAATAAGTCTGTCAAACTTAATTCCACTAGTACAATAAGTCTTCTATGATGCAAATAGATATTCTTAACGACGAATGACGAGATGTTAGCGTTAGTGACAGACGACGAATCTCCAACATCGTTTTTGCCGCTAGTTTCGTCGGGTATGTGTTAGTTGTGTTAGATTTCGTTTTCGATTTAGAAACAATTTGAAAATTTGATATTTTTTATGCAGGTTTGTTGCAGAAACTCGTTGCATGAAAGGTGTTCGATGAAATACGTGAATGAAAAATAAGTCTGCCAAACTTAATTTCGCTAATAAAATAAGTCTGCTATAATTCAAATAAATCTGCGACAACGATGCATAAATCATATAAAAATAAGTCTGCTATAATTTAAATAAGTTTGCGATAACAATGCATAAATCATATAAATAAGTCTGCTATGATTTAAATAAGTCTGCGACATAAATCACATAAAATAAGTCTGCTATGATTCAAATAAATCTGCGACAACAATGCATAAATCATATAGTGACCAGTTTTGATCCAGACATGATCCAGAAGAGCATTGTGGATGTTTCAATTGTGGATGTTTCAATGGAGAGATATGTTTGGATGTTTATGAGCATGTTTGATTTCATGCATTGTGGATTTAACTAGAAGTTGTTAATGGATAAGAAACATTGAAGCAAAAAATCATGGGTTTGTTTTCTTTTTTCTTTGGGTCATAAACATCATTAAGAAATAGAAAGATTATCATTTTGTTGGTTGATAAAATGATGCGTGTGATATTGTAATCTTTGCAACTAAGGTTAATAAGCAATTTACTTGTGTATTCATACTTATTGTTTTTTCATGACAAATTATTTGCACGTAATGACATACTTATTTATTTGATGACATATATGAAATGTTAGAGACGCGAGACGTAAATAATTTGCACGTAATGACATACTTTTTATCGCTATGTAGTTATCTCTCTGTCCCCTAAGATCCATTCCCTTATCAATCTTATACCCACCGTTCACTCAAATTTTGGCTCAATGACTTTTCTCAAATTTTTGCTAAGTATTGAAAACAATCATGTCATGGATGAGCTTAATCATTCATCTCTCATCCCTAACATTAATTCGTATCTTGTCAAGTCGATGAGTATCATCATTTCAACAAGGTCTATAGTCACAATATTTTATCGTGGAGTTCAAATACATGTTGTAGTCGATCATTATATCTTACAAAAAAATTGATATGTTGAAGCATATTCATGTCACTATTACCGCAGACTTATTGGTATTGATGCGGTAGACTTATTTATGAACCATTTGTTTTTCCCGGGGCAAAATTGGAATTTCACAAAATCGTTGGGATTTTGATGAAGAAAAAAAATATCCAATAAGTTTGCCGTTGTAATTTATAAGTCTGCCAAACTAACAAATCTGCCACTTAAAATCTACCACAACGCAAATACATAAGTCTGCCAAAAAAGTTATTCTAGTAAGAAATAAGTCTGCTGTTAAAAGACGACATAACTCTGCTATCAATACGAATAAATCAACCGTGAAAACAAAAATCTGTCATCACTAAAATTAAATATGCTATCACTATAAGTCTAATCTAGTAATAAATAAGTTTGTATTAGTTTGCCGCCAATAGTAAAAAGTCTGCGACGATTTAATAAATCTGCTACCAATAAACTCAATAACTCTGCCAATATCCGAGAAGTCTGCCGTCATTATTAACAAGTTTGCCAAATAAATATGTCATACACTTTAAATCTGCCAGACATAAAAATATCTACCATGTCGTAGCAAAATAAATATGTCATTCCCTAAACAAATATGCTGCCCGACGAACAAGTCTGCCAATCGAAAAATAAATATACTCAAAAAAATAAATCTAATGTTAAAGAAATAAATCTGCGAAACAAATCTGCCGTCCTCTAAACAAATATACCATCCTTAAATAAGCCTACCATTTTTACATAAGTCTGCCACCATTGGAACGGCATACTTATTGCAGAGACTTGTTGTGATCCGAAAATTCCAGAGGCACCATTCGTAATTAAATGACAGATTTTTCGTAATTAAATGCAACTTCTGCTGACGTGGAAAAAAATAGTAATGGCAGTTTCGTAAATATGTTTTTCTTAAAAAATGGTTATAAGGGTATAATAAACACGAAAAATATTCTAATAATTTTATAAAAATGGGATTCAATTTAGTCATTTTGATATATTTCAAGGTTATTATAGTAATTCACCCTAAATAATATAAATGATAATTAAACGATTCATCTAATTTAAGTTACACATTATGGTAAATGATTTTCCCAAATATGAATGATAATTTTATCCCAAATAATATTAAAAAAAATATATTTGCTTATTCATTTAAAATAACATATATTAATGATTAAAAATAAAATTACATTTCACCATTCTTTAAAATTATAACGAAATTAGTTTTGTTTTGTTTTGGTTTGAAATTTAAGTTACTTTTAGTTTTGAGTTAAAATAATAAAATTTTAATTTTATTAATGAGATGATAAAAATAATTTAAAATTTGAATAGTTTGATCTAGTGATTTTTTTTATTTTTTTTAAAAAGGTAAAACCAAAATAGCAACAAATCCTTAGTTTTTCGTTATTTTAAAACAATTTGTTGGGAGTGGTTTTGTACTCTTCAATGGGAAGCTGTCATGTCAGTCAAATAGTAGTCTATCCTCTACTCTGGTACAGAGGCCGACATGCCTCCCGACGGAAAGCTACATTCCGCCCCCTATGAAGTAGGCCGATGACGTGGCAGCTGCAAATTTAAAAAGATCGTAGACTCGGCTAAGGGTAAGACCCCAAGATAAATCTTCTATAAATACACTTCTCAAACAAAAGATGGAGGGAGAGACAAAAAGGCCTAAGGATCTCTTATTAACCAAACCAGCGGGAGAGAGTTCCGTCCCCACTCTTCTGGGTGGCTACTCTCTTCTATCCTATGATACATCTAAAATGCCAGATTGAGACTTCGATCATTCAGTAGAGGATTCGCACTTGAACCTACACTCACCTCCCAGAAACGAACTATTCTTGATTGTTGTCTGACTTGGGCATCGAACAGTCTTCGGGAGGGTAACCTCCATCTCGCCCTCCAGAGGACCACGCTTGATGGTTTTATATGACACCCTTTTCGACTAGCTTCATAACGTTGCCCCAGGAGAGATCGCCCTTAGATGAGGCATATGTCTTCTCCCCAAAGGATAGAACTCATACCATATGCTCACCGACTTTTCATGATGATGGCCATGGTCAACGCAGAAGATAATGAGATGACTTGTCTAGAGGACCCGAAATCCGACTTAGATAGTTGGTGCTAGAAGGAGGGGAAGTCAAAATGCTTCACTAATAAGGTCTCCTGGGGGAGGGATGAGAGTCACTTCGGAGAAGATAAGATAGAGGGTAACAAAATCTTACCCGGCCATCTCGAGGCAGAATTACGATCGCTCGTGGTAGGATAAGGGTAATCTTCATAGAAGCAGTCCTTGTCGCTCTTGGGGGCCTTTTTAGCCGAGTAGGTCAAGATTAGCGCACGATGAGAAGATTCCGTCCCATTCATTCCTGGAAGGATGAGGAACAATCTCCGTAGAAGTAACCATTGCAACCCTCGGAGGCATGCGCTTCCCGGGAAGTGGCGCTTAACATCCCGCGAGACACACCTTCGAGGACTTCCCAAGGACATCATCTCTTGCTCACGCCAAAACTTCTTCTAGAAGGTATTGCCAAAGAACCTAGAACTCCCCGAGGGTTGGTGGGCCAACGGCGAGTCAATATCTTGACTCGCCTTGCTAACCATTCCCAGAGATTCAGGAGGGTGCTCAGGCAAGCCAGAGCCCTCGGATCGACTGAGTGCGTGTCCACCTTATGTCGGTGGAAAAGTGGAAACGTAAAGGGTCGCAAAGTTAAACGCGACAAGTCAAGACAAAATCATAAAGTTAATACACGAAGGAAGTGACTTTATTAATGTGAAGAGAACTCCCTTGCAGATTTTCTACTACAACGAGATATCGAAAGCGGATACACAGATGACATACACAACCTAGGACCTTAAAGTACAAAAAGACAGGCGGTTCAAAGCAGGACAAGTGTAGGAAATACAAGGCATGCAAGAAAGCTCCCAGAGTTGTGGTCGTACCTGAAAGAATATTGTCATTCTCTTAGGGTCATCTTCCACTCCAAGAATGACTACAATATGGATTCGCTCTCCATGGGAGAAGCTGTCCGTCGGTTCTTCCCTCGCAAGGTAGGGAGTGCCTTAGCTTTCCCGAATGCCACTGAGTTCTAAGGTCACGGAGCCGACCCCACAGCTCAAGATGCTCCTTCCATAGCTCGTCGTTCGCATCATGGAGGTCCAACACCAACGAAGCGCTCTCCGCCAAGTTGTCCATGCGGTCATGCATCAACCCGAGCTGCTCATCCTCATCATTGACCTCAGGTTCAGGAGCACCACCTCTGCGAACCCGTGCTTCTGCCCTAATGGCACGACAAGAGAAGGCGACTAGCCTACCTCTTAGTATTTTCATGTCCGTCCAGAGAGAATTAACCCGGCCTTGATCCGCCTCTAGGCATCCCTTGAGTTAAGCCTCCTCGGAGTATAGCCACGCCTCTGATGCGCTATCCGCTCCCGGAGATATCACCCCTTGAGGTATTGATGTGTAGTGTTTTTGATGCACTCTAGGCCCTTTTAGCTTAGTTCTTATGCATATTTCCTTCTTTTAATTATTTTTAGTCTAATTCTTGCATTAGTCCCATCTTAGAGTCTAGTGCTTGCATTGTTGCATTTTGCATGCATTTTCTCTTGTTTTAGGAACTTTTGAAGTCAATGATCAATGGAGTTTTGCGGAATTTCTATGAGGTTTCTAAGGAGTTCATGGAGCTCTTCTTAAGTCCTCACAATGGTAGTTCAACAATGATCTAAGTGGGAAAGAAAATAGCAAAAAGGTGTGAAGAAGAGACAAGGCAAAGAGGAGTAAAGAAAATGGCTAAGTATGGAAGGAAAAAAAAAAATGGGTGTTTTGGATAGTGCCTAAATCAACCCCCCAAACCGTGGGTAGGGGGTCGATGCCAGCCCAGTTTCAAGGACAAAGAAAATAAAAGAAGAAAATTGTGGCCATATCGACCCTCCAAACTGTGGGCAGGGGTCGATATGGAGCAAGCAAAAGAAGAAATCTCCCATATCGATCCTGCCATACTGTGGGTCAAGGATCTGCTACCGTCGATATGGACCCAGTTACAAGCATTGGCCAAGATAAAAATGAGTTGACCAAGCTCATTTCCCTTCTAATATATAAACTCTTTAGACCTAAGTTTTCATAAAGCATATTGTATTCTCTAAACATCCTTTGTTTTATGATTTTGAAGACTGAGACTTTATGATTCAAGATCAGTATCTTTGATCTATATTCTTAATTTCTTTTCTTTAATGCTTAACTTAGTTTATCTTGTTGTTATGTCTTTCAATATGTGTGAGTAGTCTCTTTATTGGGTTTTGAGTTTAGTAGATTAGGGGAGATCCATGGATGATTAGTGATGTTTAGGACAAGATTATTAGTTCCTCAAGTTAATTTTGTGCTCTTAGCTAGCTCTTTAGCTTGTACACCTAAATCTAGATCTTAAGCAAATCATCATCCGGAAGGTGTTTGATGAAATGCTTGAACCAAATCAACTTGGCTTTTCTCCCTTATCCAATGGAAGTTGAGTTGAGGTGATTAGTGAACCTAGTGGACTTAATTAATAATGCTTGTATATTGTCAAATTACAAATGGAAGTTTAGTGGATTAGGCAATTGATATAGTGGTTAGTGCAAAGGAATTTGGCTAATCTAATTTAGCGACCCATAGCTCTAGGATTGAGCTTTCTTAATTGTCCATTACAATCACTTGTTTCTTGTCTCCCCTACATCACAATTGCTAAACTCAAGGCTCAATGCTTTTTAATTGAATCTAGAATTCGTTTTTCATCATTTGTCATTGCTTAGTTTCTTTAATTGTCTTACTTTTTAATCTTGCTTATTTTTCTAGTTTTGTTTAGTCTCTTATTTAATTTCAAGTCACCATTAATCACATCCTTTTGCTTTAGCTTATCATAGATTCTCTATAGTCTAGTAAGTTTAAAACCTCGTTTCCTCGGATCGACCCTCTACTATGCTACAACAACTAGAAATGTGTTGTTAGTATTGATTTAGGTATAAATTATAATTTGATTAGTAGAGAAGCGAAAGCAACAACACATATATCAGGTATAGCCTCTAATGTAAAATGGTGTTGATGTTTTCTATAAAAAAATGAGTGTTTGTATTGATTTTGTGTGTCTGTGTTTTTAGAAGAAAAGAGGGAAATTAGGGGTTATGCCCAAATAGAATTGGCGAAAAATACAAGGGCGACATTGGGTATTTCATTTAACTAAGAAACACATGCTTAATTAAACTAACAGTGCTTTTCGTTTCCGTAACCGAGGTTAACATTCGTTAAATTGAGAGTGTGAAACCTTCAAAAGTTCTCAATTCGTGTATTAAACAGGCAATAATAATTACTTTATATTTTTTTATCCTAAAAACTCGTGTATTTCTGGCACACGAAATTTAGTTTAGGTATTTTAAGAATTTTCCCAAATCTTATTATATAAAGCAGGATGCACTCAACGTGAGTATGACACGTAGGCAAAATCGTAATTCACCGGATCGTGACATGTGTTAATTTTAATTGAGATTGTGACACGTGTCAATATATTAATATAAAAAACATAAATTTTCTTTTTCATTATTTATTTTTTTAATCAAATTGTAGTGTAACTAAAAGGAAATAATAGTCTAAAAAAAAATAAGACATATTATTAAAAAAAAATATTAAAAGGAAATAGTAAATCAAAAAGACTTAAAAAGGAAAATAAGACAAATTATTTCTAATTGTAGTGTAATTAAAATGAAATAATAGTCAAAAAAAAATAAGACATATTATTAAAAAATTAAAAGGAAATAGTAAATCAAAAAGACTAAAAAAATTGAAAATAAGACAAATTATTTCCAATTTCTAAAAGTATTAGTGTGACATATGAAAAATTGATACTCGTGAGATTACGACATGTGTCAAATTTTTAATTTTGATATAATTTACATATATTTTTTATAATACTTTTTAATTTCTTTACTAATATGTTTTATTAATTTTCTTACTATTTGTTTAATACTAATGATATATATAGACATAAATTTGATAGAATGCATTATGCTTATATTATTTTGATATGAAAATTTTGGGTATTATTGATTGACAAGGAATGCATGAAGTAAAAATATGGTTTTAATATGACGGAAGAAGTAGATGAGTTGTATTACAATATGAAATACGTGGAATTGAAATCGAGTTTGAAATAAAGTTAATAATTAACATCCAAAATAAGTTACTAATTAACATCCAAAATAAGTGTGCGAGTAACCAATCAAAATCTAAATATTTACATTCAACAAGATTTAACATATATTTTTTACATTTTCATAAAGTTTATCTTTATTAAATTTAATCGATTACCGACAACGGGTATTTTACTTTGCTTTTTTATCATTTATAAATGTTATAAATAAATTTTATCTCGGCTGCATCCTAATCTACTTGTTTTTTTTCGCAAAGAACACTTCGTTTATTGAAACTGATTTAAAACAAATTACATCATAGAAGAAGTTCGACAGATGAAATACAAATAGAAATTAACGGTCTTTTCGGCATCGGAAATTAAGTGAGGACAAGCATCTTTGATGACACGTTAGCGATACCAAGACGGTCTTGTTTCAAGTCTAAGGTAAACAATTAGTTGTTGCCGTATCCACAATAGCAGCCGGATTTCTAATACATTTTACGATAACATGACAACAATTATCTTAATTTAGATAACTCTCCTTCTTTGATTGCCTTTGTCAAATTTGTTCCGAGTTAGCTTCAGTGAAGCCACCGTTGAACAAATTTGAACTGCAAATTTTGAATCAGAATGATAGCCAGAAACAAAAAGCCGAACCACCTCGACCCAAATAACGCCGAAATTAAAAAACCCACCAAGAGATTGAAACCGACGAGATAACTAAAAAATTGACTAGAGGCGTAGCCGCAACCATCGTAAGGAGGGAGGACTGCAACCCCAACGAATACCCATCAACCTCTACGAAATTGGATCGACCATATGGCGAAAAACTTCGTCGAGCCAGAGACCCACCACGAGAAATCTGAAAAGCCCAGATCTACGGAACACATTTAAATCAGACAACCAAAACGGAAAACATTTGTAGGAGATACACCGTCGATCCAGAAGAATACCGACGCCACCGTTAGCCGGCGATCTAGATGCAGCCGAAATCAAAGGCAAGAGGCCGAATCTCACCAAATCTCTTTCGAGCATATCTTCTCTTTACCAAAAAATCACAGGAGCAAACTAAATTAAAGAAAAACTGCTAAGGAAGAACACTACGACCGGCCTCGGTGCTGTAGGAGCCACCGGCACCAATCGCAAGAAAATTCAGATGGCTGTGGCTGAAGACTCTTGGGAGAGAAAGCTAGGATTGACGTGATCAGAAAATAAGTTATTTAGTAAAACAATAAGTTTGCCACAGTAATTAGTGTACATCAATCTACTAGTATTTTATACAGCAAAATGGTGTTTTTTTTACTTAAACGGACCAGATAGGGCAGTTATGATGAGACAGAGAAGGAAAGGGCAAAGATAAGCAAAGAGTAGAGCCAAACAGATATACAATTCGGGATTAGGGTTAATCTCTCTCCCAAACTCCGCCCAATCTCTCTCTCTCTCCGCCGCGCGCAACTATAACCGCTACGTATATATATATATATATATATATAAGCAAAGAGTGGTACTCTCTCTCTCTCTCTCCGCTGATTCTTACTCTCATCGTCTTCGTCTTTCAATTGTTGTGAATCTGTGCAAAAAAATGTTTTGGTTTTGACTCAGATGAGTGGTCAGATCACTTGCAATGATCGAACGAGAACGTATTGGACCCCAACGATGGAGCGTTTCTTCATAGATCTAATGTTGGAACACTTGCACAGAGGTAACAGAACCGGCCACACTTTTAGCAAGCATGCTTGGAACGAGATGCTCGGCGTTTTCAATTCCAAATTCGGGTCTCAGTACGATAAAGACGTTTTGAAAAGCCGGTACACCAATCTATGGAAGCAGTATAACGATGTCAAGAGTCTCCTTGATCATGGTGGGTTCTCTTGGGATCAGACTCTTCAAATGGTGGTTGGAGATGAGACTCTATGGAGTTCCTATCTCAAGGTTTTTTTTTTTTAATTCTCTCAATAAATCTATAAACTAGCTTTCTACTCTCTTTTTTTTGTTGAAATTGATATATGTGCTTGAGTTGTATTGGGTGGATTGTGGTTTTACAGGCTCGTCCCGAGGCGCGTGTGTACAAGACGAAACCGGTGCTGAATTTTAATGATTTGTGCTTAATCTATGGGTATACGGTTGCAGATGGGAGATACAGTAGATCAAGTCATGATTTAGAGTTTGAGGATGAGATCAATGGTGTCAACATTGGTGTGTCTTTGCTCTTCTTGGTTTGGTTACAATGTGGTGTTTTTTTTTTAAGACGAGTGATTTTTATATGCTACACCGGGTTTTGTAGGCGAAAGTAGTGGCAGTCTTGTTCTCGCGAGTAAGGAAAGCTCGAAAACTGAGTGGACTCCGGTAATGGACCAGTATTTCATTGAGCTTATGCTTGATCAAATCGGAAGAGGTAACAAGAATGGTAATGCTTTCAGTAAACAAGCGTGGCAAGATATGCTTGCTTTGTTCAATGCTAGATTTACTGCTCAATATGGGAAAAGGGTTTTGAGGCACCGGTACAACAAGTTGTCGAAATACTACAAGGATATGGAAGCTATTTTAAAAGAAGACGGGTTTTCGTGGGATGAAACTCTGCAAATGATAGCTGCCGACGATGCCGTTTGGGATTCTTATATCAAGGTTTGGATTAGGCTATTACTTTCCCCCTCCATTAATCTTTGATCTTCACTCCATCAGTTTGAATCTAGATGTGATGAGACAGGAGCACCCACTTGCTAGAACATATAGGATGAGATCTTTATCGAGCTACAACGATTTGGACATAATATTTGCCTGTCCAGCTGAGCAAGGGATTTTACACCATCCAGTCCAAGGCAAAGATCTCAAAGATGATGGTTCGGCTACACAAATGAGTGAGTTAAATCTTATCCAGCACTAAAGTTTTGGATTAATCCGATTGTGATAGATTCCAAAAACAGAAAATCTTGCTTCTTCAGATGAGACTAAGGCCCGCCAGGTGCACAATGCTGACCGCACAAGGACATTTTGGACTCCGCCAATGGACCACTATCTAATTGACTTGTTAGTAGACCAAGTGAACAAAGGGAACAGAGTTGGGCAGACTTTCATAACAAGTGCTTGGAATGAAATGGTTACAGCATTCAATGCCAAATTCGGGTCTCAACACAGCAAAGACGTTCTGAAGAATCGGTACAAACACTTGAGGAGGTTGTACAACGACATAAAGTTTATTCTCGAGCAAAATGGGTTCTCGTGGGATACAAGGAGAGATATGGTGATTGCAGATGATGGCATTTGGACTACCTATATACAGGCATGCCACATTCTTTCCCTTTTAAGATATCAATTATATGGATGTGCTGAAAACAAATGAAGTGTGCGCAGGCACATCCAGAAGCTCGATCATATCGAGTTAAAACAATTCCAAGCTATCCAAATCTTTGCTTCATTTTTGGGAAGGAAACGTCGGATGGGAGATACACACGCTTGGCTCAAGCTTTTGATCCAAGCCCGGCAGAAACCGTGCTGATGATCGGTAAGCTTCTCTATAGCGTGGTCTTTGAAATTGAAGAAGAGGTGAAGCTAATCTGATAAAAACTCATTATATGGACTTTATCTAAGTTTTATAACTGCAAAGTTGTTCTCTCTATCTCCTTTTGATTCATTAAGCTGTGTATGTGACACTAGATATGAAGAAGTGACTGACATGTGATCCTTTTGTACTTAAGCCTATTTATATGAATCCTTCTCAGAAAATGGAAGCACAGATGGATTCAAAGATACTCTGGGAGAAGCTCACAGTTTCCAGATGGTTTATGCCAGCAACGAGAAAAATGATTACCTTTGTAGCAATATTGGTCCTCCTTGTATAGAATGGACACCGATCATGGACCGCTGTCTTATTGATCTTATGCTAGAGCAGGTGGATAGAGGAAATAAGATTGGTGAGACATTCACAGAACAAGCTTGGACTGACATAGCAGAATCCTTCAATGCAAAGTTCAGATTGCAGACTGACATGTTTATGCTAGAGAATCGTTACATATTGATGATGAAAGAGCGTGACGACATCAATAATATCCTCAATCTTGGTGGCTTTGCTTGGGATGAGGAGAACCAAATCATTGTTGCAGAAGATGAATATTGGGAAGCATATATCAAGGTAAGGCTAACTAATACCACTCTTGGATTTGTGATTTGTGTTGTAGCTTTCTTCTTATTTTTTAACTATTCCAGATAAGACAAGTTGATATTAAGCCAGAACACTATATCGATGTTTTCTTCAGGGAAAGTATAACCTGTGATTCAGTGCGATTAGTGTCTGATTTTGCAGGAGCATCCAGATGGAACCATATATAAAGGTAGAACCTTGGATAGTTATGGCGATTTGTGCAAGCTATACGAACATCTCTCACAAGAAAGCTTCAATTGTGAGAATCTCATGATCGAGTTGGAAAACTATGGCCATGAGATCGATATAGTCGATGACTTTACTTCTCCCCACAAGAAGCATAGTAAGCGAACCAACTCAACAACTCTGCCTCTGGGACTCATTGTACATAAGGCTCAGAAGACAGGAAGAGAGACAAGGAAGCCTCTGTGTGAGACAGAAGGTGATGATAATGATTGCACGAAGCCCATGCCCCAGAACGAAATGTACTCAAGAATAGGAGATGCCATTGATGCATTGCAAGCTTTACCCGACATGGATGATGAGCTTCTGCTGGATGCTTGTGATCTTTTGGAAGACGAGAGGAAAGCAAAGACGTTCTTGGCTTTGGACGTCTCGTTACGTAGGAAATGGCTGGTGAGAAAGCTTCGTCCTTCGGCCAACTTTTAAGGCCAATGTGGCTGTCTCCCTTTCTTCAACCCAAACAAGCAAGCAAGATAAAACCAAAATTTTGAGCACGGCAGAAGAATAGTTTATGTAATGTTAGGTGATGTAAAATTGTGGTGATCGTAGATACAGTAATCAAAAGCACAGTTTCTACTGTATGCAGAGGTTGCGTATTGTGGACATCCTCAATTGGTATGAACGATAGCCGAGAAAAGTAACTTATTGATGTCTTCTTTATCTTCCTCCTCTGTCTCTCCCACTGTATCAGAAACAAGAAGCATAATTTAGGTAAAGAAACAATACTAGAACAGATTTGAGAGCTTGATCTACAAGAATTGCAAGGGATAAACTAACACAGTTACACACGCAAATGTTAAGTTTCAATGACATTTAATGGCTTGTTGTGGTTACCTGTTCTCGATCTAACTTGCATTGTCCACTCGTCGATGATCTGTTGTTGAAAAACAAGAATTGAAAAGCAAATAAATTATGGAAAACTTTTCCCCAGCAATTTATTTGCACGGTTAATGTTCTTGCCGTGATCCCAATGATTACCACAGGGCAATTGGCACTACCATAAGAAAGCAGTTAGGAATATGAAAACATTGAAACTCCATTGCGTTCACAAGGAAGGAAAAAAGAAGACCAACCTGATTAAAATCAGCCAAAGCATCATCCGCATGGCCATTTGTTGATTCTCCCAAGGATGTATTCATTTTCTGAATAAGGTTGTAGTTTCCAACTAGTGTTGTCTGTGCCTTGTCAATCAAATCCTGTTCAAAACAAACAAACTAACAATTTATACAAATTCAACAATCAAACTCTGTTTAAAGGCGTAGCTGCAGAATGCTTAGCAGATCTGACCATTTGATTGTCTACAAGAAAATTTATCTTTCCTTCTTTGCAACCCCTAAAAACTCATGAGAGATATATGTAGAGATGCTTAAACCTTAACTAGTTTCAGGAATATAACAAGTTGAAAATCATCAAAAACTAAAACCGATGCTTCTTTCTACAGACACTAGTGCTAATTAGTAGGCAAGGAAGAACCTGTTTAGCGGACAATAGCTCAAGGCATTGGTCTTTCAGGACAGTAACATCTTCCTGCAACTTTTTGATTCTCTGAATCAGCTTCATCGGATTCGCCTACGACCCAAAATCCAAAAACAGGCATGTTCATAAGATTACATGGACCTTAAATTGAAAGTGTTTATCTTGGGAAATTTGAGAATCCATGAATTTCAGATTGTGAGAAATAGGGAATCGAATTGCTTACATTATGAGGATAAATCTGCTGGAATTCCTTGTCGAGCTTGGAATGGACAACAGTAAGATCATGGGAAGCTCTTGCGAAAACATTTATCAGATTATCAACAGCTTGATGATGATGATGATGATGACTCATCTCCGATCTCTTTCTTTCCTCTCTCAATTCCCTTCTTGCTCTCTCTCTCTTATTAGGGTTTATCTATTTTCCCGCCTCTTTTCACCCAAATAAGCGGGCGACCTAAACAGCACCAAGTTCTTATGTAAACCTTAAGAACAGCACGACGTGTGTGAGTGAAAACCAAACCAATTGGCAATAACCGAACCGAATTCATTAACCCATAACCAACCCGAATTTCAGATAACCCCAACGGTAGAGAAATTGTTGTACCGAATAAACCATCTAATTATATCTTATTATATAAAGCAGGGGTTCAACGTAAACACGATACGTAAATAAAATTATAACTTATCAGATCCTGACACGTTTAATTATTAATTTAGATTATAACATGTGTCAATTTGCACAACACGTAATCAAAATAATAACCCATCAAATCACGACACATATAACTGTTTAAATCATTTAAATTATGACATTTTAATATATTAATTTTTTTTTAAACTAATTATTCTTTAAATCTTAAATCAGTTTGTCGTTTAACTAAAACAAAATAATAATAATAATAAATAAATAATAAAAGGAAAATCAAACATATTAGTATGTATTACAAGGCATATTTGTTAAAATTTAAAAATTAATATTTAACATCTTACTATATAAAATAGGATGCGCTCAAAATGAGCGTGACACGTAGGCAAAATTGTAACTCACCATACGTGACATTATTAATATTAATTGAGATTGTGACACGTGCCAATATATTAATATAAAAAAATATAAAAAAAAATTTCTACATTATTTATTTCTTAAATCAAATTGTAGTGTAACTAAGAGAAAATAATAGTGTAAAAAAGAAAATATGACGTATTATTAAAGAAATTAAAAGGAAATAGTAAATTAAAAAGACAAAAAAGGAAAATAAGATAAATTATTTCTAACTGTAGTGTAACTAAAAATAAATAATAGTAAAAAAAAAGACAATAAGACATATTATTAAAAAATTAAAAGGAAGTACTAAATCAAAAAGACTAAAAAAAGAAAATAAGACAAATTATTTCCAATTTCTAAAGTATTAGTGTGACACATGAAAATTTGATATTCGTGAGATTACGACATGTGTCAAATTTTTAATTTAGATATAATTTCCATATATTTTTATAATATTTTTTATTTTTTTACTAATATATTTTGTTAATTTTCTTACTATTTGTTTAATACTAATGACATATATATACATAAATTTGATAGGAATGCATTATGCATATATTATTTTGATATGAAAATTTTAGGTATTATTGATTGAAAAGGAATGCATGGA
Source organism: Pseudoturritis turrita (assembly GCA_900406555.1). NCBI lineage: Eukaryota > Viridiplantae > Streptophyta > Magnoliopsida > Brassicales > Brassicaceae > Pseudoturritis > Pseudoturritis turrita. The sequence continues at coordinate 304,698 of OVBL01000705.1, forward strand.
GTAAAAATATGGTTTTAATATGATGGAAGAAGTAGATGAATTGTATTACGAGATAAAATACGTGGAGTTGAAATCCAGTTGGAAACAAAGTTACTAATCAACATCCAAAATAAGTGTGCGAGTAACCAATCAAAATCTAAATATTTACATCAAAAAGATTTAACATATATTTCTTACATTTTCATAAAGTTTATCTTTATTAAATTTAATCGATTACCGACAACAAGTGTTTGACTTTATTTTTTATCATTTATAAATAAGTTATAATTAAAACTCCGAGTATTACGTGGGTCCTAATCTAGTATCATATAAATAAAAGAAAGTTTCTTGATTTTCTAAACATTTTTCCCCAAAAAAGTTTTTATTACAATTTCAAATTATAAATGTCGTATTAGAAAAATAGAAATATGATCACATGCACAAATTGTTATCAGTAAAATGGAAACATCTCATGCACGAATATGTTTAATTAGGAAGTTGAAAAGAGGCGGGAAAATAGATAAACCCTAATAAGAGAGAAAGCAAGAAGGGAATTGAGAGAGGAAAGAAAGAGAGAAGGAGATGAGTCATCATCATCAAGCTGTTGATAATCTGATAAATGTTTTCGCAAGGGCTTCCCATAATCATATAAATCGAAAAATAAAAAAAATAAAAAATATATTTAAATTTAATTTAAAATTATAAAATATGCATAAGCATGCCAAAGAAAAAAAATACCAACAAACATATTTATGTTTATCGATAGAGTTAAAGAATATCACAAAAAATGAAAATCTTCAACCTATCATAGTATTAGTACTTTCCAATATTTTAAAATTTTAAATTGTATAAAATGACAATTTATAAATATTCAAAAATAATAATATTACTATAAGATTCAAGAGTGTATAAAGTTTAGAGAGTATAGATCTCTATGAGAAAAAAAACGATGACATCGATGGTAAACAATTACCAATCATGTATTTATGTGATTTTTGCTAACATTATTTATAAATATTTTTATAGGTTTTATGAGGTTATTAACATAAAATTTACTTTTTCTTATTTTAACTCTACAATATTTAAATTATTTTTACAATTTTATCACATAACTAATAAATATTCATAACCGGTAAAAATATGATTTTTTGTTATTAAGAATATGATTTGAATTCTGTTTATATATATATATTTGGATTTGCATGATATAATATAAATTGATCTCTAATGATTAAAGATTCGTGTTTAAATAGTATTTTAAAATATTCTGACAACTCAGTGGATTACTAATTAAAATTAGTTTATAATATGTTTATCCGCGTATCAACGCGGATCCTAATCTAGTAATTATATAAAGCTGGTTGCCTCTATTTTTTGTAATTAACATGATAGGGGTGTGTGTAAAAAACATTTTTCAATTAGATTTTGATAGGTGTGGAATTATTATCCGGGATCCGAGATCCGATCTGGGATCCGTTCCTATCCGCTCTGTAAATTAGGATATCCGGGGCGTCCGGATCCGGATAGTAAAATCTCGGATCCGTGAAAAGAGGATCCGAATCCGGATAGTAAAATTTCAAGGTCCGGATATCCGGATCCGGATCCGGACTCATTAAATTTATTAAAAACATATTTTTTTTACATATATTAAGTTATTTTTATATAAACTATATATATATATTGATTTTTTTTCTTTTTAAAATATCATATTTTTTGAAAAATATTATTCTAATTTTTATATTTATTTATTTTAATTAATTTTTAATATTTTATTTTGGTTATTTTAATTATTTAATTATTATTTTCGGATCCGGATCCGGATATCCGCGGATATCCTGAGTTTTGGTCGGATACTCGAAGTCCGGATATCCGAAAGCCACGGATCCGGATCCGGATAGTTTTGTCACGGATCCGACGGATCCGGATCCGGATCCGGATACCCTGAAATTCCAGGATATCCGGATCCGTCCCACCCCTAGATTTTGACACATGTTAAAAAGAGTTTATTTATTTAAAAAAAACCTAATATACCAATTAGATTTTGACACTATTAAAAGAGTATATTTAATTTAAAAATCTAATATACCATTATATTTTTTTAAATAGATTACAAAAACTAATTAAAAAATCTAATAACATTATTTTTCGTCACAAAAAAAAATCATTTATATGTGCAATATGCATCATATTGTGAATTTTTTCTTTAGGATTACCATTATGTAGACGCGATAAAATTTACAAAATTGATGTTTGAGAAAAAATTTATATTGAAAGTTTCTCATGTAATGAAAGTTATAGAAGTCAAAAACTAATGATGAAATACTTATAATTCGTTTTTTATCAGAAGAAATATATTATGTCGATTCAGAAAAGAAAAAAAGACATGTCAAATATGATTAAAAAGAGTAAATCTAATTCAAATAGAAATATGAGAAACAATTCATCAAGATTTTGAAAAAAAAAAGATATATAAGTAGTTAAATAAGAAAAAGTAAACATAATTCACATAGGAATAAAGAAAAACTAATTATTTGGAAATATGTGACAAAATTTAACTGGAAATCAAATAATAGAAAAAGAGAATCTTATATCCTGGACACGTTCGACGTGAGTAGGGATGGACAAAAAACTCGAAACCGGAGAACCGAACCGGAACCGCCCCGAAATTACCCGAACCAAACCCGTACCAATTTTTTTAAAATACCCGATGGATCCTATATGTCTAGAACTAAAGAACCGGAACCGAACCGGAACCGAACCGGAACCGAACCGAGAACCAAACGGGTATCCGAAATATCCGAAACATAAATTAATCCATAGATATTTTGGTTTTAGGTTGGGTATGTTTGGGTAGTTCGGCTAAATTTTACAATTTTTTCTTTGTTATTTTTTTTATTAATTCGGTTAGTTCGGATATTTTTAGGTATTTTCGGATAATTCGGATAAAAATAACTAATTTAGGTGTATTATTTCAATTTTTATAGATTTTTATTATTATTTTGTGATATTTTGGGTATTTTCGGGTATTTTGGGTATTTTCGGGTAGTTTGTGTAAAAAAATACTCGTAACCGAACCAAACCGAATGGGAACCAAAAGTTTTCAGGTAATTACCAGTTCTAAAAATTTAGAACAGAACCGATAGGAACCGAACCGAACCCGAACTTAAACTATTTCGGTACCTTTATGGATCCTAAACCCCTTTACCCGAAAGATCCGGAACCGAAACGGATATCCGAAGGCCCAGGCCTAGACGTGAGTGCGACACATATGCAAACTATAACTCACCAGATTGCTATATGTGTGACTGTTAATTTAGATTGTGACACATGTTAGTATAATAATATAAAGTTTTTTTTTGTTAATTAATTATATCATAAAATAAAAAAATCTAAAGCAATAATTGGAAACAAAATTAGTAAATTTTTTAAAATGAAAATTTCAGCATTTAAATTACTAAATGTATATTGTGATACATGTCAATGCAATAATATAAAATTTTTATGTTAATTAATTAGATCATAAAAAGGAAAAAATAAAATCTTGAAGCAAAAATTGAAAATAAAATTAGTATATATTTTAAAATATAAATTTTAGCATTTAGATTAGTAAATATAAACATGAAATGTAAAATAATAGTAAAATAGAAATTTATATGTCGTTAGATTTATTTTAGTGTTTTAGATTAGTAAATGTAAACAAATTTAGTGTTCTAATCTAAAAATAAAGTGTTAAACCAAAGAGAATTTTTGAAAAACACCATTTTTGAAATATCCTTTTTTTAACATTTAGGTTTGGGTTAACTATTTTAGGTTTAGGGTTTAGGGTTTATTAGGGTCAAACCATTTTTAGGGTTTAGGTAGGGTGTCAAAATGGGTTCAAATTCATGGATCAACCCAATCCAATCCAATCCATTAACCCAATGAGTTAGAATTTTGGATCTTAATGAGTTAATGAGTCAAATGGGTTAATGAGTCAAATGGTTTGGATTGAAATGAGTTAGGTTTAAATGGGTTGATGAGTTACCCATAACCAAACCAATACAAATTTAATAGATTTCGAAAACCAATTTTAACCAAAAATAACCTGCATAAATGTATAAACCATAATGTAAACCAAAATTAACCAACTGAACATGCCCTAATTCACCCCAAACACACATTCTCTCACGATCTGTGAAACCTCTGGATCAAAGCTTTTCTTCATCGCGATTTGAAGATGAATTCAAGCTCTGGTGATTTGGACTAGTGATGAGTTCTACGAGATCGATGTAGGAAATCTTCGTGAAGCTTGTGTTTCATGAAGCTCTGGTGGTTCGTCTTTCTCTACTTTGTCGTCTTAACTTCGGCTTGATTTTTTGTTTGTGTTCCTTTTATCTTGATTTAATTGGAGGTTTGAGCTAGGCGAGTCTTTCGCTTGCATGAGTTTTGATTAAAACTTGATCTCTTGCTAAATTAAGAAGCTGTAAGCTAGTGTCTGTTAATGGCGTTTCAAAAATTTTGTGATCTGGGCATGTCTCTTCGTGATTAAGGAACTCTGTTAATGGCGTTTAGTATAGATTTTTGCTTACTTTAGTCCTTTAGAGCCACTGAGTTTGGGTTTATCAGATTTAGAACATCCTGATGATCTTCCTTGAAAGCTTTGTTGCTGTTGGGCTCTCCAAAGATGAGTATATTTGAGAGCCTTCATATTACCAAAATTTATAAATTCTCAATGATGTGATCTCATACTGAAAGTTTTTTTTTTTTTTTGGTTGTAATCTTTAAAAGCACCTCATCTCGTATTTAGATTCTGCAATGTTAGTTTGAAGTTAATCAATAGATTAAACTCTTAATTCTATGGTTAATCTGACTTGAATCATGATCTTAAAATAAGGTTCCATTTATCATAGGGAGGAGCTAATACTCATTTCAACTTTACTTCTACTGAAACTAGTGATGGCGCTATAGGGTAAGCTTGAGCATATCTTACAACAAAATCAGATTCATCATTGTCATTAAGAAATGTTTGAGCTGGATGATCTGTCTCAAAGTATGGTGTTATTGTTTGTTGTTTAACTTAGTGTTATGTGGTATGCAGGGGTGATCTGTTCCAGTTTGCTAGGGAGAAGTTTGAAACGTCATTACGAGAGATGTTCAGAGAATCCGGATGTTGAAAAAAAGGTAGTGAAGATTGATGATAAAGTTGCTAGGGAGAAGTTTAGTTGGGTGATTATTCGACATAATCTTCCTTTCCTTTCTGTTGAATATGATGAGTTTAGGGATTATCTTAGTTATTTGAATCCGGATTATAAGTGTTACACTAGAAACACCGCTACTGCTGATTTGGTTAAAACTTGGGAGAAGGAAAACAGAAATTAAAGTCTGAGTTAGAAAATATTCCTAGTAGGATATGCTTGACTTCTGATTGTTGGACCGCAATCTCTGGTGATGGATATATAGTTTTGACTGCACATTATATTGATGCAAAGTGGATATTGAATAGCAAGATTTTGTCGTTCTGTGATATGCTTCATCCACATAGTGGTGGTGCTTTAGCTAGTAAACTTCATGAACTCTTAAAAGAGTGGGAAATCGAGAAAAAGTGTTCACTTTGACTTTGAATAACGCTACATCTAATAACTATATGCAAGACATCTTAAGAGATCGGCTTAATTTAGATGATAATTTGTTGTGCAGGGAATTTTTTCATGTACGTTGTTATGCACACATCTTAAACCTCATTGTGCAAGATGGTTTAGTTGTTATTAGTGGTGCATTGTCTAAGATCAGAGACACAGTAAAGTATGTCAAAGGTTCAACATCTAGAAGAATTGCACTCGCGGAATGTGTAGAAGGTGATGATGAAGTTGTTATGTATTTGGATGTTCAGAATAGATGGAATTCAACTTACTTGCTGCTTGAGAGGCCTTGAAATATGAGCGTACTTTAAATAGGTTTCAAGTGGTGGATAAAAACTATAAGCATTGTCCCTCGAGTCTAGAATGGCAAATATTATCCATGAGATTTTGATGCATTTTTATAGTATTACCACTCTAATGTCAGGGAGAAGTTATTCGACATCGAACTTATATTTTGGGCATATTTGGAAGATTCAGTGTTTGTTGGAAGTGAATAGGAACAACGAATATGAGGACATTCGAAAGATGATTTTTAATATGATGATGAAATTCGATAAATATTGGGAGCAATATAGTGTTATCCTTGCAATGGGGCTGTTATAGATCCTATGATGAAATTCAAACTTTTTAAGCGTTATTATGATGAGCTTGATCCATTCGCTTCAGATGAAAAGATAGAACACCTCAAAAATAATCTTACACAGCTTTTTGAAGAATATAGGAGAAAGTTTCATTTGACTCCAGTTGTAAGCTCTGTAAGAGCTCACTCTCGTGTTTCTGAAAGAAGAAGAGAGCTTTTTTCATTACTGCACTTGATGATGATGATGATGATTAATTATAATAACTAATAATTATTTTAATTATAATAATGATGGTATAATAATTATTAATTAATTATTAGAAATAATAATTTTGATACTTATTAAGTTTGATAATTATTTAAATAATTAAATTAAAACAAAATTAACTTATGGGTCAACTCATTTTACCATTAACCCATTAATTTAAATGAGTTATGGATTGATCCAATCCATTTGCTTAATGAGTTGGATTAACCCATGACCCATTTAGCACTCAAGTCATTTGGATATGGGTTGGTTTGGTTTGACCATTTTGACATTCCTAGGTTTAGGGTTTTAAAACCATAGATCTTAAACTCTAATCCCTATAAAATCCTAATTTGTAATTTATTCAATTTACACTTAATGGGTGGCATTTTTGAAAATAGACAACTCATGGTGCATTTTTGAAAATGGGCACACCAAAAATGGCATTTTTAAAATTGTCTCTAAACCAAATACATAATAAGATAATTGTGTTTTGTTTTGTATTTACGAGTTAATTTTATTAGTTTTTTATTTATTTTTTTTGTTTAATTAAAATATTTTGGATTTTATTTTGTTCGTTTAGTTTTTTATTTTTGGATGACAGAATAAGCTGAGTTTATTTTTAAAATGTTCCTCTAACTCGTACCCAAAAAATCGAAAACCCAAATCTATTTTAAGTTAGAAAAAGTCTAAGTTGGACAAAAAAAAGGCGATTGTGCCTCTTCGTTTTGAGACGGTTCTCTCCGTCCCTGAGAGTCACTTTGCCGATCTCCGACGATGTTCAACAACATAGATGTATTGATTACTTTGTCTAAATGCAAAGAAAAGTTACAAATATTGAATTGGCGATGTTTTTTTCAAGTGACGGATCTGTCAGCGTCTCCGAAAATGACTGTTATGGGTCTTTATCGATGATTGTTGGAGTCATATTTGATACAATGTTTGTTACGATTAGTTTGGCAATATTACAATGTGTTCTACTTCGTTTCGTTCCGTTTCTTTTTCTGGTAACGTTGGGTTATATGATGCGTTTACGTCGGTTCATCATAACCGATTCATTTTTCTCACATAGAGCATTTTTCCGATGTCCAATACGATGGGGTTGCCGGTGTGATGTCTCCGATTGCGTTTTCTTTTTTCCATTTAACCAATTAATCCTATTTGGTTCGAGATTGAAGTGACGCTCTCGGCAGTTTTTATCACTCTCCACCATATGGTTTTGGAGATGTTATTTGGGTTTTCGATCCTGGTATTATCAAATTTTGGGATAGCAATCAGAGCCAATCGCATGTACGAATAAATCTCTTATAGGATCGAATCGGGAGAAAATCAAAGTCAAAGTCTTTCAAAATGACTATGATACAGAAGTTTTGGTATAAGAGTGTCGACATTTCAGAACAGTTTCCGGAAGTATTGGGTTTTGTCATGAGGTGTATAATTTGGAAGTTTAGCCAAAACATGCTACCCACACATACATTTCGCATCAGAGCAAGATCAAATACGAAGAAAGAAAATAACATATTTAATGATCTGTTAGCGAGTAAGGTCTATATAAAGCATGGTCAAATTCACTTTTTTTGATGTTTTTCTCACTATATGGTACATATATCTGCTTATATAATAATTTGTATTCCGAAAGTTTTGTATACCGACTTGGTATTCTCGATTTGAAATTAATAAAATGTTTAGACGGAAAAAGAAAAAGAAAAAAAAAGTCTCGAAAACGATGCCGGTTTAGACCGGGTTAAAAGAAAGAAAAAAGGGTTTCGAGTGGAGATATCTCTTCTTCCTCTGATTTTAGCAGCTCGCCGGTATTTCGCCGCTTCGCAAAGAAAAAACACCGATGGAGGAAGTCGTAGCAGAACCGCCACCGGCTATTTCTCCGGTGGTTGTGGAATACGAAGAGGAGTTTGAAGATGATGACGAAGACGATCTCTCTCTTTCGTCAGATTCCGATATTGGTGAAGCTCTTGACTGGCTCGACGGTAAAGACGATGACGAGCTCATTGGTGGTGGCTTTTCTCTCCATGCGCGACGCCCTAATGCCCACGGTGGACATGGATCCCGACCTAATTCCGGCGCTCTTCAGCCTCTTTCAAATAAGGCGCAGAAGCTTTCTAGTCATGTCCGTGCTTCTCCGTTGGAGGTGAAGTTTTTATAACTCGGCTAGTGTTTACATGTTGATATAGGTCTTTGATTGGTGCGGTTCTTTGCATACTGCTCGAATTTCTTATCAATTGAGGTTTCAAGGTCTTTGATTTCATCTTTTCATTTGATTTTTCGCTTTCTCGTGCACCATCGTTCTTACTGGATTTTATTGGTTTGATATTAGGAGTTTACGGTTTAGAGTTTGGAAAGCTTTGTCAAAGATTATGACTTTTAAAACCGCTCATAGTCTCTGCTCAAATTGGCATTGAGTTTATAGGGTTTATGTACCTGGAAACTGATATGAGTTGATTCCCAGGGATGGGAAGGCAGAGTTCAAGTTGGAATGTCAAATTCTGTGACAACTGCGATTCGTGGAAGTCTCAGAGAAACAGAAATTGGCAGAAGCAGAAACACTGATAAAGCCGATCGGGCAACAGTTGAACAGGTGAAACTTAACTGTTCAGAAAAAGATGAGTCTTATGTTTTATCAAGTGTTTCTGCAATGTGCTGATGTGTTTGTTCTTTGTTCCAGGTTCTTGATCCAAGGACCCGTATGGTTTTGTTTAGAATGCTTAATCGTGGTGTGTTCAATGATGTTAATGGCTGTATTTCGACAGGCAAAGAAGTATGTCACATTCACTCCTCTCAATATTTGATGGTTTAGCCATGTGTTAATTTTGTAGCACCCATTTTATCAACAGTCAAGAAGATGATGTATTTGGATTCCTTTGCCAACAGCACTCTCTTTTATTATCTTTCAGGCTAATGTTTATCATGCCACAAAATCTGACGGTGCGGAACTTGCAATAAAAGTGTACAAGACATCTGTTCTGGTTTTCAAGTGAGCTAATACAGGAATAAATGTTGTTTAATCTTTTCTTTGAAAAGTTTTTGACTTGATGATTTTGTTTTTGACCCTTAAACTCCATTTTCAACTCTCATTGTTTCAGGGATCGAGATCGATATGTACAAGGAGATTACCGTTTTAGATATGGGTATTGTCGCCATAATCCCCGTAAGATGGTGAAGACGTGGGCTGAAAAAGAACACAGAAATCTTAAGAGGTAAAACCTAGAATTCAGTCTGGGTGTGTGCTGGGTATTAGTATTTAAGTAAAATTAGAATAAGGAATCTTGGTAGTCCTCTCTGCTTTACTCTTAATACATATGAAACCTGGTTAATGTAGGTTGACATATCTCGTTTTCCAAACAGAAGCCGGAGATGTACTCACTTGTTTCGATTTATGTGTAACAGTAATTTGTAACTCCTTAGTTGCTTATATACATGTTTCATTGTCAGGCTTCAGGCAGCAGGAATTAGGTGTCCAGCTCCTATCCTTCTACGACTTCATGTTCTAGTCATGGAGTTTATAGGTTCGCTCTTAATGCATTATATGTTGTTGTTTTGGTCACTGATTCCAGGCAACTCTTCTCTGCTCACTCTGATTCATCAGCATATTTCATTGAAACAGAGAAATGATGAAGTAAAGATGTGTCAGTTACATAGTCAACTGACTAAGATTGTTTTATTTACATATATTTGCAGGAAGGGATGGTTGGGCTGCACCGCGTCTCAAGGACGCGGCGTTATCACTGGACAAGTTACGAGAGTCTTATCTAGAGGTATGCGAGTGGCTAATTTTCTCATTTAGAGGCTCCTGAGTGTCTTATTGTAATACTTGTACGTATTGTCTTTGAAACATATCAGATGGCATTACAGCCACGGCTAATCTCTTTATGGTCTTATCACTATCATATCGGGATTTCACTGACATCTTTTCGCTTGCTTTTCAGTTGATAATTTCAATGCGAACACTGTATCAGAAGTGCAAATTGGTGCATGGAGATCTCAGTGAGTATAACATACTTTATTTTGAGGTGAGATTTCACTTATTTTGTTCTTAAGTATCTCGTTGGATTTACATGGCTCATTTATTTGACTTTTCCTGGCAGCAAAAGGAAACAAAACACAAGTTTTAAACAATATAGAGAAGCCAAATATATATATTGATATTATCCTGACTTTGTCAGGGCCACCTTTATATAATTGATGTTTCACAATCTGTGGATCTGGACCATCCTCTTGCCCTCAATTTTCTACGGGAAGATTGTGACCACGTCTCAGTAAGTGCAGCCTCTTTTAACAATGCTGAATTTGTTCTGGAAGATGGTTTCTGATGTGTGGATTATTTCGACATTCACGCGCAGGATTTTTTCAAGAAACATGGTGTGGCCGTTATGACAATACGGGAGCTATTTGACTTCATAGTTGACCCGACAATTTCAGACGAAACTGTTGATAGCTATTTGGAAGAGGTATGTAAATACCAAATTATTTGGAATTTGTCCCTGTTAATCATTGACAGCTTTGGTTTTAAAGTTGCAACGTAGTTTGTAGTAGCAGAATTCAAGTAATGAAGTATGTAATAATGGGCAGGTCCAACGCAAAGTTATAGAGCGGGGAGAGATATCCGTAGAGGATGAAATCGCGGATTCAGTATTCATGAAGGTTAGTGAAGTACCATCCAGTCGTTAGAACTGATGTCTGTAAGCTGTGGAAACTTTTTAATCTTATTGGTTTGTTATGATGATCAGTCATACATACCGAAATCACTTGATGCTGTGAAGAACCCGGAGGCTGATGTGGCAAAGATAACGAGCGGGCAGGACACGGGAGACATGCTGTACCAAACAATAACGGGGCTTAAGGATGCTCTTCCTAAAGTAGATGAGCAGCAAATACAGGTGGATGTTGAAGAAGAAAAAGAGGAAGAAGAAAATGAAGAAGAAGAAGAAGAAAGTGAAAGTGAAGAAGAAATGGGTCCTGAAGACAAGAAAGCTGCAAGGAAAGAGAACAAAAAGAAAGTGAAAGAGGAGAAGAGAGAAGGTAGGAAGAACAAAACACCCAAATCGGTTAAGAAGCGAAAGAAGAAAGTTTCTAAACCCCATAAGACCCGTTGATTTTTTTCTTACTTCTCTTTTTCAAGTTTTGTTTTTTCTATTTTTTCTGCTTGGGTTGTATTTTGTTATTTTATAATTATTTTACGAGTTGTGTTTAATATAATTTGAAAGTGGATTTTGTGTTGAGGAACAAGGCGAAATCGATGAAAACTTCAAGCGACAAGCATTTTTGAAGATAAAACTCACGAAATCTCTTTCTTCTGGTCTTCCACTGTTCCCTGCAAACTCGAAATTTTCACTCTGAGATAAACAAAGAGAGTTTTACAAGACTACACCATAGAGTGCTTTTAGATAACAAATAATTAACGAAGAAACTTACATCGACGTAGAGATTGAGGACTCGAAGTTTAGGAGAATCTTGGAGCAACCAGAAAAGTAACTTGGACCAATAATCAAAGCGTATACATAGCTTCAGATGTTCCAGCTGATTGAAGAAAATACCATCATGATACATATACTGCACACGTGACAGCCTAATAACAAAGAGATTGACAGCCTAATAACAAAGGATTCAATCTCTCAAGAAAAAAACCAATTTAGTGTTTTAAGAGCATCTGATCCACCTCTATTTTTTTCTCTAAACTTTATTTTATAATAAAATTTACTTCAATCCACCTCTATTTCTAACTCTAAAATAGAGGAATGCTATTTCTTCCTCTATGTTTAGAGGAACAAATAGGGGAATGCTACTCTAAAATAGAGGCAACCATTGGAGGCAAAATAAAAAAATGTTATTTTTTACTCTATTTGTTTTTGTTTTTTTTTTGCAACAGCAAAACTTGATTAAAACGGTTCAGAAATCCAAATCGGTAAAAAAGAGTTTACATAAGAAATATCGTGCATGCAAAAGACAACGAGCACTGCGTGCTAACAAATCTGCCTTAGCATTCAAACGATGTGGGATGAAGGACAAAGAGAAAGATGGGAAGACCTCCTTACTCAGCGCAAATTCGCCGAAAAGTACTGCAAAAGCTGGTCATTCCTTCGGGGCCGACACCATTTTGACTAACTTCGTACAGTCTGTGTGAAAAGCGACATCCGTCTTCTGATGAAAAGTCAAGCAATGCATAACCCGAATGAGAGCTTCCAGTTCAGTGTGTAGTGGAGATAGGCTTTTGTGCAGGTTCCTCGGTCCCATCAAGACTCCATCCTCATTATCCTGGAAATAATACCACCTTAAAACTGAAAAGGAATCAGTTTCCTTCCATGAGCCATCAATATAACTTTACACGGTCCTTCCAGATCAGCTATATTCGCGATAATATTCTGTGTTCGGTTCCCCTTCCTGTAGACCTGACTGTGCCAGATCCCAAGATTCTGCCTCTGCCTCAGCGAATTGTAGAATCTCTTGGAGATCTCGATCCACATTCTTAAGACCTTATCATTCCGCACTTTTCAAAGGTACCAAATGATCCAAGGAAATTTCGAAGACTTATTTGGTAATCGCCAGAAAAGGTAGTCCATATTTGAGAAAATTGAGGTCAATAGGAAACACCTGGGGCTGATGGAATGTTCAAGAGTGCCCAAGTTTGTAGAGCCGAAGGACATTCAAACAACACATGGTTGATCGTTTTCTCCTGTCCACATCTACGCATTGTGAATCGCATTTTTTTCCTCTTTTCCTCAAATTTGAAGTGACAGAAACACATCCCGATAATGCTTGCCATAAGAAATATTTTGATTTCAGAGGACATTTCAGTTTCCATACATGTGCTTGGAGAGTCCGAATACAAGGTTCTATATAGCTCGTTAGTGTTCCAGAGCGTGCAAAATCCTATTCCATTTGGTACCCTGATTTAACCGTGTATTTACCTGATTTAGTAAAATACCATCTAAGTGAGTCCAGTATGTTCGTGGTACTCAGCGGTATACTCCGAACAATAGAAACATCTTCAGGAACTATTATAGCCGTAAGTAAGTCCCAGTTCCAATTTTTTGTTAACGGGCCAATCAGATGATTAACCTTGAAGGATGGGTAATAATTATTATCCTTGCAAGTTGCTCACCTCGGAAGGTGAGCTGGTATCCATGGATTATTCCACACCGAAATAGAATCCCCTGCACCCACTCTTTTGATTAGTCATTTGCGAACCAGAGGTCGAGCTGATATTATACTCTTCCATCCATACGAGGGCGAGTAAGATTCGATCTGTTCCATAGGGTTTGAATTGCAGTAATATCCCCCCTTGAAAACTTTTGCAAAGAGGAATTCTGGGTTGTCAAGCAATCGCCAAAGCTGCTTTGCTAACAAAGCAGAATTAAAATCTCCGATCACTAGAAATCCCAAACCCCCCTTCCGATTTTCCTTTACATAATTTTTGCCATGACATCCAATGTAAACCTTAATTATAACCGTTTGAACTCCACCAAAATTTAGCCACCGCACTGGTAAGTTTTGCTGTTAGAGATTTCGGTAGTTAGAAGCATGACATAATATAGGTTGGTAGGGCCGTTGCTACCGATTTTATTAAGACTTCATTGGCCCCCTTCGAAAGAAATTACGAGGTCCAATCGTTTATCCTATCTTGGAGCAGTTCTCTGATGAAATGAAAAATCTTAGTATTTGCCCCTCCGAAACTCTCACGACTACCCAAATATTTGCCCATTCCTCCTAGCGCCGAGATTCCCAAGGCCTGATTTAGTTCTTCTTGCACCGACTCGTCGACCAGGTTCCCAAACAAGACCAAAGATTTAGAAAATTTTATATGTTTCCCTGATGTCCGTTCATACCTCTGTAACTTTTGTAAAATTGTCTTACATTCATGTAAGTTTGCCTTGCAAAAAAAAAAATAGACTATCATCCGCAATGAGAAGGTGAGAAATTGGCGAAATCGCTCTAGCAACCTTAAGTCATGTAACCTATTTTTTCTTTTTTGATTTTCGTATATTCACAATTAGAGCTTCCGTACATAGAATAAATAAATAGGGCGATAAAGGGTCTCCTTGTCGGAGTCCCCGATGATGAGTTATTTTTCCCTTGGGTTTTCTATTTATCAACAACTTATACTTAACCGACTTTATGCACCACATCACCCATGTGATCCATCCCTCTGCGAAACCGAGTTTCCGGAGTAAGTTCTCGATAAAAGGTCATTCCACCCAATCGTATGCCTTACTCATATCCGTTTTGATGGCCATAAAATTTTCTTAGAAGATTTGTTGGATCTTAATCCATGGAACATCTCCTGAGCGATAAGAATATTATCAGAGATCAACCGCCCGGATACAAAAGCTGATTGTGTTTCCGAAATCAGCTCCGGGAGATACTTCTTCAGGCATTGACAGAGTACTTTTGAGATTATTTTATATCCCATATTGCAGAGACTAATTGGCCTTAATTCTACAATCAGAGTAGGTCTTTCCATTTTGAGAATTAGACAAATGTTCGTCTCATTCAATCTCTGATCGAAATGGCATGTCCGCAAAAAGCCATTAATAAGGTCTAGAAGATCCTTCTTTACACTTTGGAAGAACGGTGCTGTTATTCCATCCGGACCCGGAGCTTTTCCGGATGTATCAGGAACAATGCTTTGCGGACCTCTTCCTTCGTTAACTCTGCATTCATCTGGTCTGAGACCATATGAGGTACCTCCCCCCCCCCCCCAACACCTCCTCTATGACCGTCGGCGAGGAAGAGGAAAAAGATCTTGAAAATAGCTTACCGCAACATTTTCTACCTCGGATTCCGAATCCACCCAATCTCCCGAAGCATTATGTAATCCGATTATCCGATTCCTAGCTCTGCGCTGTTTGGTTTGGGCGTGAAATTTTTTTGAATTATTGTCCCTCTCTTTTAACCACATAACTCGACTTTTTGTTGCCAAAAAGTTCCTCGTCCTTATACGCCTACTTTAGTTTCTTTGTGATTTATATCATTTTCTCCTGACTCTTATTGTCATCATTTTGTATCCCCTCTAAAGCCCGCTTTAATTGGGATAGTTGTTGTTCTCCACCCGAGATGTTGTTTTTCCTCCATTTGGAGATTTTCTTCCTACAATTTCTTATCCGATCCGCGAGCAGCGGATTATTCACTCCCGAGTTATCCTCCCAGCTCTCAGTTATCGATTCCATCAGACCCTCTCGACCAATTCACCACTTATCAAACTGAAATTGTTTTATCCCCCGAGTGACTTTATTATCAATCATCGCTAGAATTGGGCGATGGTCCGAACCTACCATGCCCAAATATTCCACGAAGGAGTGTGTAAAAATTGCACGCCACTCCTCATTCGCCAAAGCCCGATCCAAACGACACCGCACCACTTGTGAACTTCGTATGCCCCTCCATGATAAGGTATTCTCTAGATACGAGAATTCTACAAGGCCGCAATTTTGTATCATGAGGTTAAAAGGAACAAAAGTGGAGGCATGTCTTAGCTTTTCTCCTTGTTTTTCATGGTTTCCGGTTATCTCATTTAGATCTTCGATGATAAACCAAGGGTTCGACCGAAGTATGCCCATTCTAGTTAACCGTTCCCAAACTTGATCCTGAAATTTCAGAATCGGATCACCGTAAAAAAAGACATGAAGACCACTTTCTTTTATATAACCATTTCGGTGTCAATTATTCTATTATTAGCGAATAAAACATCGACATTGAATTCATTATTATGAAAAAAGACCGAGGCCACCGCTCGTGCCACGCGGCTCAACCGTGTACAACTTATTAAAGCCTAAATGAAATTGAAAATTCTGCATAAAATTGAAATTTTGCTTAGTTTCGGAAAGAAATAAAAAATATGGCTTATACTTTTTCCATTACTCTCGTAGATAGCTTATCGTCAGACGGTTGCCGAGGTCCTGACAATTCCAACTTAGAGTAAAAAATATATATAGGCAATCATTGGAGATGGTTTAAGTGATATAATAAGATTGCGAACTTGAAATTTTTAACTCTTCTTCAGTGTTGAATAATACGCATAACGAAAGGCGTTTGACAGATGTGATTGATCGAAAAGCTTCTCCAGACATTCATCAACAACGATATCCGCCTCTTCCAGCTTATGCATATGCGCAACCAAATAAGAGAAACTTTCTCTATAATCCTCAACTTTGAAATACTTCAAAGAAGGGGTAACTATCACATACTCATCAGAAGAACATCCACCATCTCTGCAAGGACGGGCTTATACCAACTATCGCTCTCATATTGTCATTAATATCCCGTTTAATAATCAAATCTTCGAGAACATGACAATAGGATAGAAGCAGCCGAAGAGAATCTCCATTTAAGTAAGTCATTTGTCCAAGTTGCAAAGTTTTCAATGATACACATTTCAGAAAATGATTTGTCTGAGTTAAAACTTGAATGCAGAAAATGAGGAAGACGAAGGAAGTGGGAAATCAGAAGTTATGAACCAAACTGTTCGGCTTATAATTGATTGGGTTAGCGAATCGTTTAATACCCAAAATTAGGCATGGACGCTCGGATATCGTTCGGGTTCGGTTCGGGTCTTTCGGGTCTAGGGTTATAAGTCCCATTCAGATATTTATAATTTTCGGTTCGGTTTCGGTTTGGATCTTTCCAGGTTCGGGTCGGTTCGGAGTATGTACTTGAAATCCGTTCATACCCGAATTTTTTCCGGATTTAGGTCTTTTCGGGTTTTCTTACCCGAAATACTCATAATTACCCGAAACTTTTCCGGGTTCGGTTCGGTTTTGTTATTTTTTACCCGAACTACCCGAAAATATCCGAAAATAACAAAAAAAACTGTAAAAATTCAAATAATATAGACAAATTGGTTATTTTTACCCGAACATACCCACAAATACCCGAACTAACCGACAAACAAAGAAAAACTATAAAATTTACCCAAACTATCTTAACATACCCAACCTAGAACCTAAATATTTTTAGGTTAATTTATAGTTCGGGTACTTCAGGTACCCATTCGGTTCCGATTCGATTCGTGTTTTCAGTACTAAGTGTTGAGGTCCCATTCGAATATTTTAAAAAATCGGTTCGGGTTCGGTTCAGATAATTTTAGATCGATTTCAGTTTTCTGTCGACAGAAAAGAAAATTGGGATAGTTCGTTCCCTTGCGGAGGATGATACCTGGACATACCTTCGGGTAGACATGGCAGGCGGTTAGCTTCCTCAGTTCTGAGTTTTTTTCCCATTCCTACACAAAATTAAAATTCTCATGATCAAAAATGTATGGTGGGCCTAGACCGACATTTATGTGAAATTTTCTAATAAAATATCCATTAATGGAAAAGAAAAGAAAGGAGAGAAGTGTGGGCCGTGGTGGTGAATGATTGTTGATGATGACAAAAGAAGAGGTCATAAGTGTTTCTACGGGAATTAATATAGGAACTGGAAGCGGGATTAAAAAAAAATCAAATTAAAAACATTTTAGAAATGCTGATTCTGATTTGTAAACATTACGATTTTTACGATTCTGATTTTAGAAACGTGATTAAGTAAATAATTCAGAAATGTATAAATACTTTTGGTATTTTCTTAACTTAACTAAAAAATCTAATTAATTATTATTTTAAACGAACATTTATTTTTGTTACAAAATGGATAAATGGATAATTATCCATACTAATATTTTAATCATTTATTCATTCTTAAATAATGTTTCATCCACTATACTTTTTATATGTATAGACTATATGTTGTAAGAAAATATGTGTGGATAGTAAGTTTTACCTTCTCTCTTTCTCTTCACTCTTGTCTATGTGTTTCTCAAGTTTTCTTTTCTTCACAAGATAAAACATAACTTACATATATATATATATGATCGACTCTCTATATTATCTTTATAATATAATTCAAAACATGTTATCAATATGATCGACTTTTTATCCGTTCATATACTTTCAAGGTAAGTTTAATTTGAATGTAAGATTTAGTTTATACTTACTCGATCTAAATATATATATATATATATATATTGTTTACAGAGTAAAAAGTTATGTCTCCTCTTTAATTTTATGGTAGGCCATGGATGTAAATAGTAACTGCAGAATTTTGCTGAATGCATAATCTAGCGGAATTTATTGATGATTTGTTGTAGAATCTGGCAGAATAACTAATGATTCAATGGTAACTGCGGAATCATGGTGATGTGTGTCGAGTTTTACCTCTCAACCAACTACCTGCAAGTGCACACAATTACAATTAGTATAGATAAGGGATCGAATCCACAGAGACTTGTCAATCACACTTCGAATTGTAATGAATAAAACCAAGTTAGAACAAAATAAGAGTTTGTCGTTTTTGTGATTATGAAATAAACTAAATAAAGGCAGCAAGTAAACTTAATTAAAATGAAAATTCAATGGGCGTTAGGATTTAGGTAATTCGCAGAGAATCATGCAACAATATTGATTGATCGATTTCAGGGATTTTGGATATATGAACCGTCTAGAACACAAAACACGAAAATATGGTTTTTCCACTGTCGTGGTTCTAACCACTATGCTTTAACTTCCTAATAGACTCAACTATCGCAGGTTATTACAAGAAGAAAGCACGCTTTATAGTTCAAGTTCTGATAAAGTTCACTAAACTCCTTAACTCACCTTTCAAATGGTTAAGACGCTTAGCTCATCAAATACTAGTTCATACAATATAACAAGCTTTTGAAGAGTATATTAACCTAAGATCAGATTGCTAGATACGCGGTAAAGCAATCATGCATAGAGAATAAGTAAATATGAAGACTCTATTGATATCCATAAATAATCATCAATCAATTATCGAATTATGAAACTCATTGAATACCTAAAACTTAACTAGATGACTACTCAGACATGATGCACGAAAAACAGCAAGAGTAGATAGAAATCATGATAAATAAACTGGAATTAAAGATTATAATGTAGGGATTCTTCTCTATGTCGAATACAAAGCGAGATCTCTTCCTCGAAACTCTTAAAACTCAAATCTATGAAGAACAGCAAATGGAAAACGTGGTGGCTGTAATAACTAATAAAATACTCTAATATTTCAGCACACACCCAAAAAGAGACTAAAAACAAGTATATATAGGTCTAGGGTCTTCTAGGGTTAAGTTTAGGGCAAAAAAGAAATTTGGTGCTAAACTGTTCTGGCGTGGATCACGATCTGGACCCAATATTTTGGTCGGTATTGGGCCTTAATAATATCTTCCTGGATGTTCTGATATCGACCTAGGTGTCGACCCACGGACTTGGTCAGTACTGGTTTCATTCTTGGCTTGCTTCAGCTTCGAGGCAGAATGACCAGTCTTCAGTAAATCGGGTGTATCTTTCTAACTACATCTCCAAATGATATAATTCGAACTCCATTGGAAATCTAACTCAAAGATATTTCTCGTCACCAATTTTCATCCAATCCCAAGTTGATTTGAGTCTCCGTCTGTAGCTAAACTTCGAGTGCTTTAGTTTCGTCCAACTTGGAAAAATGTGATATCTTGTGAATTTTTTGGCTTGGACGATGTCTTTGACTTGTGTGAGCTGTTGTAGCTTGGTTTAGACATCTTTTAGTCCTTTTTGCTTTCTTTTGATGAATTTCTTTGTAAAGACTCTAAAACTACAAATACGAGGAAAACTACCTCTAAAGACATAAAACCATAATAAAATGCATATGAAATATATAAAAATCCATAGTAAGATAGGTAAAAATTAGTTATATCAGATGGCTAAATATGGCGTAATCTAATAGATTACTTGAGTAATATAATAACTAAAATTTAATCCCGTTATATAATTAGAATGAATGAAATTAATGGATTTATAAAATAATTTATATAAAATAATTTTATATTAAATATTAATATATAATATTTTCGCAACAAATACTGAATTTTTGTTTTTTTGGCATGTTTGAAAATATTAAAACACTTTCCAGATTAACAATTCGTTAAACATATATATCATAAAAATTTGAATTGTCCGTCCGGTATAATTTACCCCGTCATAATTTTCTTATAATACATCCATAATTATTGATATAATTGCATATTTGAGACATGTTAAGTATGGAACAAGATACGAACTACATATTTATTTAATTTTGTAATTATAAATCTTCTATTATTATAATAAGCTATTTTTGAATTATCTCACCAACGTCGTAAAGAAGTTACGAAAGTTTTTATTTATAATATTAAGAATTTTTAAAAAAAAATATAAGGATTAAAGTAGATTATGGATAATAATAAAAAATGAAGTCTTGTCTAAAATTAAAAAATCATCGACAATTTACCCATTTACACGGAAAATAAGTTATTCTGCAGGTCGGTTCGATTTGGTTCGGATAATTTCAGGTCGATTTCGGTTTTCTGTCGACAAAAAAGAAAATTGGGATAGTTCGTTCCCTTGCGGAGGATGATACTCGGACATACCTTCGGGTAGACATGGCAGGCGGTTAGCTTCCTCGATTCCGAGTTTTTTGCCTATCCCTACCCAAAATTAAAATTTTTATGATCAAAAATCTATGGTGGACCTAGACCGACATTCATGTGAAAGTTTCTAATAAAATATCCATTAATTTAAAAAAAGAAAGGAGAGAGGTGTGGGCCGTGTGGTGGTGAATGATTGTTGATGATGACAAAAGAAGAGGTCATGAGTGTTTCTACGGGAATTAACATCGGAACTGGAAGAGCGATTCAAAAAAAAAAATCAAATTAAAAATATTTTAGAAATGCTGATTCTGATTTGAAAACATTACGATTTTTACGATTCTGATTTTAGAAGCGTGATTTGTAAATAATTCAAAAACGTATAAATACTTTTGGTAGGTTTTGTTTTGCAGATTTTGTTTTTTTTGTCATTTACACCGAAAATGAGTTATTCTGCAGGTTTTGTTTTTTTTTTATTACACTTTTTGTTAAATGAAATCAACCATTTCAACTGGTTTCAAATAACAAAAGAGAAATTTGACAAAAAGGACAAATTAACACACCTATTGTCCCAATAAACATTTTCTTATTTTTGTCATTTTTGTCTATATTACTCTTAATCAAATATAAATAATTAAAAATAAATGATTTTAAAATCTAAAAAAAAAATCGGAAAATTATAAAAATGGAAAGAATATCCATGTGAATATATTGAAATATCGTTTTTGGAAAAATCAAAGTTAAAAAAAAAATTTTTTGTTTGTTCTACGTTCTCCAGAATTCATGTTCTACTTCTATGATACTTCTACGAGTAGAAGAATATTTGTTCTGCTTTTTGATCTATTATCTACCAAAGGTAGAATTTGAATTCTTACGCTTGTTCTGTGTTCTACTATTTCGTAGAATATATTTTCTACTATTTGCTCTAATCACTGCCAAATCCTGAATACGCATGCTACCATTCTCTCTATCTTCTACCACTTCCAGAAAATAAATTCTACCATTTTATCTATCTTCTACCGTACGTAGAATGTGTTTTCTGCGATGTTAGTTTTTTGAAAATCCCCTAAATCTAGGATCTACATTTAGTAAATATTCTCCATATCTTTCCATATCTATTTTCCAAAAACGACGAGATGAAAAATTTCCACGATATTTTTCTTCTTCGTTTCTAATTCTAGTTTTCTTCTTCTGTTTTTGCTTTCTTCTTCTTTTGCTCAAAGCATAAGCACCCTTTAACCATTGATGTGGATAAAAAGATTGAAAAAAGGATTGAGAAGGGTAAAATATTCATTGTTTATTCATTGAAGATAAGATACGATCGTCACAAGGATCACAAGGGTCTAAGAGGCACAAGTGCAGTCGGTGTGGTATTGAAGGTCACAACAGAGCCACATGTGATAGAGCAATGTAGACATGGTTCCATTTTCTTTTATTTTTCTCAGTCGTTTTAATTTGATGAACCTGACATTTTTCTATCTACATGTTACAGTTTTTACATTCGTTTGTAGTGTGTCAGAAAAATGCAAAAAAACCCAAATAATCTTTGTATCACGTAGAAAATCCAACAAAGTTCCTTCGTCTAGTAGAAGAGAACCGAAGATGTTAAAAAACAACAAAATAGTTGCAAAATATTTTACATGACACAAACTTCTCTCTAAAATAGTTTCCTAGAAGAGACCATAGTAGAGACATAAACATCCCACTATCGCAACACATACCACAGTTTTCTTAATTGTTGCCTTCAATGACTTTACTTCACATTCTAACTTCTTTGTCTTCTCCAGAAGCTTCTCTAACGTATCCATCATATGCTTCTCACAATCTACTAATTTTTTGATGTCTTCAAAAATTGTTTCCTGGTTTTCCGATAGAACATCATACTCTTCCAACTGAGATTCTTTAGCTCATTTGAAAACATGGCCAAAAGATCTCTCATTTGCGGTTGTGCAGCGGTAAAACTTGCGACCATGATTCTTTTTTGTTGTTGATTTAAGAATTGCAGTGGGCTGTCCACAACTACATCTTCTTGGAATACCCCTAACATAGTTGCTTCGACTTGAACCCGATGATATGTTACTCATTCCTACACAACAACAACATAAAGCCTACAATCAACCATCATCAACATATATGATCGTTCACACAATGGCCAACTGCAGTAATCATATCGCAAAACTCATCCTAATCATCTCCAATTCAGCCATGAACCAAGTTTAATCAAATTTTAACATAAACCCTAAGGTAAAATCAAAATTAAAACAAATTAATGAATACAAGCCATGAATGAAGAAGCGAACAAAACCTTGAATTTGTCTCAAAACTGTCAGACTGAATATTGGAAATTCGAGTGCCTTACCTTAGCAAATCGCGAAGGACATTGGCAGGCGTGGAAATAACACAAAAATCCGAATGGATTAGACCCAAAAATCAAGCAAATTCGTTGAGAATCAAAGAAGTTATGGGTTTTGAAGTTGAAACCTCTTCAATGGGGTTTTGAAGTTGAAACCTCTTCAATGGGGTTTTGGAAGATGAAGTTTTATTGTTTCCCTTTCTTTTTTTTTTGGTTCTGAAAAACGTGACTAAGAGGGAACATGGAGGAAATAAAATTGGTTTGATTTTAATTGGAGTAAACCGGGTGTGAACCGCGATTTAAACCGGAAATTTATGTTTTGGGTTGTCAATGATGATCTCAAACTTTTCTAATTTTCGTTTTTACATTTTTTTTTCTATTTTTTTAAATATTATAAAAATTAACAAAAAATAAACATTTGTTAATACAAATCATGGGTAAAAACGAATTTTTAAAAAACTAAATCCTAATGGGACAAAGTTATGTATAGAAAAATTTATTGTGATAATAGGTGAGTTAATTTGTCCTAATTTGGCAAATTTCCCATAGCAAAACTACCGGTGAAGTATACAACAAATACGAAAATTCAGCTCAATTCGGCAAAAATCAGTTTGTTTCTTTTTGCATGATTTAAGTTGCAATTTTTTTATTTTAATTTTAATTGCGTTCAATTAAATAACCAAAATAATTGAAAAATATATGAAATAACCAGTTAATAAATTTTAAAAAAATATTTTAAACTTTAATATTTCTGTTTAAAATGTATTAAATTTTAAAAAATAATAATCTATTTGTTGAATTATCTCTCAATCCTAATTTACTTATCAACCTACTTTAATCTATTCTTATTAATTACCATTCAAATTAATAAAGAACACACAAATTTTATTTATTTATAATACTATCAAACAACAGAAAATAAAATTAAACGTTTAAACTTAAAAACATTACAAATTTAAAATACATTATTTTTAAATATATAATTCTTAATTGTAAAATGAATTTTTTTATTTATGTTTAAATCACGATACCAAACAAACAAAAAGCAAGTCACTAACAAGTAACAACCAATATATGATGGGGCCTACTACTTTTGGTCCAATAAAATATTGTTTCATGAAAAAAAAATTACTTAAATTTTTCTCTTTTTGTTGAGTTCGATCACTTCCTCCCAATTCCGTTTAAAAAAAAATTGATTTTTCCAAATTCCTCCAAGTCAAATGGTAACACATCTAAAAAATTAAGCTACATTCATATGCATTACACAATTCCTCATTTTAACATTTAGGCCCCCTAATTATTATATGAAAAGTTCCATAATAGACTTTGTCTTTTACGGATTGATCGTTATATATGATAGGTTCTGTCTCCTCGATCAAATTAAATATTATGTCTCCATAATCTTATGGAAGACTCTATCTTTTTTATTATGCGGAAGACCAAACTTCTTAAATTATTGACTCTTTTAATTCTATTAATATGATAACAAATTCTATGGAATGTTATGCCTCATGAGTTATTTTTATATGGATATATTTAATTTCTCAATTTGTTTTATTATTAAGGAATAAATATGTGTATCATAAAAAGTTTAAAGAAATTTAAATATGTCTTTAAAAAACAAAAACAAAAAATTATCTCTTATGAGAATTTATGAGGCACATGTAAATATAATATTAGACAGTGCGAAAATTTCAGAAAAGCTAAACGCTCCAGAGGAGCGAAATGATATAGAAGACACGCATGTATGTGATTGTGTCAGAAAAAAAATAATATGGCAAAAGTATAGATAGTAAACTTGAAGTTTACTAAATTGGTTAAAGAATATCATGACCGGTTAAGCCATCCCGGTCCAACAATGATATAAAATATCATTGAGAATTTATGTGAAAAACTAGAAGTTTTTTTCACATATTGCATGTCTTAAAGAAAATAAATAAAAATAAAGCCATAATGAGAAGAGATTCATGGACGAATCACCTTCTTTTTTTTAAAAGAGCTCATTGGATATGATTGTTTATTTATTTAGTCAATCCCAAAATCATACTCACAGCCCGAGTATAGCCGATCTAAAATGAGAATCGATTCAAGATGAATGGACAAGAAGAGTTATCATATTGGGATAATTTATTATGAATTCCAGATTGTAAGTTAAAAATATCTAAAATAATACATGATCCAAGATGGATATGTTGTATATCCTAAAGTGATATTCAGTTCGAGATAAATGAAATAGAAGAGTTATCACTCGAAAGAGAGAATTAAAGAATCCCACATCGACAAGTAAGTTGATAATTTTGGTGAGTTTGTATCCTAAAATTTGTCACTTATTGTTTGTTGAGATAAAGTGGAACATACATAAGATTATGTTCACATTCAAAATGAGCTTAAATAATCATTTATACATCAAATCCAAGGGATTGCAAAGACCAATTATGGTAAAATTTAATATCCATATTTTGGCATAGAACATGCAGTCGTGCATGTAATAATGATATATATATATATATATATACATATTAAAGTATATTGAGCCATCAATCAGAGATATGCTAATTGCAAGATTTTCATATCATCATTTTGATGAAAAATTTCCATGAAAAAATTGTTGAATAGTTTGTATCTTTGAACAAGTTAATGTGAACCTGAAGTTCAAAAGTTCAAAAGATCATTATTCAGAATTTGAAGCAAATCAAATGCCAGAAATATTTATGAGAAAAATAAACAGCTGACGGATGAGATTTCGTGCACTTTATGTCATTGATCCTCATTTATATGAACTTGAAAGTTCAAAGGATAATTCAAGAGAAAATAAAATATCATATTCCATATGAAAAATGCTCCAATAAGAATAGATATCCCTGAAGGATGATGTATTTTTAGTGAGTCTATGACACGTAAGAGACGTGATAGACTACTTTGGTTCCAAAGATAAAGAAAATCCTCGAAAATAAAAAGAAGCAAATAATTATTGAAAAGAAGATTAAACTCCTAAAGATGAGCAAATAGACCGTTGACATGGTTAATAATAAGATCAGGTACTTGAATAAAATCAATGACAATGATAAAGAGATCTTGATTAACTGTATCATTACGGAAAAGAGCGAACCAAAGAAAAAATGATTGTCGAAAATAAAAACGATATAGCACTCGATGTGATTAATGACGGATGAGATTTCTGAAATAAATTATCATGGATCCTCATTTATTTGAACTTGAAAGTTCAAAGGATAATTCAAGAGAAAAGAAAATATCATATTCCATTTGAAAAATGCTCCAATAAGAATAGATGTCCCTGAAGAATGATGTATTTTTAGTGATTATATGACACGTAAGAGGCATGATAGACTACTTTGGTTCCAAAGATAAAGAAAATTCTCGAAAAGAAAAAGAAGCAAATAATTATTGAAAAGAAGATTAAACTCCTGAAGATGAGCAAATAGACTATTGACATGGTTAATAATAAGATCATGTACTTGAATGAAATCAATGACAATGATAAAGAGATCTTGATTAACTGTATCATTATGGGAAATGAGAAAACCAAAGACAAAACAATTGTCGACAATAAAAACAATATAGCGCTCGATGTGATTAATGAGGATCATGAATCTTCGCTCTGTGGATGGGTGTAAATAGAAAAATATTGGCCAAAAAGTGGAAAGAGATAATCAAGTCTATATTAAACTCCTTTGAAAAACGAGAATTTTTTGAACCAACAGTCCAAGCATCAAAAGGGCATTATAATCAAAACAGCAAGTTGTGTAAGATTTTGGTAAAACACCTTATATTGAAAAAATATTCAATATGTTTGATGCTATATAAGTGACTTGAATTGTGCCTCAAGATTTCTATATGAAAAATCCATGAAGGATTATTGATATCATAATTATATTCTCCAGAACTCTTAAAGCATAATGATTTAAAACATCATCGAAGCTCTTGAAAAGTAATTTCAAGAAAATAATTAGAATAAAAGACCTTAGAAAGACAAAATTGTCTTTAGGTATTCCAATTGAGCATCCCCGTCGTTACTTAGTCATTCAACCACCCATCCCCACTTGACTAAGTTTTGATCAGAGATTACCCACGGTTACTCTTCCACTGTGACCATTTTTTATGGTTCCCAATCTTTCATGATCTAATCTGTATGATGGTCCCATCTAATCCACCCATGAATCGTGTTTCTCTACCCAGATTCGTCTCTATAATTGAATCTCCTTTTTCTCGATGTTATTTGTTTCTTAGGCGTGATTTCTCTCTTTTTGGCGAGAGTTTCACCATTTGGGCGTGAGAGTAGTGGGAAAATTCGAGTAAGATATCATTTATATCGGATCATTGGTTGTAACTTCCCTAAACCACCTTATCCTTCTCCATCCAATTACAATCGTCCATTTATATTGGAGGAGGGACACAATCATAAACAATACTTGTTCTTCCATCCATCTCATGAACTTAATTAAGTCGTTCCATCTAACACTGGGATTCTCTTTGACCGGAGATTGATTTACTTTATCTTCCTCTTTTCCATTACCTGGTCATTACTCGACTATTTTCTTGTTTTCCCAAAACAAATTGCCCCAGTAAGTCTACCATGGATAGGGATGTTACATGTGTGTCGCCGAAACCATAGCCTAGCGGGCCCTCCATGTGCCTACGCCGCTTCTCCAAGAATTGTATCCTCCGCGCAGAGCCGCCGCCTTCGCGTGAATTCGATGGTTCTCATCATGCGGCTATAGGAGAAGCCAGAAGTCCGTGCACGTCTCTTTCGCGCTAGCATCAGGATTCCACGATTGGGTGGCTGCAACCGCACCGTGAAGGCGCACACTAATAATCAGGATCAAAAAAACCAAACACAAACGAAAAACTACACGACGACAAGACATGTCTAAGGAAGTGGTACCTCTTCGAGCGAGTCATTTAAATCGGCGGCTGTTAGTTTCCACCCCTCACGAGGGACGGGAGATCGAGGAAGCGCCTGGGGTAGCATGAAAAGGCGTTCTGCTCGTGCCCCACTCGTAGCGAGGCCCACATATACGTTCTCCTACACTGGTGACGGTGAGAGGTTGAGGCACACCACCGGAGGAGACTCCAGAGAAGAAACCAAACGGATGCGAGAGGAGCTCCTAAAAATGAAATCACTGGCAAAGGGGTTGTCCTTAGCCTCTTCGAGGGACGACCCTATAACAAATCCACTTCAAACTCTTGGGAATGCTGAGGAACCGCAGAACGTAGGCCTATAACAGCTTGGACATGAGCAGCAGAGAGCCTAACAAACAAAAAACACGGGTCAAAAACGACGAATGTACATAAAATAAGGGCTAGGCGAAGTGGGAGCCCCGGCGGAGAGAGCATAAAGTTCTTTCGCAAACATGTGG
This sequence comes from Pseudoturritis turrita, assembly GCA_900406555.1. Classification (NCBI taxonomy): domain Eukaryota; kingdom Viridiplantae; phylum Streptophyta; class Magnoliopsida; order Brassicales; family Brassicaceae; genus Pseudoturritis; species Pseudoturritis turrita. The sequence goes on from OVBL01000705.1 coordinate 333,296, forward strand.
GTGACAGCAGGAACAGTGCATCCCGCAGCCTTTCATCCCGCTAGAGGAACTGCTTCAACACCGTGTCGTTCCTCATTTCCGGTTCCACGGTGAATGCGTCAAGGGAAATGCATGATTAAATTTGATATAAGGAAGACAATTAAGCAAAAAGAGCTTGATGGTTACCTCGATGCTGCCAAATCATGGGAATCCACGAGTGTTCAGGGACTGGTTAGAAAAGGAAGCATCCCACCCAATCTCGGGCATCCAAGAAGTCTCCGATCACAACATATACATTCTGCACTGCGCATGAAGAACATATTTAAAAGAGGCAGTTGGCAGACTCTAAAACCGAAAAACTGAGAAATAATGGATATCTAGATAGAGATTTCAGTCGAAACAAATAAAATCTAATACGCTGTAAAAACACTCTATGTCACAGAAAAGACTAGCTAGTCTTATTAATTCTAACTCAATTTTCTATTTTATTGATGTAGCTTTCAATGGTATTTCCATTTTTTTACACCCAATTCTTTTTATTTTATTGGAACTAAAATACTAATAAGAGAGAGAAGAACCAAGTCCATGGGTCAAGTCAAGTGAAAGTTCCTCTGGATCGAGAAATATTTTTCTTAGCATTCACATAATTTTTTTTTTAGAACAAAAAACAGGTAGGAGCATATGTATAAGTTAATGTAAGAAGTACCAATATTTCTTCGACATGGGACAGCCGCCGAAATTGTTGATTTTCGACCGATCTTTTACTTGTTTTCTCCGATGACAACAAAATATAACAATTCGACTACGATTTAACACCTAATGTTCTTTTATCATTTTGGAGAAGTATTTCGATGCACGCCAACGATTTTATTCCAACGTATTATATATATATATATATATATATATTGAAATTTTTTTAAAATACTATTAAAATGAGTTTTAGTTCCAAACATAATATCATTAGTTTTTTTTCCAAAAATACAAAAATAAATTTTTATTTTTCAAAAATAACACAAACACTAAAAATAATTTTTAAGGATTTAGGTTTTTGGTTTTAGGGTTTAGTTTTGAGGATTTAAAGTTTAATATTAGTTTTATGGTATTTTTGGAAAACATAAATTTTTAGTGGTATTTTTAAGAAAAAAAAACTAGTGGTACTATTTTTGAAAAAAAATTAAAAGTGTGCTATTTTTGAGAATTGTTCAATATATATATTTTATCAGCATGTATTAAATACTATATATTAAAGAGTTTCCGGGCTAAAACCATCTTCAATAGTTGTTTTTATTTTCATTTTAAAAATAAAATAGATGCTTACTCCAATAATTATTTCTTTTTTATTCTAAACTATTTAATTTATTTTTATTTTATTATTAATTTCTTACAAAACTCTTTACTTATAAGATTAAATTCAACACATTTATTTTATTTTTAATAATAATTTAACTAATAATATGAAACGTTTATTATAAAAACAAATGTTTATTACACCGCATAAATAGAAAAATAAATAACTAATACATTTTTGTTTAAGCATCATCGTTAGTGTACTTATCTCACAAATGATCAATTAATGTGTTTCGAAGTGAAAAATGAGCTTCCTTGTCTTTGATTTGTCTATATCGAGCAAGAAATCTTGGAATCGGATACTTTCATCTTCTGCTATTTCGATTTCTGGAGGTGGAGTTTGACCATGTATGGAACATCATCAAGAATTTTGAGAAGTTTCAAGATGGTGTTACTCCTACTTAAAAGGTATCAAATCCATGCGTTTTCGAGTATACATCTTTAGAGTCAAAGAACCCTACTCATGATTCTGCTACACAAGTATCTCCAGGTTTGTCTTCATTTTCTATAAACTTAGATGATGAAGACGATATTATTGGCAGAACTCCATCTCAATGACCAATTGGAGTGAAAAAATTCAAACTAAAAAGAAAAAGCGATGATCAAAGATCGGCTCTTATCAAAACCTTAGAAGAAGAAAATATGTAATTTCTGGAACAGTTAAAGAAGACAAGCACAAAGACAACACCATTTAGAGATTCAAAGTAAGACTTATGCATTAAAAGAACTCAAGGAAGAAATGAAAGTTTTAACCAAGACTTCAATTCCATACAAGATCCAAATTTTCGTGCATACGTTCAAGCTGAATAAACACGAATTTTAAGAAAAATAGGTTATCAACAAGCTCCTTCTGCATCCATTTCATTTGGACAATATTTTAGTGATCTTCATGGATCTGGAAGCGATCTATCATATTGCTAAATCACTAATCTATGTTGTGTTAAGTTTTTTTTTTTTTTTTAACGTTAAGATTATATGTATTTTTGGTTTTTTATCTTTAATTTTCGGTACTAGTTGTGTATTTTAAATTTATCGTTTATTATGTTATTGTATTTTCTAATTTAATATGTATCATTGTTGCATTTTAAATTTTTAATTAATTAGATAAATAGTTTTTGTCAATATAATTTTATTAAATATAAAATGCAAAATGTAATTTTGTTTAGGTATAAAATGAAACATGTCAAAACTGAGAGATAACTTTGTAAATAAAAGTGTTCTACTCTAAAAATAGAGGAATGAATAGTGTTCCTCCAAATATAGAGAAACACTAGTTATTTCTCTATTTTTATAGTAAAATATAGAGTACGATTAAAAATGGGAGAATCTTAATCTGATGGTATGTGGATCTTGCAGGCGTTTACTTTCATATCCAAGAGGTTTCCAAACACGTCAAGTGTTTGTGTTGTCAGACTATTAATCTCGTTCTTGAAGGTTTCTTCCATGTCTTTTATATCTCTGATTCATCTATTGAAAAGTTTGTGTTCTCCTCCCTCCCTCCCTCCCTCCCTTTCTTCTGTGATCAGCGCACAAATTCATTCCTGAGTCTAATTGATATTGGTTTTTTAGCTCCCTCCCTCCCTCCCTCCCTTTCTTCTGTGATCAGCGCACAAATTCATTCCTGAGTCTAATTGATATTGGTTTTTTAGCTAAAACAATAGTTATTTCTGGCTTGATTTTTTCTCTTTAGCCTGTGAACTATTTGATCTCTACTCTATCAGTATTGCTCCTTTGTAGACCATTGCAGTGAGATATTACTAAAACAAATATTTATAAACTCATGTAAGTTTTATAAGATATTTAAAAAGTTTTATAAACATATTTATAAAACTCATTGACTTGTCCTGTTATTGTAAGTTTTATAATGTGTTTAAAAGGTTTTATAAGTTGATTTATAAAAGTAACCTCATTATTTTAGTAAATACAAATATTTATAAACTTATGTAAGTTTTATAAGGTGTTTAAAAGGTTTTATAAGCTTATTTATAAAATTAACTTCATTGTTTCGTTAAACACAAGTATTTATAAATTTTTGTAAGTTTTATAAGCTATTTAAAAGATTTTATAAGGTATCAACTATTTAATATGAATACTAGAGAATGATGACTTTCCTGATCCAAACACATTATTGGTTGAGTCCAATCTCCGCTACACAACAAAAATAAGCAACTTCAAAAAAATTAAAACGACTTTATAAGCAAATTATAAGATAAAACCTAATAAATTATAAATTATAAGGTTTTATAAACCAACTTATAAAAATTATTGTTAGTTATAAATGCGTTTACAAGGTTTTATAAAAAAAAGTTATAAAACTTATTGATAAGTTATTCGTATAATAAATTATAACGCTTTTATTAGATTTTAGAAATTGACTTATAATATATTTTAAGAACTAATAGCTTATATAAATTATAAGGTTTTATAAATTTTTATAAATTTTTGTAAGTTTTATAAGGTATTTAAAAGATTTTATAAGGTATCAACTATTTAATAAGAATACTAGAAAATGATGACTTTCCTGATCCAAATACCTTATTATTGGTTGAGTCCAATCTCCGCTACATAACAAAAATAAGCAATTTAAAAAAATTAAAACGACTTTATAGGGAAATTATAAGATAAAACCTAATAAGTTATAAATTATAAGGTTTTTATAAGGTTTTATAAATAATATTTCTCAACTTTTTTCTCTCTCTCACTTTTGTGGTTGGTTTATAGTTCGAGTTTGATACTGTTATTTTGTAATATGTTTTTTTCACATCATAACTCAATTATTTTATAAACCAAAGTCAAAAATCACATCAAATGAGATAAAACAATAAAAAAAAATATCGCAAAGACGTGATCTCGCTCGTCCAAGCAGTTGAAGTGAAACAAAATGAAGAAATCAGATTCTGCCAACATTATAGCAAAGCACATATGAACTTTGAATCCTAACAAAGGGTATTCATTTTGGTGAAAGAGGTCATATAATAGACAAAACTTAGAATCAGGTTGCACAGGTTTATACATACAGACATAGAAACACACCATGTTCCTAACATGTGTAGCTTATGTGGATGAGAGATACTCAGCATCAATACATTTCTCCTTCAGTGCCATCACTTGATTTTCTTTTAGCAAGGAGAAATAAAAAATGGTCTTTCAAAATTCATTGACAAGAAATCTTAAAGAGAAGAATACAAAGCTGAGAAGGTAAACACAAGAGCACAAGGGAAGAAACAGAGCATCTAGTTAGAGATCAAAACCAAATCAAATCAAAACACAGATTTCTACCAATCAAAGGAGAAACACAAGCACGATTCCAGGCTTAGCTAATGCATGTATCTGATAAAAAATCGATTTTCCTCCTCCCGTAGGCATTAAGCAAAAGGAATCCCTTCCTAATCTCATCAAAATTCCAAAAATCATTCCAGTTTTGCATGAGTAAAGAGAAAAAATGCAGCGCATGCTATACACTTTACCATATACAACAGATTCAGTGTCCTCTACTGCCGTAATTGGAGAGAGATTTGTAACGGTGATGATGATTACGACTGGTATCATTGTGAGCAGCAACAACGACGTTCTTCTGCCAGCTGCTTTTTTCGGCGTTTTCCGTCTTCGTCTCTTCTACAGAGTCGAAAACTTCCATCATCGGAAAAACGATACAACAGTTTCCCTCTGAAGTTGACTATTCAGCGTTCTTGGCCCAATACGGGTCGTATCTTCAACAAATCGGGTCATTAATCGGGTTAAACAACATTTCTTCTTTCCAAATCTACCAGATCCAATTTCAGATCCATGTTCTTCCTCAAACGCACCACCAGATCAACAACAATTCCTTCTCGAATTTTCTCAGCCCAAAGCCGTTACTCATGAAGCAAACCGGAATCGCCAGATCTTGTTTCGCGTACAGTTCCGGTGTACCTCCGAAGTCGACGAAGCTATACAGAAGTATGAGAAAATGTCACTGGGGAAAATGGGTGGCTGAGATCCGTTTGTCGAGGAATCTGAGATTGTTTTGTCGCCGGTGACGCAAAAGAAGAAACGTGCTTCGTCGACGGTGACGCAGAAGAAAACTGAGATTGTTTCGTTGACGGAGAAGAGTGAGAAATGACTTTGATCGCTGGATCTCCTCTTTAGTCAAAGGACATTTCGAGAATACAATATATATTTAGTGGCACGTTTGTAAATATTTTTAAAGAATGGCTTTTTTGAAAAATGACAGTTGAAAAGTGGCATTTCTCAAAATTTCTCTTTAAAAGTAGAGTTTAGAGGCAAAAATAGTGTACCATTAAAAGCATATAAAACTTCTTTAGACTTTAATTATGTTTATATGGACATACATTCTAATTGGCTACGTCAATACATCGTATAGTTTAAATTATTTCTGTTAATGAACAATACCCTTTTAGTTTTTTTCGGATATAGAGCATATGGCCGAAGAATCACGTCCATCGAAGAAAGTTATGAGCTTAACAAGTTTAAGGTGCCGATTAGGGTTTAGACATTCATAATTAGAGTTTAGATTTTGTGATTCAAACTTTATGAGCTTCGACGATGCTTAACACTTTAGTTAATATTTAAGATTTTAGGATTAGTGTTTAGATTTTGCGATTTAAGGTGTAGATATGAAAAAAGTTGATCATTAAAGGTGAACAACGTTTTCAAAAAAAAAAATGGAAAAGTTTACAAAATTTTGTAAAAATTGTCAAAAACGTGTGAAAAAAATCTAAAAACTTGCTAAAATATTCGTTGTAATAATAAAAACTTACTCATATTACTTGAACCAATTCTTGTTATATTCGAAAATATGCCAAAAATATTCAAAAGCTTGTGAATTTTTTCAAAAATTTGTGAAAAATTTCAAAAAACTTGTGGAAATTTTCAAAAACTTTTAGAAGTTTTTAAAATTGATGTTAGGAGGAAATGGGAAAGAATGATTGACTGCTCTTTTTTAGAAATGTCTGATATCTACAATCGAGAAAACTTGATAAACATTGTCAAGTGACATTTTTTTTTTTTCAGCAGTAACAAAATTGAATAAATTTTTGTCAATTCAGAAAATAAAATTCTCCTAACACAAATAAATTTATGTTAAATGCTATGTAAAATTAAGCTAACCCATATATGCTTTTAGAAAATTCATTTTCAATGGCTTCACTCGCACATGATGATTTAAGATTATTTAATCTAGATAAATCGATCTGATCCAAACCAAATCGAAATAATCGAACCAAAATCTGAAAACATAGCTTACTATGTTTTAAACTGGTTTAAATAGATTTGTTGGAGGATAATTTTCAGAAGCTCAAAACAGACCCAACGGTCTTTTCAAAATGGCCCAACCACAATTTTGAGAGAGCATTTATTGCGCCGAACCTACAACAGTGATCACAATCAATGTTCTGTGATCTGACCTCTACGTAGGTAATCAAACGTGCGTCATACCGAAAAAGCATTGAGTCATATAAGTGATGTCATAAGTCATGATCCATCTTGCAGACCAGGTCAAGTACGGACAGGTCGGGCCAAACCCTGATATCCGGTCCAAGTATTCTCTATAAATATCCCTTCAAAGCACATTTGAAAAGGGACACACGGAGATATACGAAAAGAGATAACTAAGCTATACTCATGAATACTTCGATCTTCTAAGAGCTCACAATATATCATATTTTATCGGGACACCTACAGATTAATCGAGAACTCAAACCTACTCTATATCCGTCATTCCGATATTCCATTCTCCGTCCAGTCATGTGACTTGTTCTTACTTGAGCGTCGGAGAGGACAACCTTTTCCCGTTCCAATAAGTTTTTACCGGCTCTGTGATTTTAGGTCTCACTCATCCTTCCAACGGTTGAACCTGCTCAGTAGATACGCAAAGCTGATAGTCAGTCAACATCAACCTTCCCTAAATCTACCCCGAACAGTTGGCGCTAGAATGAGGCAAAAGAAAGACAAAACAGAGCCACCACCACCGCCCCCTGTCGCATTCTCCCGAATGTTTGACCAAGCCGACATTTATCGGCTACAAGCAGAGCTTTTTACCAAAGGAGCTCGCCTCGCATAAGCTTAGCTCCATGCAAGGTACATCACGCCCCATAGTTAACCTGGAATAAGGCCCCTTGATGTCGAAGGACCCTTGGTCATAGTGGGATAGAACACTCCGCTCTGACCTGGACCTGATCGAAGACCACCAATGGTCGTCTTCCCATTGTTGGACGAGGCGTACAGACTAATTGCCAATGGAATGGTCGAAGCAGATAATTCAATCCACTGAGAAGATAATGAGATTCACGCCAGGGGCAGGAGCAGTCATCCCCTAGTTATCGGAATTGTCAAGCCTCAAGCTCCTAATCGCTCTAAAGGTAGCAGAGCGCATGGCGGAGGTCGGCGTGATGCTAGCCAGACTACCGGGTTTACCATCACGGATCCGACTGGTCACCCTAGAATCGTAGAATGATTCTCCTTTTTCTGAGGACATCTCCAATACGGAGGTCCCAAAAAAATTCGAGTACCCGTCAATGAAAAACTACGACGATATGAGCGACCCAAAGAATCATATCACAAGGTTTAAATAGTGAATGTTCTCAACAAGTCAACCGACAGACCTCTGCGAGGCCTGCCTATGCAAAGGATTTGGGTGCACTCTCTCGGGACATGTGCTCTAATGGTTGATCAACTTTTCCAATTGGGGGGGGGGGGGGGGTGGGGGGTGGGGGATAAACTCATTTGCACAGTTGCACAACTCATTTGTGAAACAGTTCGTGAGTAGTTGCAAGATGGAAAAAAACATGGACGACATGTTCAATGTGCGCCAGGGGGCCAACGATCCATGTGGGCCTATGTAACATGTTTCAGCGTCACCAGGATCCACGATGGTACAACCTTCCGAAAAGGACTTCTGGTGATCTCAGGGCTCAATGAGAACCTAACCAAGAACGCATGCAAAACAATAGAGAATATCGTCAGTTATACCGACCAGAATACTCGGTGGGAAGACGACCCCGATCGTGTAGCGAACCTGAACTCAAAGTGCCAAGGAGGCTGGATGGATCGGGATGATCCAACGACCCATTCCAGCTACCCGAGAGCTAGCAAACGCCCAAACTATTTGAGAGGTTGGCAATCTGGAGGCCCGTTTATGTTGCAGCGACGAGAAGATGGAGGTCGTTTAACCCGACGGTAGGAGAAATTGCACTCGTCGAGGTGGCTTTCGATCAACTAGAGAACAAAGGACAATCATCCGTAGTGATCGAAGTCTTGCGAGTGAGAGGACTGCCCGTTAAGTGGTTACCATCAAGGAAAAAGGTCTTGGAGAAGGTTCCCGAGAGCACATGGATTTTTGTGAATTCCACAAAGAGTGAGGACATAGCACCGATAAATCTTTTGCTCTCAAGAAAGAGGTCCTCGAACTTATAGGAAAGGGACTACTCACCCATCTCCTCTCGGAAAAGGCTCGTACACGATTCTTAGAGCAGCAGAAGAATGGGCAAGTGGGGATCCAACCCATTGACCAGGAAGTTATCAACGTTGTCATAACCGATATGGATGACAAATTTGAATATAATTATGCGGACCATGAAGGAAGCCAAGCACCGGGCTACCAAGTGTCATCCAGCCCAACCAGACTCAAACGGAGGCATGAAAGCGACCGAGCACTAGTGGCAAGGAAAGTGTCAGGCGAGGGTCAAGGCCATAAATAAATTTCACCTCTTTGACAGTCGACAGAGCAACTGTGCAGCATTGCCATCCCCTCATCATCGAGCTGGATATATCAAACTTCCGGATCAAGCACCTCTTGGTGGACATGGGGAGCTCCAGGAACGTCCTCTTCCTCACAATCCTCGCAAGAATGTGAATGGAAGTAGCTGAACTCGTACCCAGGTACTAGACCTAGTAGGCTTCACCTGTGAGTAATCCAGATCACTAGGAGAGATAAATCTCCTTGCCGTCGTGGGAGGAATCACCAAGCAAATCATGTTCTTAGTTGCCGACAACATTTCTCCACACAATGCAATCATGGGGAGCCCGTGGATAACCTCCATGACAGTGTTACCCTCAACATACCATTAATCGGTATGAGATATACAAATCACGTGCTACCCGAGAAGAAAAATCAGAATCTCCCACGGCCCAAATCCGCCCACTTATAGAAATTATAGTGCACCAACAAATATAGGGCCAAAGTAGGGACATAGGAAAAAGTGGAGGAAATTGCTTTGTACACTAGGACCACCGGAAAATGCGTACGACTGGGAAAGGCGCTCAAGCCAGCAATTTGTATAGAAATCCTCGTGTTTCTCCGGGAAAACATGGACTGCTTCTTCGCATGGTCCCGTGAAGAGATATTGGGCATCGACCCTGAACATCGCCCACCATATGACCGTCCATATAAACTTCACATCGATCAAGCAAAAGCGTCGTAAGCTCGCAGCCGACCGAGACTGGATCATCAATGAAGAGGTTCAGAAACTGTTCGACGCCGGATTTGTCTTGGAAATCAAATATTTTAACTGGCTGGCAAACGTAGTAGTGGTCCAAAAGAAAAATGAAAAATGGCGCATATGTATCAACTTCTCCGACCTCAATAGGGCAACCCCCCAAAGACTCCTTCCCCGCTACCCCCCACATCGACAAACTTGTGGAGCTACAGCAGGTTTTTTGGTACACTAAATCTGGATTCACCTTGAGTGTTGGTGTTGGGTTTGACACCTAACCCGACCCACTTGAAATCCCAACTTTAAGCAAAATAATAGCAGTTCGAATGCCCAGGCGCGAGCTCTAAAGGTCAAGGGAGAGAAGCTCGCGGTGACCTACGAACTGAAGTTGAGCTCGACAACACCAAGCTGAATTATTCAACGAGAGAATTGTAAGCATCAATAGGGCAACCCCCTAGGACTCCTTCCCATTACCCCCCCCCCCCCCCCCCCCCCCCCCCCCCCACATCGACAAACTCGTGGATGCCACATCAGGTGACGAATTGCTCTTTTTTGGTACAACTAAATCTGGATTCACCTTGAGTGTTGGTATTATTGGGTTTGACACCAAACCCGGCCCACTTGAAACCCCAAATTTTAAGCAAAATAATAGCAGTTTGAATGCACATGCACGAGCTCTAAAGTTCAATGGAGAGAAGCTCGCTGTGACCTGCGAACTGAAGTTGAGCTCGACAACATCGAGTTGAATCATTCAACAAGAGAATCTTGGAGCTGGAGCCACAATCCGAAATCATGGCAGTACGTTCACCGCATATCAAGTAGCAGTTAAGAATTGTGAAATATTATAAAACAGCTCACCAGCTCCAGGAGGAGGCATTAAAAGATTTCATACTAATTACTACGCATTACTGTACAACAAGCATACGTTCTTTACATCTTTTCACATCTCTTTTGAAATCATTCAATCTTATTAATACAAATTCAATTTGTCGATTTTAGTCTATTATTATCTTAGGTTTATTACGAGAATCTATACCTTAATTCCCCTTTATCCGATAATCAAATACTAGGTGTGAGATTTAACATCCACATTTTGACGCCGTCTGTAGGGATACTCATATCTTCTAACTCAAGAACCCTAGATCGAGCTGTTAGAAATGAAATTGATCCAAATCCAGCAGATTCAACGAGATCCAACCCAACCTCCCCCCCCCCCCGGCTCCGATCTCCACCGCTCCCATTCAGTCAAACTCACAAACTTCGACTCAACACGACACCATATGACCTAGCCCTCCGGCACTGGTCTCAAACGTCATTGCTCAACCGGATCCATCGATCCAAATAAATATGCGCCAAATACAGTAGAGTCTGCTAAATATATGTAAAGTCTGCCAAATGGATGGCAGACTAGTAGACATAAATCTAAGTCTGCCAGTAAGTTTGCCAGACTAGCAGACATAAATCTAAGTTTGCCAATAAGTTTGGGAGACTTTTGTAAAATTTGTCAAATACCCGCAAAATCTGCCAAATATCCGTCGGGTCTACCAAATATCTGCAAATTCTGTCAATTATCTTCATAATCTGCAAAAAAAGTGGCAAACTAGCATACTCAAAATCTAAATTTGGAACTTTTGAAAAGTCTGCAAATATATAAAGAGTCAGCCAAAAGAATGGCAGACTAATAAACTCAAATCTAAGCATGCATCGAATACTCGCATAGTCTACAAAATATCAAATCTAAATGTGCCAGGGGTATTTTTAGAAAAAAAATGATGTTCAACATTTTAAAATTTTAATGGGTTATTTTGACCATTTCTAGTTTTTGTAGGTTATTATAGCAAATTTTTTCATTTTTGAATCACATATTTAATGGGAAAATCCTAAAAAATACTTCAATTAAATTTCATCTAGAAAAATACATGAATTTTTTAGGGTTATAAAAAAATGTATGAACTAATTATTGTTGTTAAGTTTTTAAAAGTTTCATATCCGCAATTTAACGGACATTAACCCGATAAATGAAAACCTAGAAACGATGTTAATTTAAAAAACACGTGACTAATAATTTTTTTTAAGTTGAAATCGAATATAAGTTAGGCACATAAATAATTTTTCAAAATTTTATGAAACAGTATTTTCTAAATTAACATCATTTCTAAGTTTCCGTTTATCCGATTAACGTAAAATTAAATAGCGGGAGTTAAACCTTCAAAAATTTTCAATTCTTGTATAACATACAAGTATAATTGTTGGAAACTGAAAAAAATTAGTGTACAAGTATTTTTCTGTATTTTTTCCGAAGTTTAATACAAAAAAATGTAACGAGATCCTCCCTTTCCAGTTTCCTTCCACACAAATTACACAAATGGACAACCTCATCATCGTCATTGATAATTCAACGCATGCACTCTCTCCACTTGTTACAAAACCAATCTCTTAAGGGAAACGAATTTGGTCTCTCTACACTTACAAGCTTCTCTCTTCCGTGCCAGATTTTATGGACTATTCGTCGTCTCTCGATCCCAACACCAACCCTTTCGACCTTCATTTCGCCGATAAACTTTCGGTGAGTTTATATTTCGTCTGACTCATTTCCACAAATTTAGCTCTTTCAGTTCAGTTTCTGCCTGACCAAAAAGGGAATTGGGAAGTTCATGTTTTTTTTTTGTTCGTGATTCAGAAAAGAGAAGTCTCGGATTCGGCTTCTGCTGATTTGGCGAGGAAATGGTTGGTGAAAGACGAGGTTAGTTATTTCATCGAACACTTGGTGTGCAACAGTTCGACCTCAAACTTTACATATGTTCAATTAATCAGTATGATGGTGGATAGATAGATTAGATTGAACAAGTTCTCAGGTTTCTTAGGTTCTGCGTTTCCGTAACTTTAACAATTAGTACGGTTCTGAGTTAAAAATCTGTGATTTAGACATTATATCGGTGATGATGTAATGAAAGGCTCAAAATTATGGTCAAAGTCGAACAAATCGAAGCTTTTCTTCATCTGTTTGTTTGGTAATGGTGATTTCATTTTATGGTTTGCGACTTCTGAACAGAAGGCATATATATTACAAGAGGAGTTAAACCGGGCAAATTCCGAGAACAAGAAGCTAACCGAAATGCTAGCCGAAGTTTGTGAGAACTACTATGCTCTACATAATTATCTGGAGGAGCTGCGGAGTCGGCAGAGTCCTGAAAATGATAACTTTCGCAAGGAACAGCCAATGAGGAAAAGAAAACAAGACCTGGATGAGTTTGTAAGCTCCCCAATTGGACTAAGTTGCGGAACAACCGAGAATGTCTCCAGCGACAAAGCAACGGTGTCAACCGCCTACTTCCCCGCTGATAAGTCTGACTCAAGCTTGGTAACCATTTTTCTGTTCTTGATTGTGTTTCATCTGAATATCGCTGATAAGCATAAATGTAAATAGTATAAATAGGAATGGTGAGTTAAGGGTCTTTTGACCAGTTGGTTAGTTGGGAGCCTTTTGGCTTCAGGAGAGTTGGAAGATCTCTACAACAAAATACTTAGGGTTTTGTGGAATACTTATCTGCAGACTGTGAAAGATGGATATCAATGGAGGAAATATGGGCAAAAGCTTACGAAAGATAATCCATCTCCTAGAGCTTACTTCAGATGCTCTTTTTCACCGTCTTGTCCGGTCAAGAAGAAGGTACTTTACCTTTTAACTCTGGTTTGAACTCTGTATTATTCGATATCTTGTTGTCTAACTTAATCCCCTAGTGGTGTGTGTGCTTGTTCAGGTGCAACAAAGTGCACAAGATCCATGTTTCTTGGTAGCCACTTACGAAGGGACACATAACCACCCGGGCCCACATGCGAGTGGGTCCAGGACAGTGAAGCTTGATCTAGTCCAAGGTGGTATTGGACCACTTGAGGATAAGAAAGAGAGAGGAACGATCCAAGAGGTTTTAATGCAACAAATGGCCTCTTCGTTGACGAATGATCCAAAGTTCACTGCAGCTCTTGCAGCTGCTATTTCAGGGAGATTGGTAGAGCAGTCAAGAACATGAAATTTCTGTACTATATATATATATATATATTTTTTTTTTTTTCCTGGTTTATTCATCATCCCAGTTAAATGAAAGGGGTTTTGGATTGTATATATTATCGACCATGTATTTTTCCACGAGAATTTATATGGAGCCCAAACTAAGTATTCTTTATATATGTCTCTTAAATAATATTTTGAAACCTCAAAACCTTCGGAATGTTGGTTTTAATTGGTTTATTGTTTACCAAACTTATGTTAATCACCTAATGATGTTACTAAACCGAATTTAACCCATATGAGGAGGAGAGAACCAGTCTGCAACAACTGCTGCTTCTCTGTCTCTGCCTCAATTTATCTCTTCTTTTTCGTCTTCTTCGTCTCTGAATTTTAAAACTGATACAGTCGGTAATTACTGCGTGAGGTGTGGAGTCAGAAGCTTAGAGAACCAGTCAAGTCACCGAAGCCTCGATTTCTTGTCCAATGGAGATCCGATCAGCCTGATTAATTTGAATTCCTCGTCGTCTCCGATAACAGTGGTTGCGGCGGCGTCGGAATCCGGTGCGAGGTGCTCGCAGCGCGTTTGTCTCTTCCATAGTGACGAGACTAGAGATCTCGCCGAGAGAATTGTCGCGCAATCTTATTGCATCGAGCTACGAAGCATCAATTGGAAGTAAAACCTCTGCAGTGAAAATTTAACGCACTAAACCATCATCGCTATTGCTGTAGTTGACATAACCATATCCAAGAGAAGAATTGGTGGCAGCGTCGCGACAGACATGAACCGATACAACAACTGGAGAAACCTCATTGAAATAGTCATAGAGCTGAGAATCAGTCACATTAAAATCCAGATCTCCGACATAGAGCGAACAAAGAGCACCGTGATTCACTCTGTCGCTTCCAGCCGCCGCCGCCGCCGAGGCTCCGTCTCCAATAGAAATCGGAGGAGAAGACGAATGTGATGAAGGAGCTTGAACATGCGCCATTGTTGCAAAATCAAAGACCGATAAAAAGGGGATTTTTTCTGTTTTTTTTTCTGGGTAATCTGGTTACGACTTTGTTTTTGAAGAATCGAAGTCGAATGAGGAAGAAGAAAGAGCAAAACCGATTGAGGAAGAAGAAGATGAATTTTCATTTTTATTTTTTTATAATGTATTAATTATAATAAATAATTAAACCATTTTTTTATTTGGTTTAGTTTGATGGTTTAATGTCGGGTTTAGATTTTAAACCATTCAAACCGATTGAAATCGATATTTTGGGTATATAAATTTTAAATTTTTATTTGGGGGAGATATATGTTTCGAACGTTATTTTTTGGAATATATATAAAGAGGACTTAGTTTGGACTCCATATATAGTTATATGATATGGAGAAATAGATCGTCGACTCTTGTATATATTAGGTGTTGTCATGTGCTATGCGTGGAAACAAATAATTTAGAAAAAAAATTTATAGTGGTTTTACTCGGATTCTTTTATTCATCTGAATAATATATAGAAACAAGGATCGGAAATACATAACAGAAGACAGGAGAACCCAGAAGAGGAAAACCAAAATAAGGGACAAGAGAAACGATCCAAAAGAGAGAGGGAAACGCAAGACAAAGAGGAAGATGAACTAATCAAACCGCATAACCACTGAGCCGAAACTCTCCAACAACCTTCCCATATAAACTTTGGATGTCATAACTGTGCCAAAAACTAAGAGCAAAGAAGCGCAAATCGGAACACGGCTCAACACCAAACTCTACCAGCAGCAGATAGGAAAAGGCTCAGAGCAAGGACATCACACCAAAACAACGAACCCGAGAACTCGAGAAGCCCTAGGCTCAAGGCAAAACCTTGACCTCCGAAGGAAAAATGCAAAGGAAGATCAACAATTCTAACACGCGGACACTCGCAAACCAGGCATAGTTATCTACAGACTGAAAATTGACCACCTCCTCGTAACAGAAGAACTAGAAATCGAAACAACTGCATCGTCTTGAACCATCTCCCAGGACCGAAGGTAACGGGAGAGGCTAGTAGATGCCTCCACAGCGGAATACCATCACAAAGGCGAACCCACACGACGGGACCTAGCCAAACCCAAAACCCCGAGAACATAGCCGCAGCTAAGAGAGTAGCAAGATTAAGAACGAACTCAAGAACCAAGCCAGCGAACCCAAACACAACAAGGACCATAACCAAGAATCCCAAGAGATTTTGGTTAGAAAGTTAAACCGACACAAAATGGCAATAAAACCGGCCAAAACCGACTGCTAAACACAGAAATAGAGCAAAGCCTAAAAGCTCTGCCACAAAGAAGTTGCGGACTCACCTCCGATCAAACCAAACCAAGCCTCGAACCGCAGCTGCCCCTACATAAACTACAACGAAATGGCACCAACAACCAAGAGAGGAGAGAAGACCCTAACCACACCACTTAGCCATCAAAACAGGACCATCAAGGGACCAAACAATCGACACATAAACCAAGATGGTACGGCTTCTACAACTACCAGAGGCTAGAAGACCCTAAACCCACCTCAAAACCAATAAAACGGGTCGAAGAAGAAACTTACAAGATCTAAAGCAAAACACGTCACGCAAGAGCGACCCTTGGCGAAGAGAACCACCGGGAAACTCCACCGAGATTCGGCGCCGTCCTCAAGTAATATGTGATCTCAAAGGGAGGATGTCCGACAGCCCTACCCCCCCCCCCCCCGACACTCCTTACCATGCCTCACAGAGACCATGGATCGGAAACCCCAAAAACGCCTCCGAAATGAAAGGTATCTGCCACCGAACAAGCCAAACCAGATCCTGACTGAGAAGGCCACTCGCTCCACCGGCTCCTGTCCTTACAGAACCAGAGTCATGAATATGAAGACAACTTAGAAAGCCACCGGAAGACCTTACATGCCCGCCGCAACGGATCCAAGACTACACACCAAACTCACCAAAAAGAACCATAAACCAGCGATGAAGAACATTTGGTTTAAGAAAACAAAGAAACAAAAGAAGAGCAGTAAGAAAAAAAAAACCCTTTCGCAGCGCCGACAATTATACCAGTCACTAGAGAGGCATTGTGTGACTTTGTATTTGCGGCTAGGGCGAACTAAAGGGGAGTGGGTTAGGAAACGATTGGGCCGAGGTCATGAGATTTTACTCGGTATTCAGTTAATATAAAAATCTATAATGATTTAAGGAAAATTTTCACAAAAATATAATTTTATTTACACCTTATGATATTTGTGTGTGTATATATATATATATTCTTTTGTCGTCAATTCATTGTATTAGATAAGAGAATTTAACCCATCAAGGGGTACAACCAATCCCACAAGAAGAAGATAAAAACCCATAAAGGGTAACTGACCTCACAATAGAGGTGAAACAAATCCCATATCAGGATTACGAAGTCTAGAATCATTCCGACATCTAGACTCGAAATATCCCATTACATCCCATATTTTCTATACGAAATCGATCCGGGATATTTTTGTAGGAGGTGTATTGTAACACCTGTGTTCGAGAAAACTGACCAAAGAATGATTTGATCGATCATTGGGTTAGTTAAACAGAATAAGTTGGAAAAACTGGCTGATGGGAATCCGAATGTTTAAGGGTTGAAGTGATTGAGTTGGATGATCGCAATATGAGCTGAATCCGAACTGTTTAGACAGTTTTGGCCGAGAAAAGGGAAACGATCGAGTTAAACTGAGTTGGACAGTTATTTTGTAGTAGAAATCAGACCAAACAGATTTTTCGTCTAGGCGGTTTCTAGGGCAGTTAACACGTTTTATAACACAAATCACGGCCATTTTCTATCTTTTCACGCCCAAAAACTCAGAGAAAACTCAGAACATAGAACGAGAGAAAATCCTAAGTAAAAGTCGAGAGTGATCATCGGATTGGATCGTGATCGTTGATGGGCATTGCGATCGCCGTGAGACCAAGTCTGGGTAGATCAGTTAAGCAGATTATTGCGACAAAATGTGTCAGAATCGAATCGGATCAAGGCAGTTATCGAATCCGATTGGCCAAGGTGAGTGTGTGACTATGGCTACATGTCTAGGGTCGTTTTCTTGCATATATTCACTTAATCTTGATTGTTTGGGTGATTCCGACTGTTTGCTTATCTTTATTCGATTATATGTTGGATCGGTCTTGCTGGTTGATTCCGTTTATTGAGATTCTAGATCAAGCAACACGCTTGGGGGCAGCGATGCTCATTAAGGCTTGTCTGGTTGCGGGAATATTGCTTGGTAGCTCGGGATAATCAGGCTTGACGAGTGTTCTGGATTGATAAGCATGATTGACTGATTGAATGGACTGTTTGATTGCGATAATGTTTTAGTCGATTTGAACATTATGAAAAACATACAATCCTGTGCAAGATGAATAATTGCCAAATTTTAAAAATTTGGAACACCAGTATTATGTTTTTTTTAAACACTGCAATGTTCAAATTAATATTTAGACAACAATGGCTTAAGTATTACTATGATTTTTCTTTTGATCTATTTTTCAACTATTTTGGTCTCGTATTTAACCAAATTTTTATTTTTATATGTAAAAAACAAAAAAAAATCCAGTATCCGAGTCGAACCAAGAACATGCCCCGACCTGATGACATGGATAGTACAGCCAGGCGACAAAAACAACAAAACCATGTTATAACTTATAAGTATAGTGATCTACTTACGATCGATCATTCATCCGAAAATTGGCTTAGCTTTGAAATATAGAAGCGATCGATTGATCCCTATAAGGGCGATCGATCGATCAACTTCCTAAAATAAGGAAATTATCCAGATTCGTCTTTATCTCCTAATTCTTCAAGAGAATATATTGATGAAGCGGAAGCTTCTATGGATAGAACTAGATTGATTCTTTAGAATACCGGAAAACTAGGGTTTGTGAATACTCTTCACAATGCTTTAACAAAAACTCTTTAAAATCTAAAAACTGAATCATACATTAAGCCTAAGAGGCTATTTATAAGAAAAGCTAGAAAACCTAGAAAACTATAGAATATTCTAGAAAACTCTTAAAAACATTAAAAATATAAATATAATTAAAATACAAATAAATGAAAATTATCCTAATTATGCGCTGTATCATATACCCTAGCCGTCATATACATATATAAAAACACAGAGGAGGACACAAAAATCAAAGTTTCATTACCATCTCCATAGCCACCAAAAGTTTCATAGTTTTAGGTTTTATTTACAGATTTTATTGCTTTGTTCGATAAGGGAGAAAATCTCGCCTCCTTGTACCTTTGGAGAAGTTTCTAAACCATTTACTACTGTTTTTCAATGAATGTGATTTTATCTGTTGTTGTTGCTTTGGTTTTCATATCCATGTTTGAGTAGCTGTCTAGTTAGGTTTTAGGGATTCAAAGAGATTTCATGAATTATCAAAGTTGAAGATTATTGTTTAGGGATATCTATTGGTTCTTTATCTTGATTATTTTCATTGATGATTGCTTGAATGCATATCTTGTGATCTGATTTTAGGTAGATTTAATTTCCGAAAGCTTGATAAATCTCATAAACTAATCTAGATAAGCTAGGTGTTATAACCTGCGGGAGTTGAGTTATAAAGTCTACTGAACATATCAAACTTGGTTGAATTATGCATGTTTGATTTCTACTAATAACAAACATGAGTTTAGTTTATTAGGTTATTAAACATAGTAGTTTAGCACCACGAGAGTGGGTTAACTATATAAATTTGTGTTTCAAGTTCAAGATGGTTTGTTCATTAAATCTCTGATATATATTAATCTGATTTCTATAATTCATGATTCTCTGCGATTACCCATAATGTCTAATTATCAAAGGTTAAGCCTCATCAGTTCGCCGAAGGAGAGCTACTTTTAAGAAGAATATTTTTGAAATACAAGTGAACCTGTAGCCGGAGAGTTAAGCACCAGTTAGGGAAGACCCTACATAGTAACTAAGGTGGTTAGAGCGGGGGTGTACAGATTGGAAACTCCAGATAAAATCCTCGTACTGAACCCTTGGAAAGCTAGGTATTTGAAAAAATACTACACTTAAAGATTAAGCCCAAGTTGAATAACCTAATTCTGGAACCACGATAAGGCTTGATTCCAAAATGGATACGTAGGCAGGTCGAAAGAAACAAGTTCAGCTATAAAACCTAAACAAAACAGCGAAATAAACCCAAGTAGTCGGGTCTCACACTACGGTGAAAGGAAGCTAAGTGCTCAAAACCTAAACACTAAGCAATCCGAGCGCACCAAATCTTGTCACTTTGGTAAAAAAGAATCTAAATACTCAATATCTAATGCTACAGTGAAAATAAAATGAGTATACAGATCGCCAAATGATTATACTTCGAGGAAGGAGTTAGGTTGATAGACTTAACACTCCGGTGAAAAGATGTGATAAGCCTTTTTAGAAATTAAATCGCAATAAAAGAGCAACATTCGGGAAAATAACGAGCAATCTTATCAAGGTAAAAAGCAAAGTGACGAAGTTTCCAAAGATAATGTAGACGAAACAAAAAACAAAAAACAAAAAGGCCAACATGGCAATTGTTATAGCCCACACGGGTAATAGTTCTTGAAACAAAAGAAAGACGGTTCATAACCTGATGGGAGAGATCAAGAGAAGGAATGAGTAATCATGAAAAAAGAAAGCTAGGGCTTTAAAGGGATTATGCGCTGTAAATCCGCAAATTAACCGGAAATAGGCGATTTGAAAGGATTCAATAAAAGCGAAAAAAACAATTAGAGTGAATCAGAAGTCTAAACGTCAATGGGAAGTTTCTTAAGCAAATATATTTACTTAAAAAAGGTGAGAGGCTAATTGTTGGTGTTGGACTTGAGTAATTCAGGGATCATGTTCATTCTGAAAAAAGATTATTAAGAAGAGCATATAAGTCCATAACAAGCCTCTCGGAGTAGTTGAAATTCGGTCAAAGAGGAAATTGTAACGAAACTAAAATGGACAGATCAAATGAATCATTGGCGAATCAATTCTGAAATAAATAGAAATTTGGGAATATAAAGAGAGGCTAGGAAACAAGAAAAAGGAGAGTCTAAGACCACCATACTTAGCACTAAACAACTCTTATTTTCTTTGTTTTTGAAGTTAATTCTTTGTAAGTTATCTCTTTATTTTCATTCCGGACCGAAATCCACAAAACTAAATACATTCTTTGGTCACTACTGTGTTCCTTCTTTATCTAGCATTTTTTTTTTTTGATATTTAAAGACAAACGGTTTCCTAAACTAAATTCATTTATAATTATAATTGTAAAAACTTTTTACACGAACCCTAAATCCCAAATCTTTTCCCCAATCCGATATTAGATAAAAAGAAAATACAAACCGAGTCCAATTAGGGTACACAGTTAAGTTTCTTTATCTGGGTTTTTAGTCCAGTTGAGAAATTGGTTTCTGTGTTTTGTATGAAAAAATTTGTTTATGTCTTCCCAGTTTTCGCTGATACAATTCGCCATGGATATTGATGTCGGACCCGTTGATCCATCTGTTCTCTACGAGCAAGATCTCCATGTTTCTTCTGCTGTTTGGGAAGGACAGGTTTTTCTCCATTACCCTTTCTTTCTCGAATCTTTCGATTTGGGATTCGAATTTTGCATTGAATGTTTTTTTCTTTGTTTTCACTAAGGAACGAGGGCTGCTTCGTTGCCAAGAACACACTTCATTGCTTCATCAATGGAAACTCACTGATGAACAGATTAAGCTCGTGGACAAAGCTGGTTTCGGATTCTTCCGCAAAATTGGTCCTATGAGTCTAAACAATTCGCTAATCTCTGCGCTTGTTGAGCGATGGAGAAGAGAAACCAACACGTTTCACCTTCCTTTAGGAGAAATGACCATAACCCTAGACGAAGTTGCTTTGGTTCTTGGACTTGAGATTGATGGAGATCCCATTGTTGGTTCTAAAGTAGGAGATGAGATTGCTATGGATATGTGTGGAAGACTTTTAGGAAAGCTCCCTTCTGCTGCTAACAAAGAAGTTAATTGCTCGAGGGTTAAGCTTAATTGGCTTAAAAGAACGTTTTCCGAGTGTCCCGAAGACGCTTCTTTAGATGATATCAAATGCCATACTCGAGCTTATCTTTTGTATCTTATAGGGAGCACCATTTTTGCTACTACTGATGGTGACAAAGTCTCTGTCAAGTATTTGCCTTTGTTTGAGGAGTTTGATAAAGCCGGGAGATATGCTTGGGGTGCTGCTGCTTTGGCTTGTCTTTACCGAGCGCTTGGCAATGCGTCCCTTAAGTCTCAGAGCAATATTTGCGGTTGCTTGACATTGCTGCAGGTTGTTGCTATGTTTTTTTTTTTTTGCGGTTTTGGTTTTATGTCCATTTGAGATTTCGACATCCTTTGGGGAAGTAACATAGTTTTTGTGTGTGTGATTGTTTCATATTTATATAGTGTTGGAGTTATTTTCACTTGGATATCGGTAGACCGGATAAATCCGAAGCGTGTTTCCCGCTCGCTCTTTTGTGGAAAGGTAAAGGCAGCAGATCCAAAACTGACCTATCTGAGTACCGCAGAGAGCTTGACGATCTCGATCCAAGCAAGGTAAACCATTCAGTTCACCCTTAAGAATTTGCTTATTGCTCTTCATGTTAATTTGATGGTTGCGAAAATGCAGATCACTTGGAGCCTGTTTGATAGATTTGAGAACTTGATCCCTCCACACATTAAAGCCAAGCTGATTCTAGGCAGATCGAAAACAACTCTTGTATGCTTCGAGAAGATAGAGCTGCATTTTCCAGATAGGTGCCTGAGGCAGTTTGGAAAACGTCAGCCAATACCTCAGAAAGTGAAACGCCGTGACAGAAAGAACCGGCGGCTCGATGACTTGGACACGTCAATGAGTGTAGCGTGCGAGGAATGGGCTGAACGTGGGGAGCACATCGTGGACAGTCCTGGAGGTGGCAATGTGGTGGATGATGGAGCTTATATGGAATGGTATGCTCGGATCAGTATCACCAAACTATACCGAGAAGCGTTTCTCGAGTCCCAAGTCATGAATATGGTAAAAAATAGGATGAATCTTTGCCTTTAAAACATGCTATATTTGAAACCTGCACAATCGATTTATATTGGTTTTATGTAGATTGCTTGTATGAGGGAATTTGAGGAAGCTGCTTCAGGGGTTTCGCTGGAGAGATTGTCTCCTGTAGAGAGGGAAGTTATGGAGAGTGTGAAAGATACGTTCTCTAACAATTTGACGTTTGGAGGATGGCAAGAGGTGGCGGTTAACAGTGGTTATGGGAAGCGCCGGCGTCGGAATGAACAAACGAATAACGGTGGTGGTAATGATCTTTCATCGCTTCTGCTTCAGGATACATGAAGCTTTTTATTATTAGTTTACTTTCTCATCTTTAAAATGTTGCACTGTTTATGTATATATATTATTGGCCATTTGGTGAGAAAGACAATTACAGAGCTCCAAAAGAAATCTCCAGCTTTTGGACACTATCACATAGTTAATTAAATAGCAGGAATTTAAAAAGCTTTGCAGAGGAGATTGGTTTTTGGACTGATTATAAAATTTAGGAGAGCCTAAGAACTACAAAGCAGGGTAAATTAATAAGTGGTGAGAGCAAATGAGTTCATGAGAGCATATTACTATTAGTATGGGAGAAAGAGAGTCGCAGAACATGTATATTAAGCCTGAAATACACGTAGCCATATTGATAGGAAGGAGCTCGATTGAAGCCAAACTGCTGCGAAGAGTCTGGTTGATATCGTGGATCAAGGCTGAAGCGGGTCTTGACTCCGAGCGGTGCAGCCTCGTGTTCTGTTTCCAGATTTTATACAGCGATCCTTGCAAAATAAACTTGATAATACGGGACAAATTGGCTGAGTGGAGGCGCTCTTAATCCACCCATAGGAGAATGTTGTCGAAGGCTGAGTCCATCACATAGTTCCATTATACAAAATACAGTTAGTTTTGCATTAAATAAGGTAAAGAATGTGCAAGAAGGTCGTGTATCTTGTGGTAGCACATCACACTCGGCATAGCCTGACAAGTTTCAGGTACATGAGACGGTTCACGGATGATAAATATATATGTTATAGTAAACATTACATCACTATGTTGTCACCTTTCATTAATAGGCATATGTTGGAGAGATCCAAGTTACTCTTAGTAAGATTGATTGTCAGATAATTCGAATTATCATCGATCGATGATGAAATCTGGAGAAACAAACTTCTCTTTTCTCTCCATCATAGACCGCTCTTTACTACTTTATGAATTTTGTCCATGAAGAGTAGTTTCTAGCCAAGACTTCTAATTTCTGAATGTTTTGACTGAAGAAAGAGTTGATACGCAACGTTTTTTCGATGAGATAAATTTTTGGGATCGTAATCCCATATGCCCTCCCTTGCCATTTTTAATCTCATATGTCCTCTTTCTAAATAAATATTTAGTTTAGATTTAGTTTTAATTCCAAAACCAGTCAAAGACACAAAAACCCTTAATGAATCAGATAAATTACAAGCTCTACCATACATCCAAACCCAAACCCGAAATCAAACCCGGATCCGATTAAAAATCCCCAAATTCTTAAAAAAATTACGAAAACCTAAAAAAATTTTATTCGATTTTCCCCTTCTTCTCTTTCTCTTCGCCGAAGGCGATTCCGTCTCCGTCGACTCCGTCTCTGTCTCCATCGTCGTCGACTCCATCTCCATCGCCGTCGTCGACTCCGTCTCCTTCATCTCCGTCGTCGACTCCGTCTCCTTCATCTCTGTCTCCGTCTCTTTCCTAAGGTTTCAGAGCACTTGAAGGTAAGCCTCAATCTCGGATTTTAATGTTCTGGAAAGCGGTTTTGAATCAAACTGCGGTTTTGATTTCAACTGGAGATTTGTCGGATTTATCTAGATGTATTGGGTTTGAATTTAGGGTTTGAAGTAAAACCCAATTTGGGACCCATAAATTTCAATAGTGCGAATCCGAGTTAGGATTGTGTCTGTTTTGATTTGTTTTGTTGTGGATTTTGCAGAAATGTCTCCAAAGACAAGAGGGGGACTTACGAAGAAAGGGACTTCAAAGGAAGATCTGACTTCAAAAGCGTCAAGTAGTACCTTGCTAAGGTATGCTGTGAGCGAGTCAGATAGTGGATCTGAATCTGAAAACGAGGCTACGCTATCGAAGGTATGTGATGAGAAAAATGTAATTGCTTGTGGAACATTTGGATACTGTCTAGGACAACTAATCCACTAGTATTGCCTAGGAAAACTAGTAGTACTGAGTATAACTGTTAGTAATTAGGAAAACTGTAACTACTTAGTATAACTGTTAGTAATTAGGAAAACTGGTACTACTGAGTATAACTAGGGTATACTGTGATTGAAATTCTGTTCGGATTGCAGGATAAAGAGGATTCAGATACCCTACCGATGCAGCCTCTGAAATTTTTCTTCCAACATACCCAATATAACCTGCAATGCAAGATCCAAACAAGGTGTGATTTGAGCAACTTCTTGGAGATCATTGAGGATTTTAAACCAGAGTTGGAATGGTTTAAAAAACATCCTCAATTTAAGCACTTCTTCCACATGGAGAAAGAACCAAACCGTAAGCTTCAAGGATTGTGGATGCTGCTGCTTCGAACTGTGTGTGTGGATAGGAACACAATTGTTTGGTTTGTTGTGAACGGCGTTCCGATCCGGTATTCTCTAAGAGAGCATGGTCTGATCAGTGGGTTGTACTTCCATGATTACCCCAACGGAATTAATCCGAAGATGAAGTTGAAGACATACACAAATCAGTTTAAGGAGAGGCAATTTCGCAATAAGAAAACCATAACTATCAAAGATGTCAAAGACAAGCTGCTTTCAATGAAGAAGAGTTCTCCTGATCGCCTGAAGATGGCGATCTTGTATTTCTTAAGCGCGGTACTCGGAGGTAAGGCGAAAGTTAATGGAAACATAGATCCATTCTTACTTAGAATGGCTTAGGATCCGGATTTGTGTAAATCATATCCGTGGGGGCGAATGACATTTGAGGATTCGGTCAAGGATGTTTATCACGTGATGAAACATATGAACGGTTCAGCGGCAGAGAAGTTGACCTTTCCTGGATTCGTAATTCCTTTGGAGGTAAGAATACTATTTTCTGAATATATTAATATTTTAATATTTAACCTATGACATACTATTTCTCTATATGTAGATTCTGGCTTTTGAGTGTATACCAAAGTTGAGGAAATCATTTAGAGAAGATGTTGAAGAGGTAGAAAAAGAGTGTCCAAGGATGTGCAAGCAGAAGTTCAAAGCTTGTAGTATGAAAGGTTGGCCCTTGGAAGAAATTTATAGGTCGCTTGATTCTAGTAAGGTATTAATTCAACTTAATTTTTAATTAGAAATCGTTTGGGTTAATGTTAACAGCTAATTTCTACTTGTTTACATTGATAGGATATTCATAGTATCTTGGAACCAGAATTGGAAGAAGAAGCTCTTTTGGCGCGTATCTTAGATGATGAAACAGCTGATGAAGCCTTGGACATGATCCAAGACAGTTGGAACCAGCATCTCGCAGCAAAGAAAAAGATATGTTGGGAAGAACTGTACGACTTAGATGTGGCTTCCCGAGCACCGATAGAGGAGCAACAAGAAGAAATTGGATTGGTTCAGGACTTGGAATCGGAAAAGAATCATGGTTTGGTTCAGCTTTTGAGAGATTTTGAAGATAGGCTGAGCCAAAGAATGACTGAGGGATTTAAGAAGGTTAATACTGCAACTAAGGATTTAGAGAAGAAGGTGAGGCGGTTAAGGAGAAAAGTGAGGGGTCTTAGAAGTGAAGTAAGAAGTCGAAGGGAGTATGAAGGGGCTGGGTTTGAGTATGAAGGGGCTGGGTTTGAGCAAGAAGAAGAGAAAGAGAAAGAAGAGATAGAGAAAGAGAAGGGAACAGAACAAGAAGAAGAAATAGAAGAAGAAGAGATAGAGAAAGAACCAGAGGAAAAAGAGAAAGAACCAGAGGAAGAAGAGCAAGAAGCAGAAAAAGAAGAAGATAAAGAAGACAGAGAGCAAGAAGAAGAGATAGAGAAAGAGAAGGACACAGAACAAGAAGAAGAGATAGAGAAAGATGAGACAGGGAAAAAGAAAGAAACAGAAGAAGAAGAAGAGAAAAAAACAGAAATGTCTGTTATTGTTTATCAGAGAAATCGGATTAAAGAAAACCTAATGGCTATTGTTGGTGCTGAAGCTTCAGAAAAAGGAGAAGGAAGCCAGATTGAAGCTGATGGGAACCAAGCACAAGAAGAAGAAGAAACTGGAGAGCAGAAGAAGAATCAGAGGAGTGCCACTCCAAGGAAGAGGAGGAAAACAGAACCATCACAATACAAGAAATATCCGTATACTAGCAAGGGGAAAACGCGAACAAGGACAAGAAAAGGGCCAAGACTGGTAAAGCTGAAATGGAGGATGGGAAGAAAAGGGCCATGGATGCTAAAGATGAGGGAAGAAGGACCAGGCAAAAATCAAAGAAGTGACGTGGTTTTAGAATGACTTAGGTAGTAAAAGTCTAGGATTGGATGCTATCTTGTTATGTTGAACTGTTGTTTATTGTAAACATGTGTTTTTAGGTACTTTGTGTACCGGGTTAATCTTTCTAATGTTGAACTCATATTCTATGATAATCTAATTTTGGTTCTACTGGTGTTATTAGGTACTACTAACTAACATGTGTATTCAACATAAAACAAACACGTTTTAAAAAAAATAAGAAAATAAAAATAAAACATATTTACGAAAAAAACATATTTAACACGTGCGCCGTCAAATGAATATAAAAATATATATTTTTTATTAATAGTTATACTTAGTTTTCGAGTAGTACCGCGTTACACATAGTTATATTTTGATATTTTTCACGTATTATTAGTCATACCTACGTAAAATTAACATTTTTCTAGTAGTATTGATCCAGTTGATCCATTTAAATATATTTACTATAGTTTCGTAAAGTAAAATGTCTGAAAATACCATGTTTGTTTGTTTGACATAACAATGAGTGCTTCTACTCATACATTAACATATGTATAAGGTATAGTTCTAGGTTCAAAATATGTTTTTGTAAAAGATCAGTATTTATAACAATATGTACCTAAGTATCAAGTAGACACAAATGTCCCATGAAGTAAAAGATACAGAAATTAACTAATAAGTAAAGAAAACGTAGGAAGAAAGAACACAAAATAAGCAACACAGTCATACTTAGTTATACGTAGTTATACCAGACAGAGAAAACATACAACACAAGTCACACAGTCATACGTAGTTATACGTAGTTATACCAGACAGAGAGAATTACCAAAATAAATCCCTCAGTTATACAGAGTAGTACCTAGTAATACCAGACAGAGAGAATAACCTAAATAAGACACCATTTGTACCTAGTTGGGATCGTGGACATTGGGATCGTTAACAAAATAGTCATAAAGACGTCCATGTCCTCTTCTTCTTCCTCTTCCTCTTCCTCTTCCTCGATATTCTCCAGCTGACGGGTACCGTGTTTGTTGAATTCTTCCTTTTTTAGTTTCGTGTGGCGGAGGCAAGCCGATCGAATGTCGTTCTTCGTCAGGTATCATCCAAGTTGACATATGGGGTACATGATATATTGTCCTGGTATATGCCAATACCCAATGCACCACCAAATAAAATTCGGAAGAAAACTCATAATGACAGACCTCCGTCTCTCCGCTTAATCGGATGATAGCTTGTATTGCATGCACGCATGGATACCTGTCTATATCAAAACGCTTGCAACTGCAAGTTTTCTGTCTCAAATTAACCACATAATTCTTTCCATCCCGTCCAATCACATTGTACTCACGGGTGAAGCCGTTTAACTCCTGCGACACTAGCTTCTTTCCAATCGGTACCGTGGACTCTATTATGTTGTGCACGTAAGGCACCAACTTCTGTGACTCGGGTACTTCACCGGAACTCCTCCTATGAATGTTGAACCATTCAGCCAATTTTGCCACGATTATATCAATCATGGGTAATAAAGTGTACTTCCTTGCCTCTACGAAAACGCCATTGATCGATTCTGCACTATTGGTGGTTACTATGTTGTACCTTTCTCCTGGAAAATAACATCTTGCCCATTTTTTCTCATCAACACTTTTATCGAGATACACGGCTGCAGAAGGATACCTTATTCTGAACGCACTATAAAGTGTTAGGAACTCAACCTCTGTATAAGCTTCAGCGCATTCCATGAACTTCCCCGCAACAGTTTTTTTCTTCGTACCAGAAACGCTTCCTTTCACATTCTGAGACAGATGGTATATACAATACCCATGTTGAGACAACGGGAACACCTCACGTATTGACTTAATAAGCCCTAGATTTCTATCAGATATAAAAACCATTTTAGGATGATCCGGTACCACTGATTTCAACTTTTTCATAAACCACATCCAACTTGCTTCTTTCTCACCATCAGCTACACCAAAAGCAATTGGATAATGGTGATGATTAGGATCTTGAGCCGTTGCAACAATTAGAACTCCACCATATGCATGCTTAAGGTGGGTGGCATCAACAATGATGACTTTTCTCATGGCTTTGAATCCTTCAATACAAGCTCCCAACGCAAAGAACAAATACTTAAACCTGTGTTCCTTATCCCATTTCACATAAGTTTGTGTACCCTCATTCATCTTTCTTAGCATATACATATAAGACTCCAACAACACATAACTCTCCTCTGGACTTCCCCGCACAACATTAGCAGCTTCTTCTTTTCCTCTCCATGCAGTAGAGTATGATATGTCAACACTAGCTTTTGCTTTAACCATCTCCATCAGATTTTTCGGTTTTGGAGTCTTAAAATTACCCGGATACTCTTCCTGCAAAATAGATGCAACTATTTTTGCTGTCCCTTTCCTTCTACTTATCCTTGTACTTGCATCAGCTCGAGAGCATGTATGCATCTTCTGGTAAGTTCTAACCGACCAACGATCTGAATCCGGAAGCGGAACAACTCGTAAATACCACTTGCAACCTTTTTTTGCTTCCATACATTTTAGCACATATCTTTTGGGACACGTCTTATTTACTTCATACTCAAAACAATTTCGATGTGAAGCTATTTGAACTAAATCTTTCACTTCTTGCCTACTTCCAAATTCTTGACCCAAAGTGATATCTATACCATCTTCCCATGCATTAGATACAAGCCCAGCTCCTTCCACAATATCTGCTCGCTCATTATCTTCATGCATACCAAGGTTATCCTCATTATCAAACTCTTTGTAATCTGTGATCAAAATAATGTCAAACAGTTATATATAGTTATACCTAGTTATACCTAGTTATACCAAACAGAGAGAACACACAAAATTAATCAAACAGTTATACCCAGTTATATTCAGTTATACCAGACAGAGAGAACACACAAAATGAGTTAGACAGTTATACCATATATTCCTTGTTGTACCAGCGCATGGTGTTCCGATGGTTCGTCTGTGTAAAGAGTTATCATACCATCCCCTAAAGCAACTTCACTTTCTCGAACCTCTCCTATCACTTGCACACATCTCTGAGTTTGATCCACATCTTTGATGAGCTCCACATGCAAAAGATTTCTACAACCATCTTGATTCACTTGCATGAGATAATTAAAAACGTCATCATCATTCGAGATATATGATGGTATTGTAACATTCAAAATCATCGGAAAGTAACTGAGTTTGAGCTGCGTTGTAGCTTCATCTATCATCATCTTTCTGCCAATTCTATCAACCAACGCCGAATAAGTGACTTCTTCCACTCCGGTCCGCATCGCTAAAGTGTGAACTTCAACTCT
Source organism: Pseudoturritis turrita (assembly GCA_900406555.1). Classification (NCBI taxonomy): domain Eukaryota; kingdom Viridiplantae; phylum Streptophyta; class Magnoliopsida; order Brassicales; family Brassicaceae; genus Pseudoturritis; species Pseudoturritis turrita. The sequence continues at coordinate 363,898 of OVBL01000705.1, forward strand.
TCCCGAGATCCATCTTGTGTAATCACCTTCCCTTGAATAACATCCTCCATAATCAAAACATATGATTGTGCAATTCATTGTCTCCTGCAAAAGAATAACAAATATCGTTAGTAATACCACTCAACTCTCAGTAGTACCAGTTGTCCCAGTAATACCAGTGATTCTCAGTAGTACCAGTTATCTCAGTAATACCAATGATTCTTAATAGTACCAGTTGACCCAGTTATACCTCTGCAGTTTTGATTTACCTTCGATTTAGTAGGATTCCGAACGACTCAGCTGCTATTTTAACACAACAATCATCACATCACCCTAATAGACTTATAAAACAAGTTCAATATATAAAAAAAACCATACAAAAAGAACAAATTTACTAATCTACAAAGAAAACTCCAAAAATAGAAGAAATCTTTAAAAAGAGGGGTTTCAAACCTAATCTAACCTTAAACACCAAAATTGTATAAATAATCCTCGGCGGTTTGGCTCTGTTTGTTGGACTAGTCTCTGTTTTTTCTTTCGACAGAAGAAGGAGAGAGAAACGAAGAGAGAGAAGAGGATTAGGTGGAGGAAGAAGAGAGGATAAGATGTTTTAGATTTAATTGGTTGTTGAGATATTAAATAATTGTTGTTGGGTATTTAATTAGAGAAGAATAAATAATAATTAAATAATAAAGGGTAGAGTGGAGAAAAATTGGATTTTCAAATTAGAAGGAGTAGTTAGATTTAGAGGAGGTAGTTAGAATAAGTTTTTTTTTAAAAGGTCATTTGAGATTAAGATCCAAATTTTTGAGATAATTACTATAACAATTTTGGAAAGTTGACTATTTTGTAGATGCTCTTTGTTTTATAACCTTGGAAAAAAAAATAATTACAAGATTGCCATTGGTAATAAAAAATATAATAATAAATAATAAAACTAATAAAAATAAAAAAATAAAATTCTAATAAAAACTCAAAATCTATTTTTTTATTTATCAATCCATGCTAGGATTGGTGATTGGGGGTCATTAGAAAGTCCATTTTATGAACTCATAAAAATGCGTTTGCGATCGGCGTTTACAAATGGCGTTTGCAATCAGCATTTGCGATCGCTGTTTGCGACCAGCATTTGTGACATGCGTTTGCGACTGGCGTTTGTGTTTGCAATTATGGTAGATTTTTTGGATTTTTAAGATGTTAAGGTAGAGTTATTTGCAGTATGTTAAATATAAGTATTATTAATGGTAGATTTGTTTTTTAAATGATGGTAGACTTGTATATCGACCGGCGTTTGCGATCCGCGTTTGCGTTAGAAATTCGTTGTATGTAACATACAAGTTAACATACAAGTTTACCATCATTGGATGTAAACATACAAATCTACCATCATTGTAAACATACAAGTCTACCATCATTGTAAACATACAAGTCTACCATCATTGTATTTAAACATACAAGTCTACCATCATTGTATTTAAGCATACAAATCTACCATCAGTTTGATAAACGATACAAGTCTACCACTAAAAATCTACCACCACAGTAACCAATAAATCTACCAAGTGAATGTTGTTTTAGTAAACTGAAAAGATTGAATTACTCAACCGCCACAAGAAATAAGTCTACTACTATATTATAAATTTGTCATCACTAAAAATATATCTACTATCATATGCAAACCGTGCATAAGTCTATCGTCAATGACAATAAATCTACCACACAACTTTAATCTACCATCAACACATTAAATCTACCATCATTACATATCCATATCACGGTTGATAACTTTACCACCATTAACAATAAATCTACCACGGCTCAACTAATTTACCGCCAGACAAAATAAATTTACCAATCGATAATAAATCTATGAGATAAATCTACCATTCGACCAATAAGTCTATCATCCAAAAACAAATCTACCACCGTTGGTCTTAAATCTACCACTCCGAAACATCTCTACCACAACGGAAATATAAGTCTACAAAACAAATATACCATTTCTCTAATAAACCTACCAACTGAAAATAAGTCTACCAATACTCAGCTAAATCTACCGTCACAAGACCGGTAGACTTATTTGTTTTGGCACCCATTTTTTTGCCCACTTGTCAAAAAAAAGTAATGGCATTTTTTGTAAATACGTTTTTTGTCAACAAATGAAATAAGGATAAAATAGGTACACAAAGTTGTTGTTGTTATTTTGAAAGATTTGCATCATTTTAGTTAATATGAGACTTTAAAAGGTTGTTATAGTTAATCTCCCTAAATTTATAGTGATTTGATAATGGAGCAAAGACAAAAAAAAACAAAAAAGAAAAAGAGGGAAAAATATATGCTTTCGTATCCAAATCTCTAATCTAGTATATATGTATTTTGAAGGGAAAATGATTAAAAAAATCTCTACTTTTTGAAAGTATTCATTTAATACCCAAATTTTTTTCTAAATCGTTTTATTCTTTTAAAATCAGAAAACTTCACAAATAAATACCAAACTTTTTAAAAAGTGTTCATTTTGAACCTCAAATGTTAGTTCTATCAAATAGTTCAAATTTTGTTCTTAATATTAACGGAGGATGACGTGACATATACAATTAACGGAATTGAATAAAATTGATCCGCTTCACTTAACCAAATCTACCATAAACCATGATAACTTAAAATTAAACATTTGAGTGATAAATCAGAAGAGATTGTCATTCTTTTCTTGTCTCAGTTTATTTCGGGAATAACAAATAAGTATAAATATCACAACAGCTGCCTGTAATAGAGAAAATGAGTGTTCGCGATGAAGATGACTTAATGTTGCATATGACCAATACTTATTAATTTCCTAAATTTATGAGAATCGAAATAAAAATACATATTCCAATGAAAGAGTATAACAAATTGTGATAAAGAGAGTTTTTAGATTTACATTCTCCGAGTCGTTTCTTCAATACTTATTCAAACGTAGTTATTCATTATCTATCTTGAACTCTTTGTTTCTAGCATATATCATATTAAATTGGTCTCGAGCTTCTATCATTGTTTTGTTTTGCCAAAAAAGTTTTTAATGGTTTTTTTCTTTTTCAAAAAAAGATTTGAGGAGCTGATAAAAATACGATTTACTTTCTAAATAATTTCTTCTATATTGTTCTCTATCTCGTTTAAGATTAATTTTAAGTTCTCATGATTTGATTTAATTACGTGAAACGAATCAATTTTATTCAATTTCGTCAATTGCATATGCCACGCCATCCTCCATTAACAGATTAAAAATGGTGTTTTGACCATTTGACATAACTAACAGTGAAGTTCAAAATAAACACTTTTAAAACAGTTTGGTATTTATTTGTATAGTTTTCTATTTTTAGAATATTAAAACGATTTCTAAAAAAACATGGATATTAAATGAACACTTTTTAAAAAAGAAGAGTTTTTAAGTCATTTTTCCTATTTTGAATAAATAATTCTTCTACACACTTTTTTGCTTCTTCTACAAGCATTCTAAAACCTGTCTTTTAAAACCCTAGAAGAAAATTTCCTCGTTCAATTGAGCTTGACATGGCGTCCAGGAGATTGTCGAAGTCTGCTTCGGCAGCCATCAAGGCGCACTATGCTTTTTCTAGGCCCTCCCTCCTTTTTCGTTCTCGCGCTATCTCTGCCTCCAATCTTTTTCTTTTGCGGGCAAATTCTTTCATTGGAGTTTCGGAAAACGGCTTCACTTCTCATGGCCAACTGTTACCTCTTTCTTTCCAATTCCCTTCTCTGCGCTGTTTCTCGGATACTGCAGATCAGGTTCGTGTTTGGTTACATGTGGATTTTCAGTTTAGCTCAGTGTTACTGGTCGATACTGATTCAATATGTCGTTTAGACTGGTTATTAAGTCGATTATCATTGGTGGATGGTGATTATCTTAGTTTTTGCCTTTTGGTGATAATTTATTGATTTGTCATATGAAATCCAGGAGAAACTTGGAATCTTCACTCTCGATTCTTATAATATCATTGCATTATCTTCCGCTCATGTGTATTATTCATTGTGCTCTGGCTGCGTATTTCCAAAGAAAGAGTGTTAAAATGCAGAGGGGGTATTAAGGCTTGTAATTATTTATATCTCTGAAACATATGAAAAAGTTGCTGAGAGATTTTAAACCTTGTGAGGTTGGCCCAACGAATTGTAGGAGGGGATGTCCCTGAACCTCTCTCGAATCGGAAGGTTCCTATTGCCTTGAGTCTGTTAATTGGTTAAATAACCTTTTCTCCTCCAATTTTATTTAACATATGCTTGGCTTGGTTGCTTTATAATGTAGTTGATTTCTCTCGACATGGGTTCACTGTTTGCTGGTGCCATATATACGGGAGAGTTTGCGCAAAGGTTGAAAGCAATAGTAGAGGAAGTAACTGCTTCTAATGGGCAGACAATCTTGTTCATTGATGAAATCCACACTCTTCTTAGCGCAGGTAGGTGGCCTTTCATTAGTAAACCTTGTTTATCCGTTTTCGCCAATGTTTTGTTGCTGTTAGGATGAAAACTAATGAATATTCTTTCCGTTGGGTAGGAGCTACTCGTGCAACTACACTGACCGAATACCGCAAATACATAGAGAAAGATCCAGCTCTGGAGCGTAGGTTTCAGCAAGTGTTATGTGGTCAGCCATCTGTTGAAGATACCATCTCGATTCTTTGTGGGTTAAGAGAGACCATGGTGTTAAGATATCATACGGTTCCCTTGTTTCAGCAGTGGTTCTCGCTGACCGCTACATCACTGAACGATTTCTGCCAGACAAAGGTATACACTTGCAACTTCCCCTCATTCTTTACCAGTTTTTTCTTGGGAATAGCATTGTTTTTCTTAAGATGAAACTTGTTTGTTTCAGCTATTGATCTCATTGATGAAGCTGCTGCAAAGCTGAAGATGGAGATCACTTCTAAACCCATTGAAATCGATGAAATAGACAGAGCTATCACCGACCTGGAGATGGAGAAGCTTTCTTTGAAAAACGATACTGATAAAGCTTCGAAACAAAGGCAACATTATCTTGAGGAAAAACACAAAGAATTCAGTGACCAATGGGAGGAAGAAAAGTCTATACGTTCATTGCAAGAAGAGGTAAAATCTAAGAACAAATGTACGTACGCTATTTGGGGTAAACGACAGAAAAATAATATCGTACAAGATACTCAAACAGTTTCTTGATATAGCTCGTTGTGGTTGCTTATGTTGTGATATATATATCAACCTTAAAACATATATGTTTTATGTTTTACAAATGGATAGAGTGAACCAGGAAATTGTATCCGCTGTATGTGATGAATATGATCAAAACCGTGTTCATGAGCTTTAAGTATGGAATACTTACATCCCTCCAACGCCAGTTAGAAGAAGCTGAGAAGAATCTCACAAATTCCCGAGAGCTTGAGCAGTCACTACTCCGAGAAGAGGTAACCGATCTTGCCATAGCAAAGATAGTAAGCAAGTGGACGGGTATTCCACTATCGAATCTTGAGCAATTAGAGAGAGAAAAGCTGGTCATGTTACAAGAGAGTAGTTGGTCAAGACAAGGCTGTAGAATCTGTAGCAGATCTTGTCCGTTGTTCAAGGGCTGGTCTTTCTGATCCTAACCGCCAGTAGCCAGTTTTATGTTCATGGGTCCAATAGGTGTTGGCAAAACCGAGCTTGCTAAGGCTCTTGCTGGATACCTTTTCAACACTGAAAAGGCAATGGTGATGATCGATATGAGTGAGTACATGGAAAAACTTTCAGTCTCGCGGCTCGTTGGTGCACCTCCTGGCTATATTGGTTATGAAGAAGGTGGGCAATTAACCGAAGTTGTTCGCAGGCGACCTTATTCAGTGGTTCTGTTTGATGAGATCGAGAAAGCCCACCATGATGTCTTTAATATCTTTCTACAACTACTAGACGAGAGAAGTATAGAATATCATAAATATTAAAGTAAAGTCTCCACCAAACATGGCTAAAGACACTCCACCAAACATGGCTAAAGTTCCTCCATTAATTCCACCTTTGCTCACGATCCTCCATCAACTCCACTTATTCTCATTGGTGTATATTATATTCCCATTCTATTGTGTATATAACTGAACTTCGGAAATTCAATCAAATCATTTAATACCATAATCAATATGGTATCAGAGCAGTGAAAGAAAAAAAAATCTGCTTTCTTCTTCTCCTTTCTTCCTCTCGCTTCTCTTTCTCTCCCTTAGCTGCCATTAATATCTTTTATTTTCCAGAAATCACCATGTCTACGGAGAGTCCTAACCTCACCTCTTCCGCTGAAACAACTACTATTTTTAACTCTCGAGAACCGTCGAGCACCCTTCTATCCCTCAACATGTCGAATATTACCAAGCTCACTAATCTCAACTATATCATGTGGAGTCGCCAGATCCGTGCAACACTTGAAGGTCACGAACTCCATGAATTTATTGATGAATCAACGATACCTCCATCTGCAACTATCACTGTTGGTGAACAGACTTCACCGAATCCAGCCTTTGCCCCATGGAGGAGACAAGATCGGCTTCTCTACAGTGCAATCATAGGCTAGATCTCTTTACCCATTCAACCGGTGGTATCCAGCGCTATCACGACCTGTGAAGTCTGGCAGATCCTTCTTGCCATGTTTGGCAATCCTACTCGTGGTCACATCCGTCAACTAAAATACCAGATCAAAACTGTGTTAAAGGAACCAAGTCTATCCGTGAGTATCTTCGTCTTATCAAAACAAAAGCCGATGAACTGGCTCTACTTGGAAAACCTCTCGATCCAGAGGATCTTACGGAGCAAATCCTTGCTGGTTTAAGCGACGACTACAAACCAGAGGCTGATGCTGTTAACAGTCGTGATACACCAATCTCTTTCCCCGAGTTACATGAACGTCTTCTTAACCGTGAAGCAATGATACTCTGCACTGAGTCAACTGTTGTACCAGTTGTACCTATTACAGCTAATGCTACCGACTCGCGTCCACGCCAACAACATCACTTCAACAACCATTGGAGGCAAAACACAAACCGTCCTAATCATTCCCAAGCATTTAACAGCAACAATCGCTTTTCATGGCCCTATCTAGGTCGTTGTCAGGTTTGTGGCACACAAGGACACAGTGCCAAATACTGTCCAGAGTTTCGTATAGTTCGTGGCTCTACTTCTGGTCCATCTCCTCAACCCACTTGGCAGCCATCTAACCTTCAACAGTCATGGCAACCAAGAGCTAATGCTGCCATGATGTCCGGAGACTCATCTACATGGCTGGTTGATACCGGAGCCTCACACCACATGACCTCTGATCTGTCCAATCTATCTCTTCGTACACCTTACAATGGTGGTGATGATGTCATTCTTGGTGATGGATCAGGACTATCCATATCACACACTGGTTCTTTATCTCTCCCTTCTTTTACACGTCCTTTCTTTCTAAATAATGTTCTTTATATTCCCTCTTTAGACAAAAATTTAATCTCGGTCTTCCAATTATGTTCCACTAACAATGTTGCGGTTACTTTTACTCCAACCTACTTTCAGGTACGCGATCTGATTACGGGGGCGATTCGTATCGAAGGCAAGCCTAAAAATGGCACTTACGAGTGGCCACAACATCCATCCTCCATGCCACCATCTCTTGCTTATGCTTCGGCTATCAAAACTTCTATGTCAGATTGGCACTCTCGTTTAGGCCATCCGGCTTTACGTATTCTTCAAACTATTATCTCAAACTTTGATTTACCTTTGTCTTCTAAAGTTTTACTAAACAAGCCTTGTAGTGCTTGTTCTACTACTAAAATGCATAAGTTGCCTTTTACCAATTCAACTCTTACTTCCTCTCATCCTCTTGACATTATTTTCTCGGATGTTTGGACTTCGCCTTTGTTTTCAATAGATGGTTTTAAGTACTATGACATTTTTGTAGACCATTTTACACAGTATACTTGGTTATATCCCTTAAAACAAAAATCACAAGTTTTTGATGTTTTTACAAAGTTTAAAGCGTTGGTTGAAAATCAATTTCAATCAAAGCTTAAAACACTGTATACAGATAATGGTGGTGAGTTTGTTGCACTACGAGCTTTTCTCTCTAGTCATGGCATTGCTCACTTCACTACTCCGCCTCACACGCCGGAACACAATGGCATCGCTGAGCGTAGACATCGACATATTGTTAAAACTGGTCTTGCTCTCTTGACTCATGCTTATATGCCTAAGTCCTGTTGGACATATGCACTAGCAACGGCAGTATATCTTATTAACCGCATGCCAACTCCAAATTTGTCTCTCAAATCACCTTTTCAATGTCTTTTTGGACAAGCTCCAAACTTTTCAAAACTTCGAATTTTCGGTTGCTTGTGTTTTCCGTGGCTTCGTCCATATGCATCACATAAACTTGACCCTCGCTCCACACCATGTGTATTCTTGGGTTATTCAACAACTCAAAGTGCATATTTTTGTCTAGATCGAGCAACCTCTCGTATTTATACTTCTCGACATGTGGTTTTTCATGAATATGTTTTTCCATTCTCAATGCCTAACCCTATAACATCAACTTCTTCTGATGATTTTGAAATTTCAGAAATATCACAGGCTTCCACTCCTATTGTTTCCATTATTCCTATATCACCTACATTGTCGCCTCTTTCTCAAACAGCGACTGAGATTTCTTCTGGCTCAAGCACAATCCCCACAACAGATACAACAACCAGACCAACATTTTCTGCCAATAAGCCAGTAATTCAACCTGCATCTACGGTTGTACCAGCTCCTGTGACCGCTCATGTACCAGTCCCTATTGTACCCACTATTGTCACAGCTGCTCACTCCGCTCCAGTTCCCACACGAACATCTCAACAACAACGCAAACCTGTCCAGAAACTCAATCTACGTGCCTCTGTCTACTCCCTCAATGAAGTAATTCCCACGACAGTAGCACAAGCCCTTAAAGATCCTCGTTGGCCTGCTGCTATGAGTGAAGAGATCAATGCACAACTCCAAAATCATACTTGGGATTTAGTATCTTCTAACCTTGCCACAAATATTGTAGGTAATCGGTGGGTGTTTACTATTAAAAGACATGCTGACGGTTCTTTTGACAGGTTCAAAGCTTGACTCGTTGCTAAAGGCTTCAATCAACGCCCTGGCATAGACTACCATGACACATTCAGCCCCGTTGTTAAACCAGCCACGATCCGCCTTGTTCTTAGTATCTCCGTCTCATGCAACTGGTCCATTCGGCAATTTGACGTTAACCATGCCTTCCTACAAGGCAAACTTGAAGATGACATTTATATGATGCAACCATTAGGATTTATTGACAAGGATAATCCCCATGCGGTCTGCAAATTAAAAAAGGCAATATATGGACTCAAACAAGCTCCCCGCGCTTGGTACAATGAGTTACACTCATTCCTACTTCAGTCTGACTTCACAAACTCTCTAGCTGATGCAAGTCTCTTCATCTACAACAAAAATGGAGTTCTCTTATACATGCTGGTCTATGTAGACGACATAATCCTCACTGGAAACAATTCCCACCACTCAACCTCTTCATCGACTCACTTTCCAAGCGTTTCTCTCTCAAAGACTTGGGATCTCTTTCTTATTTTCTTGGTATAGAAGCTCATCGTTCGTCTCAAGGTTTGTTACTAACTCAAACTCGTTATGTTGCAGATTTACTTCACAGGACAAAGATGACGGGAGGCAAATCAATCACCACACCGATGTGTCCTCACACATCCCTCACACTCTCCTCGGGTACATTGCTGCCAGATCCAACTCAATATCGAGCAACTGTTGGAAGTCTTCAATACCTTTCACTTACTCGTCCGGATATTTCATACGCTGTAAACAAAATGTCTCAATTTATGCATCAACCAACAAACATTCATTGGCAAGCTGTGAAACGTATTCTGCGATATCTCTCAGGAACATCTTCCCAAGGCATTTTCTATTCAGCGCATAACACACCAGCCCTACATGCTTTCACCGACGCAGACTGGACTGGAAACCGCGACGACTATACGTCAACTGGTGCTTATATTGTCTACTACGGCCGTCATCCAATTGGCTGGTCTTCTAAGAAACAAACAGGGGTTGCACGATCATCCACCGAAGCCGAGTATCGCTCTATTGCCAACACAGCATCTGAGGTATGCTGGATCACTTCTTTACTCACTGAAATGGGCCTCAAGACATCTGCAACACCAGCCATATATTGTGACAATATTGGCGCTACTTATCTTGCTGCAAATCCAGTATTTCACTCTCGCATGAAATATCTAGCCCTCGATTATCACTTTGTGCGCAACCATGTTCAAGCAAGGAATCTTCGAGTAGCTCATGTGACATCCGCGGATCAACTGGCTGATGCACTTACTAAACCTCTCCTGCGGGCTCGCTTTCAAAATCTCTGTGTCAAGATCGGCCTCGCCACCGGCGGTCCGTCTTGAGGAGGCGTATAGAATATCAGAAATATTAAAGTAAAGTCTCCACCAAACATGGCTAAAGACACTCCACCAAACATGGCTAAAGTTCCTCCATTAATTCCACCTTTGCTCACGATCCTCCATCAACTCCACTTATTCTCATTGGTGTATATTATATTCCCATTCTATTGTGTATATAACTGAACTTCGGATATTCAATCAAATCATCTAATACCATAATCAATAGGAAGAATAACCGATTCTCATGGAAGGACGGTAAATTTCACAAACTGCTTTGTAATAATGACGTCTAATATAGGATCTCACCTCATACTCGAGACTCTTGGCAACAATGAAGGTAGCAAAGAAGCTGTTTATGAGATGATGAAGCGACAAGTTGTGGAGTTAGCAAGACAAACTTTCAGGACAGAGTTCATGAATAGAATTGACGAATACATAGTTTTTCAGCTGTTGGATTTAAGAGAAATCTCCAAAATCGTGGAGCTTCAGGTAATCCACCCTTCATTTTTCGTATTTAGTTTTCAGAATCTTTATTCTTCAATCCGTAAATTAAGCTAAATGCATTAATTATTACCATTCAGAGCAGATGAGACGACTAAAGAATAGATTGAAACAAAATAGAATAAGTCTTGAGTACACAAAGAAAGCGGTACAACTTCTTGCTCAGCTTGGGTTCGACCCCACCAATGGGGCAAGACCGGTAAAGAGAATGATCGAAGATATGGTGAAGAAGGAGATCGCCTTTAAAGTTGAGAAAAGAGATTTTGTAGAGGAAGACACTATTTTTATCGATGTTGACCAGACAAACAAAAAATTGGTCATCAAGAAACAAGCTCGAGAATAATGCTCATGTTGAAGAAATGGCTTCTTGATCATTCAAACGATTCGATTAGCGTTTTCAACTCTTTGTTCTATAGTGCTTTGTCTTCTAACACGTACGATGATGATGTTTAAGAGATTATATTTTTCCCCAAAAAAAACAAATGGGGACTACTTCTTCGTCTATAAGCATTTGAAATTAAAACTTGGATTGGTGATAATGAGTTCAAGATAATTGATGAAGCGTTTAGTAGGACATACGTAATACTATTATAGAGTTTTGTTATAGATCTGATTTCTTAAGGAGATGGAACTTGAAAATCTTACCAAATCAAAAGTTTAATAGATTAACCACGTTCTCTATCACCAAAATTGAATCTTTATTTTTATGAATACATCGATTTGGCAAGTCAGGATTTGGGTGTCCCGGGAATGTAACTATACCATACAATTGTTGGCTCATAAACATATAAGATTTTTCCATTTTGTCTCTTGACTCGACTCGGGTCGATGAACTGCTGTAACCATTTTTATTTTATTTTTTTTAAAAGAAAAAGATGACAAAAAATTGTCCAAACCAAAACCACCGAAACTGTTTAAAAAAGCGTCTAAACCACCAAATCAGAAAAGCAAAAGGGCCTAGATACGGCTCGGTAAAAAAACCGAATCCGAAATCCGAATTCAAACCCGAATTCGATCGGGTTCAGTTCTAGAAAAATATCCGAAGGAGGCTTAAAGGTTAAGTACTTCGGGTATCGGGTAATACCCGAACCGAATTGAAATCCGAACTAATACCCGAAAAACCCGAAGTTAACTAAACCCATTAATCTTTTTAACATAAATTCGGATACTTTCGAGTACTTTCGGGGAGTTTGAGTATTTTTTATACGGGTTTTTGGTTAATTCGGATACTTTTGAATATTTTCGGATATTTTTGGTAGTTTTTTACCGGGTTGTTCGGATAATTTAGAGTATTTTCGGATACTTGTGAGGAGTTCTTTTCCGGATTTTTAGGTAATTTCGGGTATCGGATAAAACCCTAACCCAAACCGAACTCAAAAATAACCAAACCGAATCCGACCAAAAAAAAATCGAATGAGACTTATAGGGGTACCGAAAACCCAAAAGACCTAAATGCCCAGCCCCATGCCCAGAGGTAGGATCGTTTAGGGCACTTTAGTCTGTATTCTCGAATGGGTAAACGAGAGAAGAAACCCAATCGACGTCGCCACAAAGGAGAATTCTCGAATGATTTCTACGAGCATCAACCGCCGGCTGCTACCTCCGTCGACGACGAAGATGTAGAGCACTCTGAGGAAGAAGAAAGTGAGGGACACGACGAGCTCCAGTCATCGGATTTGCCCTCAAAGTTCCTTCTCTACCAACAATCGGTGCAGGTAATAGTAACTCCGCGACTCTGTGCTTCGCCTTTTTAGGTTCCGAGATTGCATTGACTGCATCTTGCTGCTTTTTAGGTCTGTGATGGGTCCTTTGGTTTATGGAAATACAAAAATTTCTCTGTACGAAAAGAAGCACTAAGTTTTAACCCACCCATTGAGTTGTGTGTTTTGGTGCAGTCACCGAAAGGAGACATAAGCTACTTGCACAAGTTCTTTTTGATGTATGTGGGTGGAAGGCAGCCCCTTCATTTTTCAGGAAGATTTCTGGGGCACTGCTCTTTTAAGGTAAATACATGAGGTACCTATTTTGTTTCACTAAATGGTACCAAAAATATAGCTTTTTGTTTCTCGCCTGGTTTAATGGTCATCTTGAATGCTCTCGCCGGCGAATACCTTTTTACATGCTAATAATTTGATCGTTTTGAATAGTGCCGAGTGGCTGAAGGCTGACACAAGGCGGACTGCTATAGGTCTAGATTTGGACCTTTAGGCACTAGAATGGTGTATGGATAACAATATCAGTAAACTTGGTTCTGATGGGTATTCAAGAATGTCGCTTTTCCATGGGAATGTTTTGAGCCCTCTTGAAGCTAAGCAAGTGAAATCCAAATCCCACGAGCTGATACAAAATATCAGCTTGGATGATTGTGATAATGAAGATTTGGCTGAACCTAGAGTTGATTCCTTAGACAAAGATGGACCTGATTCATTACCGAAGAGGGATATCGTGTGTGCTTTCAATTTTAGTTGCTGTTGTCTTCACAAACGCTCGGATTTGGTTTCTTACTTCAAGAATGCACATGACACTTTGTCCAAGAGCGGCGGTATTTTTGTGATGGATTTATATGGAGGTGCTTCTGCTGAGGGACAGTTGAAGCTTCAACTGAAATTCGCGAGTTTCACGGTAAAACGCTAATTCATAGACTTAATTTGGTAAAGGAGGGTGCAGAGCCATAAAGATGAAAGTTCCTAGGAATAATCGTTCTAACGATTGTCCATAACATTTGGCAGTATACATGGGAGCAGGCTGAGTTTGACATTGTAAGTCGCAAGACGAGGATCAGTCTGCACTATCACCTTCAGAAGCAGAACAGAAAAATTCGCCATGCTTTTTCGTATAGCTGGAGACGTAAGCGCATGTAGTCTTCTTCGACATCCATTCTTTCTCCAAATTGGGATAGTCATAATTACTATCTCCCACAAGCCTGCTTAGCTTTTTTAGATAACTTGATAAGCGTAGGATGATCTGTCATCTTAGGTTCCTGCATCCCCTGGCTTTTGGTTTTTTGGTTGGTTGGGTGAGTTAGATATCCTCTAGTGCAGCCACTATGGATCAAAACTCACACAAGCATGTGCTCAAGTGTAGGCGATATCTAAGTTCTTATGTTAGTGAGTTATCCTTGTGTTGGTGGATAAGTAGCAGAGATATTTAATGTTATGTTCGGGTCAAGACATATTCCTGCTTTCCTTAATGTCTAATTCATTTATTGTCCTTGCACTCTAGAACATGGATCTATGTTTCACATTAAGTGCCTGAGAAATATTTCATGGGTCTTCTGTTCATGTGTGTAGGTGGTCATTGCCGGAGATAAAGGACTGTATGGAGGAAGCTGGGTTTAGATCAGTCCATCTTTGGCTCAGAGAAATGCCGGACGCTTCTGAAATGCGTAGAACAGATGGGTTTGGTGCAGGACGTGATATCAAATACGAAGAAGTCAAGAACTTTCAACAGTGCGATGCTTGGAATGCTTACATTGTTGCGGTCAGTGTCTAGTTTTGTGTACCAACCCGGTATGGTTTAGTCTTTAACCGAATCCAACCCCGCTCTGAACCGATGCCTAGAGAATAAGTTTTGCTTTCTATCTTTTGGTCTAAAGCTATGAAACCTGACACTAGCCATTTAAATTCAGATCCTCGATCGATTTTACATCTGGTCTTTATTTCTGTCACGCACTGGTTTATTTCAATGCCCCAATAATCAAGGAGAAGTTGGCAAAATTCTCCACTCCCTAGATTTGTCATGTGGTCGGTGTTGAAGCTGTTAAACAGTTGCGTTGATTCCATGATTTTAAACCTTCGCTTGTATTTTACATAAGAGTACATATAGTGTTCTCTATATTACCATCGGACTGTTTCCGGACAGGATTGAATAAGTCCGGAGCTCCCGATGACACTCTAGCAAAGACCAACTGCTGACGATTTCACATTTACCGCAAAATTACCGATGAATCAGGAAAATTAAATAGTAAAGACACTCGAGTGTCATAATGATATGAGCATCCAGATCAGTGAGGCTTATAAGTGTCGCTTTGCTCATGGCTTTTGGTAGAGGTACATCGCAATACATACAGAGTAAAAGTTCAGAGATAATGCAACAAAAATGTAAATCCAAATTATACCATTGGAGAAAAGTTCGTACATCCTATAAATACAACGAAAAAGTTTGAGATGATGCCATAAAAGAGACATGCCTAACTATTTCATTGGATGTAAAATCGTAAATGTTGATAAGACACACACACACTCACTATTTACACATCTCCTTATCCCTCCCAAAACTTACAAGTTACATTTCTGTTTCTGTATTAAACCAGGGAGGGACTCAAAAACTCCTGCATAAGTCTCTATCTAAAACTATTTCCATCAAATCACAAAGCTGAATCTTCTTCATTAGCTAATCGCCGGATTCCAGCTGTTTTCTGTAAACTACCAGAGGAACAAAGTTTCCTCCTTTTTCTGCTAATCTAAAAGACTAAATCCAAAGAACTAAATGGAAAACTCTCTAACTTTATGTCAAAGAATGGGTAAAATCCCCGAACTAGGAGCCGCAACATGTAGTTTCTGGTTCCCAGGACTGCCAAAAGGCAACTCAAGGAGGCCGAGAGAGAGTAGAGAAAAAGAACCTTTTTGTGTATGCAGTTGTGTTTCAATTCTCATTGTACACACCTTTCTTAAGTTTCTCGTTCTCTGCTTCCTTCTGTGCTCTCTTCTTCTTAAACTCGACTTGCTTGCAGTTTTCCTCGTGTGACCGCACAAATATTCTAACAAAGTTGTGCAGAGTGGATACAACTGCAGATTCAGAATCAAACACAAGGAATTTGTTTCTCATAGGTCAAGCCAGGGACAGAAAGGACAAAACTCCAAAACCCAAATGGAGAATATGCATAGAAAACAAGATATAAGAGGAAAAGAAACCAAATTGGTTGTTGGAGTTTGCATCGAAATGTTACCTTGCTCAAATGGGACACGAGCTGGATCCTCTCCAAAATATAATGCCAAGGCATCAGCGCTTCCACCCTAAGACATCCATGAGAAAAACATCGGATTAATAGCGCCAAGCTTTTTAAATGTTGAAAGTAAAGTGCTTCAGAAGCAATAAAGAAGGGAGTCCTACCACAGTCGAATAAAGAGAAGCCAAGGACCTAACTTCTCCTTCAGCATAACTAAGAAACTCTCTCAAGTTCTGCATAAACAAGTACAAGGCTAAGCAGATGATAAATCAAGAGCAATCACTAGCTACAAAAGCTTCTCAAATATCTAATTTAGCTTACCATACGAAAGTGTTTTGATACTGGACCATCAGTTTCAGATGCAGTCAATTCTTGAACAACTTTCTCCAACCCTTTGCTAATTGCTTGCATCTCCTCTGCCAGATATTTTAGTTGAATCTGCCATCAAAGAATATTGTCAGAGAGATAATCACTGAAGGCTCGAAGGGGTGTTTTTTAAAGAAAAGCAAAACTACCTTTGTTGCAGCCTGCAAGCTCACCAGGTCTTTCGGAAAATCAAGTAGCTCTGGAAGTTTTTCGGCGAGCACCTGAAAATACATACATGGAAATGTGTTTGTGAGAGAAACCATTAGCATAACATACAAATATGAAGACTAACGCATGTAAAGAATATAGTATACTAGTTAAGAACTAAGAGATTTGAATATTAAACCAAAAACTGAAAAAGAGTGGGAAACGATTGAAAAATATCCTACCTTACAGAGATAGTGCATCAGAGTCATCTTACTGTTGCGGGATCTAGTGTCAGTGAGTTTTAGAAGACTATCCAAGCGAAATCCGATAGCTGACCCTGTCAAAAGAGAAGAAATATATAAAGGACATTGTGAAGGGTGAACTCAATCTCTTGAATAGAACCAATGTCTCTATTTAAGATAAAACTATGCGGCAGTCTAAAGGCAATAGGTATATGCTCACCCCTTGCAGTGCCGTGGTTCAAGGCATTGCCCAAGGAAAGTATAGTTTGCATAATTCTTTTTAGTTTAACCGAGCCTCTAACCTGGAAAGTGTAACATGCAATAGAGTCAGAGTGGAAAATCACCAACATGAATCTCTGTGGTTCACTAACTATTTGCACGAAAAAACGGACTTGCCTCGTTGGCTGCACTATGTATGATATTTAAACCTCTTCTAAGATCAGTAACCTGAAGAAAACAACCATTTACAGAAATAAGAGTCAGTTTTTTAGAAACTAGAAAGCATTCAAAAAATACAATCTCCAGTCGATTCTCCTACCTGGGAGTGGAACTGAATCTTGAATGAGAAAACTCTTAGCTTGGTCTCCACTCGAGGAACTTTCAGCAATTCTAAAAAGAACTATCACAAGAAAAGTCCGAAAATAGATGTCAGTACGGAACTGAGAGATGAAAGTGAATTTTGATGAAGGTTGATACCAGGAAATCAGTAAGTATAGTTCTGACTATATAGGTGCACATCTATAAGATTGTTCATTTGTATCTTGTTCTGGTTGTTGATTTATTTATATTAAATTTTCTCAGAAGGAATGATGGTTGGTCAGCCAAGAAAGACGAGAATGGTCATGTAAAACTCGAAAAGGAACACCCAGAAAATTGTTCAAATATGAAAGTGGAGGCACCCGACCAACCTGCTCACACCGTCCCAAAGTTTCCTTATTTCCAGTGTAGCCCTACGAAAAGCAAGAAAACCAGGACACGAGATATAGCATCAGTGTACTCACAAACGAAGCTATCGCCGGATGATAATTACTTCTAAATTTTAGTGATACAGAAGCAGAAACTTTAGGATAAGAACCTGAAATAAAAATACCTTCAGCAACTCTGTTTCTTCTTTTGTTGGACAAAATTTGATTAGATTGTCAACTTGATCAACATCTATCACCGACTCATCCAATGCAAGAACAGAACTCTGTAACCCAAGATTATTCAGGTAAGGGTATATGGTTTGAACAGCTCTTGCTTAAAAGATGAGAGCAGATGGAATTTTGTTTTAACCAAACAGTGAAGCTTAAGACAGAGACCAAGTCAAGAACTTGTTGCGCAATAAGAAAAATCTTTGTGCTTACCATCAAATCAGGCAAAGGTATTTTAACTTTTGAAAGCATGATCTCACAGTTGTATGCTCGTCTGAGCTCAATCTGCAAAACTAATAGACAAAGTTAGATGACGAAAATAGAGTAACTGTCAGCTATATTCTAACAGATGTATCCATGGATCTTTAATTCAGGATGTGAAACTTGGAAAATTAAAAGATTTAAGAAGTTTGAGAACAGCAAAATGCTCATTGCAATCAATTACCAGCTGCACTTTCTCAGCTTTAGGTCGGGCACGTCGACCTGATTTCCCACCTTTACTTTCATTGTCAGAGCTAGGATTCGCTGCTGAGAAAAGTTTCTCAAGCTCAGAGATGTCGAACTCTGGAGCACTAGAATTGAAAAGACACAATTAGAAGATGCCGGATTTAATATAAGAAAGAAAATCACAAACTTGTATAAAGGAAAAACTGAAGATATAATCATACGTAGCAGCTTCGTCAGGTTTCTGCGCTTCAGCCCATAAACTTCCTTGCACTGCCCTAGTAAGCTTCAACCAATGATACGGTTTCAAGTTGGCCTTTCTCGTTTGACCCTGACCTCTAAGATTCATTTGTAAAAGCCCACGCCCCTTTAAACCCAATGGTGGTCCAGGGACTGGAGGAATATTGCCATTACACCCCCCGTTATGAGAACGAGACAGAGGTGCAGGGGCTGGCGGATGAGGAACAGGAGGGGATTTTACCACCAAAGAATTTGTGGGCAGTATACTTGGTGGGCATGTTCGAAGTGGTACAGCTCCCGATAGAGAATTAGAACGCAAAGGTGGTGGTGGTGGAGGTGGAGGGTTAGTCGTGGCTACCAATTTCTTTGGAGATGGTAACGGTGGTGGCAGAGGAAAAGATGACTCTGCAGAACGTTGAGGTTGTGGTGGAGGTGGAGGCGGAGGTGGAGGTGGCGCTTGTGTTGCTAAGGAACTGGTGGTGGGACCTGGTGAAAGAGCGGAACGCAGAGAGGATATGGGAGGTGGGGGTGGAGGAGGAGGAGACAAAATCCTAAGTGGCTTCAACAGTGGCAATGTTGGTGGCGTCACTGTTGCTTCTGCTGGAGGAGGGCCATTTGAAGGAACAGGTGCGGACGACTGTTGTGGAGAAGCTTTAAGGAGTGATGGTGTCAGTGGATGCAATGTTGGTAGAAACGAAATTGACGGTGAGCCTGGTGATGATGAAGTAGCCTCTTCACCTTTACATGTACCATGATCATGTAATATTGAAGTGATCCCAAGGGTAGAGGGGGAGCTGTGATATCTGGATATTGACGCGGGTGATCCTTGTGTGGGGCTACGTTTTAAAACTGGTGATGTTATTGGACTTTGGACCACTCGGGGTGAAATTATCTTCGAGTGAGCTTTGCTTTGGACTGAAACTTGAAGTCCATGCGGTTCATCAACCTTCTTAATGAGTGAATTCGGATCTGCATAAGATCTATGACAGGATTTCTCTTTCCACTCAGGAGAGAATGCATCAGGACTTACAGCAACATTTTCCGATATCATCAACTTGGTTCTCTCCCTAACTTTCTCAAGTGCCGATTCCAATAGGCTACATGAATCAGGGCTTCGAGGAGAACTTGAATCCAAGCTTTCTTGAAGGATATTTGCTGCTGTTATTTGGTTAAAAACAGTCACAGCAACATCCGAATTTGGATCCAACCATTCACCATCACTAAAAATCTCCTGAACCTTAGCAAATGCTTCCATAGGTAGACCATCTTTTTCATCCATATGCGGCATATCAACAGAGACAAGATTATTACCAGCATCCATATCCGAAAATATAACCTGAACAAACACACAGAATGTTACTCCTTTCTCGACTTGGAAAGATAATTAGCTATGTATCACATAAAATGCTTCTAACAGAAATGCTAGACTCAAATTAAACTCGCTAGAATTAATCTTTAACAGCTACGAAAAAAGGTAAAACCGTTAATTGGGAAATCAAATGTATACCCTAAATAAATGCACGAAACTCTTGACTCAGAATAGTGTATTAAAAAGGTACTTCTATCAAAAAGACAAGTCTCATATTGAGCTCTCCCGAATTGGTCATTTAAAGCTCCCGAATTGGTCATTTAAAGCTTGGAAAAAGGCGACTCTCTTAATTGGGAAACCAAAAAATCATATAATTATCTAAGAAAAATAAGATAAATAGTCACCTCAGCTCTAAAATCCTTGGGAAACCGATCCGTTGTGTTCCACAGTACATCAATCTCATCACGGTTAAGTATTAAAATATTTGATCTGAGAAATGCAGTATTGAACACAACCCGAAACATCATCTCTTCCCTCTCATGATCACTATCAAGGGTAATGCACTCAAGCACGACATCACCGAGAATATGGCAATGGATGTCAATCTTTACCAACTCACAATCTGCCTGCAACAGTAGACGAAAAGTTAGGACTATCATAAAGCATAACAGTATGATACTGGGAAGAGACTGAATGAACGAACACATGGATGAAAAGAAATTATCGGTATCACCTGCTTATATTGCCGAACAGCTTTGCTTCTTTTGGGCATTGAGAAAAGAACTTTTGAATTCCGATCGGAAGCCATAAAAGGATCTTGACCATATATTCTAAATATGGGTCGGCAACCACCCTCACCATCAAAATCAGGAATCAATCTAAGATTGATACAGTCTAATGTAAGGGCCCGATCTAGTGGTGGCCACTGTGACCCAACATTCCTACTCGAAATATACTGAAGAAACCTCAATTGTGAAGGCAGCGGATTTAGTGGAGACATTAGTTGTAATAACTCACGGGGAGCCTGCTTATATATCATCTCTAGTGTTTTCTGTTCTCCACTAAACTGTTTGCGGTATAACAAGAGCGAAGCAAGCATAAAAGCTAAAACTGGCCAGCCGCCTCGCTCACAGTGCGACAATAAGATATTCTGTTGACTTAACAATAACCAATTTTCACTTGACTTAAGAAAGTGATGGACGGTTTCCATAGTGAGCAGAGGACAACCTTCATAATGACGAGGATAGTCCATGATGGTCATGTCATATTCAGAGAGTACACTTTCCATCTGACTTCTGGTTTCTCCTTCCCGGAAATTAAACACCATGAATGATGCACCGGGAAACTGTTCTCGTAGCTGACTCATTATGCGTCCCACATAGACTCTGTACTCCTCATCTTCCAACATATCCGTTGTTAAGCAGCAATCAAAGACTGGAAATATAGACATCAAAGATCAGCAAACTTATAGAACATTCTCTTTTATTTTCTGTCAGCAACTATAGAGCAATCTTCTGTATGTCTGTCACTGAAATGGTCTATTTTTCAGAGCTACTCAAGAACATTTCATGCCACCCAGTGAAACATACAAAAGAAACTGTTTCCTACGGATAATTAAGTTAACAGAATCCATGAGCAAAACCCCAAGCATCAAGAATGAGACATCTTAAGCTATCAAATGCTAAACCTGTTAAACCAATGAGCCTGAGAAAAACTAGAAACGAAAACATGAAAATCTAATTTTTAAGACCCAAAAACTCAAACTTTGTAAAAACCCAACACTTAAAAGCATTGGGTAGAAGAAGATTGGGAAGCAAAAATGGGAGCTGAGCAGTGAAGCATATAAAGAAGTAAGAGCGTACCGTAAACTCTCTCTGAGATCTCCACTAACCCTTCAGGAGGCTTTCTATGGAAGAACTTTCTGAACAAGGCCATTGAGAGTTATCTTTAAATGCTTACGAAAAAAGCAAGGCACGACCCTAGAAATAATCAGCGCCACCAAATGCAGCAAGGAAGGAGAAAAAGATGAAATAATAACCCCAAATCACAAGAAAACAAAACGAGAAATGTCAGGAAGAAGAAGGAAGCGTGAAATTATCTGATTGCTGGGTCTTTAAGGAACAATGTGGTGGGGGTTTTGTTTCCTTGTAATTTGGTGGTTTGTCTTGACATACACACTTCAATTTCTTCCGTTTCGGATTGAAAACTTAGCTTTCAATCAAAACAGATGTTGATAGCTCTGCACATGCGAAGAAGAAGAAGAATGATGGAGAGAGAGAGAGAGTTAGGTTATCATGTAGAAGAAAGAGAAACTAGGGTTTGTTTTTTCTTTCTAATTCATGACCAAGAAGATGATGGCTATGGCGATTTTGAGACAGAGATTGAGGATGTCCGATTCGGATTGAGGAGGACCCAAAGGATCTGTTACTTTCTTAGGACTATGATACATGTCTCCAATATTCCTTTTTCGGTTTATATATGATTTGCTTTCTTTTCTTTCCTAAACACGGAATTATTCATTGTTTTCTTCCGCTTTTTGCAATGACCTCATTTATTAAATAGATCATCTTTGAATAAGTACGCACTAGATACTATAATTTTTTAAGTAGATAAAAAAAAAAAAAAAGGCAATCATCTTGTATTCAAACATAATCTGTATCTGTGTTGGACCATATTTCATTTAAAAGAATAAATGCTTGGAGAATTTACAAATTCAAAGCAGATCCGTCAGGATTTGCATCCACTCTTTAGCGTCAACTATTGGGAGAAGACTAGTCTAACTCTAAAAATTGAGATGGCAGGAGAAGCGAATCCATAACTTGAAGCAACCATCCACATGATTTTTCGATGGACAAGATAAAGTGGCCAAGGATCTCTCCGGCAAATTGGATGGAGTCGTGACTACAGTAAATGAAAGAGTCGATAAAGTGGTCTCAAATCATGCAAAAATTTGCTCAGATCGTTACAGAGCTTTGCTCAATTGTAACGCAAGGGTCTGGACAGAGTATGTTGGCTTCAATTGAAACAACAACCTCTGGGAGTTGTCGCTTCGGGCAGAGTGAATCCAGTGATAGCAACTTCTGGGGTGTTTACCTCCGATGGTTTGAACCTTAGAATTGGGATAAGTAAGTGAAAAAACATTAAGTGTATTACATGAAAGACATGGCCCTCGCCACATCCCATATTCACTTCCACTTCCGCCATTTATCCCACCATGTTTTCCTTATCCCAGCATGAACAGTGATATGGGACTCCGCTGGGCTCAGTAGAGAGGAGTGGACATAATCAGTTCGGTGCCCGCACCACGCATAGTCTGAATTGGACAATTGGTGGCTTGGGTGGAGAAATTTATCCGAGAAACTCAAATCTAAAAACTTCTTCAAAGATCTATTGAGAAAATGAATACATACCAATGAACTTAAGGGTTCATCAAGCAGCCAGTGCTGCTCCCGAAATCGATCGAGTGGTCGAAGAGACGAAGCATACTCCTTTTATGGAGACAACTGAGAATGCTCAGGTAAGGGATGTCATCAAGCTTTGACTTCTAATTTATGGATATTCCTAGTCGCATATGACCGCGTTTAGGATCGCGGCTGGACGAACTCATTTAAGCGAGCAAGAAAATTAAGCGAGGTTGTGTAAGCTTTTCGCAGAACACCTCGCTGGTTCAACTTCGAATTGGTTCTCTAAACTTGAGGAGTGATCAATTGATAGTTTCACCCAGCTGTCGACTGCTTTTAAAAGAAATATTCTATGTTCATGGAGAAGGTAACTTCATGCGCGGATCTTTGGGCACTGTCCCAAGGACCAAAGGTCTCACTCTGATCGTATTTAAAGAATTTCAAGGAAACAATGGCAAAAATTCACCGGTGAACGATTTCACTGCGTTGGCAGCGTTGAAGTATGGGTTGTGGCATGAATCCCATTTTCGAGAAGACTTAACTATAACTCCTCCAGCAACAATTTAGGATGCACTGCACCGTGGATCAAACAAGGCCGCTACTGAAGAAGAAAGGTTGCTACTCGTCGAACGGTACGAGGGCACTAAGCAGATGGATGGAAATATTCAGACTTTGGTCAAGTAGGATAAGATGGAGTCAAAAGACACAAAGAATTAGTCCGGGGGAATGCATAATTATAATGTTCAAAAGAATTCTCCAAAAAAAGAAAGGAGAAGAGAATCCACGGATGAAAAAGAAGGAAGGCCAAAGGATGATGGGTGGCAACAAGAATGCGTATTTCGAATATCATAAGCTCTACAAGCACACACGACTGCTAAGTGTTATGTATTGAAAGACTTGATGGCCGCAAAATTCGTGGCGAGATAACAGAAAGGGTTCAGATTGACTTCGGATCAGCGCCAGAGTAGGACAAAGAAGCCCCAGAGAAACAAGATCGGCCAAGCGAAGAGCAGGCACCTAAAAATGAAATGATAAATGTGATTATCAGTGGGTCTAAGTTTTGTGGGGAGACGATTAATTCAATGAAGAGACATCAACGCCGAGCTGACCTCGTTAAATCAAGCTAAAGTCCTTATCAATTTGAAGAAAAAATTTCATTTTCCGAAGAAGATCGGGTGATATTGGAAGATTTTGGTGGCAACGGCTTGGTGATAAGATTGGATATAAGGTTTTGGAATCGATCTGGAGAGTTATGTGGATGTGATGTTACTGGAAACCTTAGAGCGAATGGGAATAGAGTGGACAAAGGTAGGGAAGTCTAGGTCAATATTAACTGTGGATTCGGTGACTTCAATAGGAATGATTAAACTCCCGGTGTCGGCAGTCGGGTGATGCAGTTGGTAGATTTCACAGTAGTATATAAGCCAGCATCGTACAACGTAATCATTGGGACCCCATGGTTGTATTCAATGAGGGCAGTTCCTTCAACTTATCATCAGTGTATCAAG
Source organism: Pseudoturritis turrita (assembly GCA_900406555.1). Lineage (NCBI taxonomy): Eukaryota > Viridiplantae > Streptophyta > Magnoliopsida > Brassicales > Brassicaceae > Pseudoturritis > Pseudoturritis turrita. The sequence continues at coordinate 388,558 of OVBL01000705.1, forward strand.
TTTCCGACTCTGGAATGGATTGATGTGATTAAAAGAAAACCAATTTCACCTTGGATCTCTTGTGACAGGGATCATAAGTTGAAATTATGGTGAAAAATATAATAATCATTTGCAAAAGACCACTTACTAAGCTAGAAATAGCTAAACGGATATAATAAATCTGCTAGGATAAAAGGGCCTAGAGAAAAAACCAACGAACTACGAGGTGGCTTGACTCCGAAATGAGTATGTAGACAATTTGCAAAGTCAAGTCCAGCTACCAACCTAAAAACAAGTAAGTGAGTGCATCGCACCTCAGAGGGAGAAACCCATAAATTATTGAAAGAACTCCCTAAAGCATAATCAGAAAAATTGATAGTTGAGAAAAACAAAGACAACCTCATAAGGGATCCTTAAATAAAAAGCATCTTTATAATAGAAAATGAGTTCACATAAAAAAAATTACAATACTCTATACAAAAAATTGAGTACGCCCAGCAAAATAAACTCTGTTTAGAAGTTTCTAAAGTCATATCTAAAGGGTGTTCACGTGCATGTGACAATGTTGCTTATGGCACAAAGGTTGCTACCAGGTCGGCTCATGCTCATAACTTGAACAATCCGAAAGGTGCTTGAACCCTAAGTCCTCAAGGTCAAGAGGAGGAGCAGTTGTCGAGTTGACCTCGAGTAAAATTCGGCAACATCGTCTGCAACTTGTTTCTCCTCAGCACCGAGGATAGTTATCCTTCGTTCACGGATCCCTTTAAGTAGTTGCAAGTTGGCCTTGGCCTATGCGAATAGCAGCATCTTGGCGAGCAATTCCTTGTTATCCGCAATGTAAGCTTGAGCACGTACAAGAGCTGGCCCATATAAAGTAGTCATTGACTTCACCCCGGCTTGGGCGGCCTCATGGACTTTGTTATCACAAGATGCCTTGATTTCCTTGAGTTCATCCTCATTGAAAGAGAGTTTGTTGGACAACTCGGCCTTCTCATGCTCAAGCTCAAAGACCTTGGCAGTAACACTATCAAACTTTTCTTTGAGTGCAGTTTCAGAGCTAAGCAAAGTAGCCTTCTCTGCATCCACAATCCGCTGTTATTCAATCAATCAATTTAGATACTGCATTAAAACCTGGTATTATTGGATTTGATATTTGTAAATCATGGTTCATATATTTTAAAGTTTGGTATTATGCAATGAAGATTTTAAATATTTCATTAAAAATTTATGTCATTCCGTGAAGATTTTAAATACTTCATTATAAAATTTGGTGTTATTCAACACTAAAAGACTTTGAAAATCTTTGTTTATAAATTCAGTTGAAATGAATTTCAGAATTTCAATGGGGTTTCAATGTTTCATGAGTAATTATTAAAAACAAAAGTTAATGTATATTGCAAAGATTTTAGAATCCACACATATGAATTGTATCAAAAGTTTAATTTTAGAGGTTATAAAACACACAAAAAATTAACTTTAAATCATTGATTCAATACACCCCTAACTTCATCATTCAAAAAAAGAATACGATATATAATGGGATTTACAAATAAAATAGTAAAAATATAAGATGAAGAAATTATTTCAATGTGAAATCACATATATTTTTAACAAAAAAAAACTACATACCTTATTAGCCAATGATTTCCATATTTATACATATGTGCCCTTAAAGTAACATAGTTAATCAGTAAAAAAAAAAAAGGGCTAACTAATAAGGAGGGAAACGGCATATTCTCCTATGAACTAAGTAGTGCCTGATTATTTATACATGACCTATTGATCAATGTAAAACACATGAACTACCTATATATTTGAATTTACTAGATGACTTTTTAAAAAATGGTCAATTCCATCAAAACCATAAACGAAGTGAGTTTTCTGTTAACGGTTGCTGACGTGAGTGACAGGTGGAATACCGTTTTGATCTGGTTTAAAATTTATAGAATTAATTATTATTTTTAATTGATTGACCAAAAAACGTCGTTTTGATTTTATTTTGATTTGGGAAAAGAAAAAAAAATTAGGGTTCTTAGTTCTTTGTCTCCTTCTTTGATTTTCATTTCAATCACAGAATCTGTAAGAAAAAAACAAACTCTCATGTTCATAAAATAAAATCTCTGAAACTCCATAACTATCTCTACTTCTTTCTTTTTTTATTTCTCTCACTCATGGACACTGCAAGATCAGTGGTCTTAGTCTCACTCTTATTCAGCTTTTTCCTGCTTTTGAGAGTTTTAAAGATTCGAGCTCAGAGAACAAAAACAGAGTTTACATTCTGAGGTTTCAAAGAAAATGAATTAGAGATTCATATCGCAAGAGGAGCTGCCATGATTAAACCGGACGTAATATTGAGACTCACTAACCGAGGCTCAAACGTTACCGGAACAACTTTCTACCATAAACCGGTGAGATTGCTCGAGACTAATAGAAATTCCACAAAAACCACGATTCGTTCTTTTAACACTTCTTTCGTCTTTGTCATAATCCCTTCATGCTCAAGCAGTGGAGGTTTCGGCTTCACATTCACACTATCTCCAATCCCTAATCGTCCCAATGCCAGATCCGCACAATACTTAGGAGTTCTCAACAAAGAGAACGATGGGATCCGAGAAATCACGTTTTTGCAGTGCAAGGAGCTAGAGACGATACTGGCAGAATAGAAAATGACATCGGTCTGAATTTCAACAGTCGCACTTTGGATATGCAAGAACCAGTCGTGTATTATCTCAAGAGAAAATTTTCGGGCTAGAGAGTGGCAATCCGATTCAAGCCCTTTTGGATTACGATGGACCAACACAAACGCTAAACGTCACCGTTTATCCGGGGAGATCTGGGTTTAAACCCACAAAGCCATTGATCTCTCAAAAAGTTCCGAAATTGCTAGAGATTGTGCAAAAAAAAATGTACGCTGGAATCACTGCAGTCACAAGGAGAGACCAGTCCCGTGAAGAAGAAACACAAGAACTAAGAACTCTAAATTTTTTTTTTTTCCAAATCAAAATAAAACCAAAACGATGTCGTTTTGGTAAAGATCAATTAAAAAAAAATTCTATAAATTTGAAACCATATCAAAAGGGTGTTCCATCTATCACTCACGTCAGCAACCGTTAACGGAAAACTCACTCCATTAACAGAAAACTCACTTTGTTTACGAATTTGATGGAATTGACAATTTTTTAAAAAGTCATATAGTAAATTCAAATATATAAGTAATTCACGTGTTTTATGGCATTAATCAATATATCGTGTATGAATAATTAAGCACTGTTTAGTTGATACGCAGTTTTTCCCTAACAAGGAAAGGGATTTGAGATTGTATACACATCTTAGAAGTTAGCTATCCAACAAGGCCAATACAACATAGGATTCACATATTTAAATATGATATAACAGGATAATCATTTATAGTAACAAAAGAATGACTAAATTTTACTTTTTACTACACTTATTTATCTGGAAGTACTATTCTTTTTTGCCAAAAATAAAAGCGAAAAAACGAGAAACATCAAACACTTGTGGCTTGGCTGACATCAATATGTCAGTATCCAATATTCCCATGTTTCAAAATTTCTCTAACGGTTGCATCAATGTCTCAGCTTCCCAACGGCTATAGTAACATTTCACATTTTTTTCGCTTTAGATATATTTTCTTTCATTTAATTTTAAAAAAAAAAAAAATCTAACGGCTAGTTTTCAGTTTCACGACTATAAATCGTCACGAGAGCCTCCTCCTCCTCAAAACTCAATATCTCCACCACATTCTTAACACTAATAATTCCAACGACTTTTTAGTATTCTTTTAATTAGTAACTTTTTAAAATACTCTGTTCGATTTAGCATCTATGGCTTCTTCTTCGCTTCCCGTGGCCGTCTTCTCTTTCATCTTCTTATGCTCCCTCGCCGCTGCAAATGAAGTCACCGTCGGTGGAAAATCCGGCGACTGGAAGATCCCTCCTTCATCTTCATACTCTTTCACCGAGTGGGCTCTAAAAGCTCGCTTCAAAGTCGGCGACTTTATCGGTACCTGCCATTTAACATCTTCTCCTCGGCTTTTTGACTGTTTTCTCACAGATGCTCTGTTTTCTACCAGATGCTCTGTTTTCTACCAGATGCTCTGTTTTCTACTAGATGCTCTATTTCCTGACACAATCACTTGTCTTTTTTTTCTCTCTCTCAGTTTTCCAGTACGAAGCTGGTAAAGATTCGGTTTTGCAAGTAACACAAGAAGCTTACAAGAGCTGCAACACCACGAACCCGTTGGCTAACTACACCGATGGAGAGACCAAGGTGAAATTGGACCGATCCGGTCCATTCTACTTCATTAGTGGAGCCGATGGTCACTGTGAGAAAGGTCAGAAGCTGAGCCTCGTAGTGGTTAGTCCTCGTCACGCTGCCTTTTCTCCGGCTCCTTCTCCGGCTGAGTTCGAAGATGGTCCAGCCGTGGCTCCAGCTCCAACCAGCGGCTCAGCCACGCTTGGTGGTGGGTATGCTGTGTTCGGTCTTGTTCTTGGTCTATGGGCTTGGTTCTGATTTGGAACCATGTGGGTTTTTTGCTTTTTAAGATGAGCTTTTGGTTTCAAAAAGCTTTCTTTACATCATGTTAGCTTTAGAGATCTTTGTTTCCTCTGTCCCTCGCTACTATCTTATTATTAAATTCAATTTATTGTTTATCAAGATTGCCAGAAAATGAGAATTCCTTTTTAATTACTCTAGAAGTATATTATTAAAAAACAATCGAAATGTGAAATTTGAGACTGCAGTACAGATTTCAATAGACAACTTTCGGACAATACAAAAAAGGAAAGAACCTGGAGGTTCCGGTTCCAACTTCCAACAAAAATGGGTTCAGAAGAAGTAATGAAAAAACTCTTTGATGAATTTGTAAAAATAACACAACATTCTGTAGGATTGTTAAAAGTTTGTGTACATCAGAGAAGAAGCCCTTGTGAATTTGATTGAAACTATGGCTAACAATATTTTCGCATCAATCACAAGAAAGCTATACAAAGTCGTTTTTGATTACAGGAACCGATGAGAAAACAAAGTCTGTATGACTTACCAGAAGCTGGGAAAACTGAGGAAAAGCTGAAATCCCAAGAAACGTCAAGCTTCTAATCTAAGCCACTCAAAAGCATTTACAATGTTCAACCAAAGTCAATGATAAGAAAGGCTTTCAAATCTTCGTCCTAGGCTCATAAAGGACATCTAGCTTGACGAGCTCGGCTCATCCTGGCTTGCTTCTGGTTCACCTTCTGGTTCAGTCTCGGACGGGTTAGGCTTCTTGAATTGAACCAAGATGATGGTCATATTATCACAACCTTCACCACTCGCAGTGTCTGGAGCCAAACATTTATCAACAACCTTTTCGCATACCGTTGAAAGTTTTGTTTCCTGGAAGTTTTCACCAATGTCACAGACCCATACATGACAAAAACTGTAATAGAGAGAGGAGGAGAAGGAAACGGGTTTAACTTACCGAGTTTAACTGTTCATGGATAAAATCAACCAGTTGCTGGCTTGACATACAATCCCTGAGGAAGATCAGATCAAATCAAATTATCATCAACAGACTAACCTATATGTAGAAAATGAATCATTTAAAGATTCTTGTTACCAGATTCCATCGCATGCAACGACAAGAAACTCATCATCATCACATAGTTCAACCTGGTGAGAGAAAAGAATAACAAGTTAGCTTCAAACACAAAATCGAGCGCAAAATGCTAAAATGTTTAGATTCTTACAGTGTTTATATCTGGATTGGCAGTAACCATTTGCTTTTCGGATGTTAAGAACTTATTCTGCTTGAATTCCATGTCACCTGTAAAGAAGCAAAAACGATGCTATAATCAAGATTACGTATAAAAACTGAAGCTCCAAGGAATAAAAGTGAAAGAAAAAAAGCTTACCAATGGCTCTTGTCAGATTCAAGCTTCCATTGATTCGCCCAGCGTGAATAAAGCCACCAGCTTTCAGTATCCTTTCTTTTTCTTCTTCAAGATCAGGCTTGTGATCTCTAGAAAGATTGTAAGCCTGACCCTTCCTTGATATCACACAACGTGAGTCACCGGCATTTGCAACAAAGAGCTTCTTATCTTTAATAAGAGCTACACATGCTGTGCAACCGGAAGTAGGTCCCGCGAAATCAGAATGAGGACCCTGTGTAAGAACAAAGGCACGGGTTTTAAACAATTTAATTTGTGCTCAGAGGTCCCAATTCAATCTTTTACAGAAGACGAAAGAAGTCGTGACTAAGAAATAGCAAACAGTAAAGCAGGTATATGAGAAAATTTACATCCTCAAGAGGCCAAGTATCGGGCTGGTTATTGATGTCACCGCTTCTTGGTGACCATATAAATCCTTCTATCATGCCGCTAAATTTATTCATCTTGTCACCGAGTACAGCTAACTCTCGCCATCCTCTCTGTCCTTGCATCATGTCATCCATTCTACAGTATTCACAATGACCACTTTTAAGTGGAGCCCTCTGTTGTGCAATTAAATTAATATATAAGACAGCAAAACAGAAAAGAAACCTAAAAAATGCTCTTTGAAGAGATGTTTGTATGTCTCCAGCTTCATATGCTTCATTACTGAGAACCTGTTGGTGTAGATACTTGGCACAGAACTTTGCAACAACTTTACCTACACCACTTAGTAAAGATTACTTTGAGTTCCATATCCAAAAGGCATGTAAAGAGCAATACATCGAAAAATGTACCCAAAGTAGATACACAGATGTAAGCAATAGTTATAAGTCTTTGCAACGGTCAAGAACCCCAAGAAGAACTTCGTTTCCCCAGCAATTTAACTAGCGTAAGTATTTATCTTATCATTCATTCGATTCAGCATTATTGGCTTTCAAGTTCTAGCTAATTTGTAACACAACTTAAAAGGACTCTAAAATAAAATCCACCTGAACTAGATTATGATTTAGAAGTAGAGGCAGTAGTTTCTAACCTCCGTGGCCATCATACACACCGAAGAACGATGTCTTATCATCCAGATCAAGAATTGCAGCATGCTAGTAAAATTAATCCAGAGAGATGGGATGAGTCAAGGAAATAAACCCAAGCTTAATAAAGTTTCATATGATCCTAAAGGAGCAAATAGTTATGTTTTGACTCACCGCATCTTCCATGGTGGCACGCCAACCTTGCATAGAAGATAAACCATATCTGAGCTTATCATTCTCACCATCTTCTGATAACTTATCAGTTTTGGGAGAACTTAGGTATGTCCCCATCTCTTATCTTTCTGCCAACAAAAACACAGCATCACTCTTACCTCTATAATCAAAATCCAGACAGAAGCGAGCTTGAACCAATCAGAATCTTACACAATTCCATCATTTACTAGCTCATAAACTTGTACATGATTCAAAATGGACCTAATCAACTAAAAACTACTCAGAACATCAATCGACAAAGAGAGAGACCTGATTCAACTCAGGACAGAGACCAAGACAAAAAGGGTTTGAATCGATTCGACCAAACCAACAGAAAAAAGACACAGAGGTAGATGCGGATATTTGACTATTTCAATCGAAAAAGATTCAGATAATAAAGTTATGGCAGAAGCTGTCAACTTACATATCTGGGTAGAAGAAAAAGGAAGGTCCTTTTTGAGATCCCTAAGACCAATTTCTGGAGTTAGGAGAAGAAACTCGATGGGGAAGGGACCCCAACCACTTGAGATCAGATTACTTGAGAGAACAAAAGAAAAACGAAATAAAGTTTATCTTTTTTTCCTGTAAAACAACGAAAGGTCTCAACTTTTTTCACCCTTTTCTTGTTACTTGTTAATAACTACTTCTAAAACTCGAGATGTGTAATCTTTACAGCTGTTTCAAGCTTCTTTTCTCCATCATCACAGCTTCCATAATGTGTGTTTATTATATCATATGAAACAGCCAAGATTGATAAATTTCTTTAACTAATTCTGGATTTGCTCTAGGCCTTTTTATTACCTATAAATCATCATGTAATATTGGGTAAAAATCGGGTAAAAATTTTAAAAATATCGAAAAATATTTTAAAAATGTATTTTTCAAAAAAAAACGAGACATATAAATATAAATAGAAAATATTGTTCAAAATGATACGTTGTCTGATTTTAATGTCAAACGGAGTATATTCGTAGGGAAAATTATAGAATTAATAGACTTTTTGGGAAATACCAGCGCTACCCCTTAAAACTAGTAGAATTAACGCGGAGCGGTGGCACACTGCCTGCAGGTTGACATTTGCAATGCAAGTAAATATAGACTACACAGAGTATAAGTAGAGATAGAAAAGAGTACGCGCAGTCTCTGCTTTTACTCGCAGAAAAAAAATATAACATTCTCAGTATCTGCCATTAGAAGTGGAGTAGACACAAACATTGCTTAGATTCTGCTTGTATTATGCAAAAATTTGGCAAACACTGCTGTGTTTTTACAGTTAAGGTTTCGCAAACCAGACCACCTAACGGTAGACCAAAGCCATAATGATATCAGACTTTGGTATAATTCATTTTTACAGGTTTTTTCCTAAATTTTGTTCTTGTTTATTTACTGCCACTTCTTTTATACATTATTTTGTACAGTTTAGTACGAATTTAAAATAAAAAAACGAAAAATCGTTATCATGTGTTTCTTTGTTCACGAGCGACAATATGTCAAGTATTCCCTTAGTATTGTTCTCCTTTATACTCCTCTTGGTTCAAAGAAATTCTCACACTCTCATTATAACGAGAATTTCTTTTTCATTTATTTTTAAATACAAAAACGAGGAGATTACAGTAAAACCAGGCAAAATAACGAAATTACAGATCCAACAGTCAATATCCACCCGATTACTGATCCAAGCTGGATCCAATCCGGGTCAAAAATAGATAGAATAAAAAAACCCCAAATTATACTAAAATCAAAATCAAATCGTCGCTTTATAATCCTCTTTTCTCACCCTAAAATCAAATCTGAATCCCCAATCTTCATAGATCTCGACCAATTCAATGACGACGAAGAAGAGTATCTCTGTTTCTCCAAACTCATAGAAAAGGGACAATCCTCCTCGCTACGCTCCTTGTTCGACTGCGAGATTTGCGTTGCATCCAAACACATAATTGATCGTTTAGAATCAGTGGATGCTCTCACTCCCACCATAACGATTGCATCTCCAAATACATCACATCCAAATTACAAGACAACATAGTTTCCATCGAATGTCCTGTCTCTGGTTGCTCGGGTCACCTCATGCCCGATCAGTGTCGTCTAATCCTGCCTCCACAAGTCTTTGATCGGTGGGGAGACGCTCTCTGTGAGGCAGTGGTGATGCGTTCAAAGAGATTCTACTGTCCGTACAAGGATTGTTCTGCTCTGGTCTTCTTGGAGGAACGAGAGTGAACAAGAAAAGATGAAAGAAACCGAGTGTCCTCACTGAAATAGAATGGTGTGCGTAGCGTGCGGCACAAAATAGCATTCAGAGATAACCTGCGAAGAGTTTCCATTTTGCGCCGAGGTTATGCCGGCTGCTAATCAGTGAATTGCTCTTCTTCAGCAGGTAAAGAAATAGTCATTGATTATATGGCGATTGTTGGATTGCTCTTCATTGATTATATCAACTTTGGATAGACTTGATTATGAATCCGGTAACAAGATTATTAGTTCTCTTAGGGAACCGCATTCAAACAGAATCAATTCTACCATCTTGTTGAATTGATTAGTAGTAAAGAAGGTAGAAGATATGATTTCAAGTTTATCGTGTTCTGGTTGCTTGTGGCAGGTAGAGGGACCAAAAAATCCGGAAGAAATGATTACTATACTGCAGAGAGTGGTAGAAGATAGTTATTGTTTTTCATTGGATCGTTTGGATTTTTTGCTGAATTCTTGTCATTTTTTTTAGATGAAGACGGAAAAGCAGAGGGTATAAAGAGTAAAGAGAAGCAAAGTGAGTTTTAGAGAGTGAGACAAGGAATTCGTAACATAGAAAGAAAGTAAGAGAGATGGTGAGAGAATGCCTTGTAAGGGGGTGATTTGTACTATGTTGTTTGTGAGAACTTTGATGTTTATATATTTTGTTGTTGCGTGTGATGTATGATGGAATTAGATTGTTCTGTACAATTAGATTACTTAAGTACAATTGAATTTATTAGGGACAACTAAGTATTTATGTACAACTGGATTTATTAGGGACAACTAAGTATTTATGTACAACTAGAATTTTTAGGTACAACTAATTATTAAAAATTAACTAATCTTTGAAAATTAAATGAAAATTACCTCATTCAAAAAATTAATAGAAAAATAATTTGAATTAAAAAACACATGTTAATAAAAAGACATAGTCAGCGCCGTTATTATTGGTTCTATTTAACACATGCAACCGTCAAAATTGACACATGACAATTATATGAATTTAAAATTCAGGAGTTTTTCACATAGTTGTCCCTAGTATTTTGGTTGTACGCAAATACAAAAAGTTGTACTTTGGGATTTTGTTTAACTTTTAATTAGTTTTACCATTGTGAAAATTGTTTTTTTTTGTTGTACAAATTACATTAGGTAATTGAATTCCATTTCCCAAGGTTTTCATGGAATAATATGTGTTTCTACACATTGTATGCATCTTTCGCATCATAAAGTGGTTAACATTAACAAAATCATCATAAAAGTATAAAGTGTTTTATGTGAAAAGTAAAATATGGTAAAAACCACTATCAAATATATTAACAAAGACATCATAAAAATTATACATGTTTTCTTTTTTTATTAGTATGAAACTTAATGTCTCGTTATTTTGATAAAAATTAATGACAAAAAAAAATCCAAAACGATTTGATAAAAAAAAATGATTTCCCCTAATAACAAATTTATAGGTTATTTACATGCCAAAATATATACCCAAAACGATTTGATAAATTTTTATATTTCTCCATACAAAGGCAAAATATAATAAGCAACAATACTATTCTACTTCCAATGCAAAATACTAGCACCCAATCTAAACAGTGTAGAGAATATTATCAGAAAATTGTCCTCTGTTTTGTAAACTGGCACCTGAAAAATTCATATTAAATAAAAGTTTTAAAAATCCAGCAATTGAAATAGACTAAGAAATTCTTAAATAGACTAAGTAACACAAGTCTTAGAGCCATAAAGTGGTGAGAGATCAAATAGATAAGGCATAACAATCTACAAAAGGTTATAATGGATTCGTTTCGATGATCATCTTCATCGCTAACATCGTTAGATGAACAAATGCTTGAATTCCCCATTTGCTAGCTTACATAGCTCGTTGTAGTTGAGTGGATCTACAACCAGAACAACAAGCAAAATTATTAAGACACACAAAAATGAAACTCAATCAATGAAAAGATGCAGAAGGAATAGAGATTTTAAACCCCAAATTGACTATTGTTAATGCTTCTTGCAATTGGGTTTTCGATGATTGCAACAAAATTTATATACTCAAAAACAATACAAAGGAAATCAATGAATTACCAAAGCTGTTTCCAAAATTGGTCCAAGTTTCAGCTCGAATGGAGTTTTCACCTATGTAGCACGGGATGATATTTGGTACGACGTTCCCATACCGGAGACGTTTCGGGGACGGGACAGTTTGGGGACAGCTCGGAAACGTCCCCGAAATATTTCGAGCAATGTGGGGACAATAGCAATTAACAGTGACGTTTACAAACCAGTTTGACTTCAAAATTGGTGTCTCCGTATAGAAATATACTAGGGTTTGGTTTCAAAATTGGTGTCTTCATATATAAAAATATACTAGGGTTTAAACTTTCAAAATTGGTGTCCTCGTTTAAACTAGGCTTTTAAGTTTTTAATTATCTCTCTAATCACACTATCCTCGCCTTTTCACCTCCTCACTTCTTCACACATTTTTTCACCTGTATTACTAGATAAACTGGATTTTAAAAATGAATGTTCAATAATTAGTTTATTTTTGTTATTATTTAAGATATTATACTGAAGTTTTCTTTAATGTTGAGATTTATGTATGACTTACTTTATATTTTTACATTTATGTATATATAACTTTTTTTAATGACGTATCCATCCCGTACCTGTATCCATATTTTTATTTTAAATTTACTTCGTCCCCATTTCCATCTCAGTGCAACATAGGTTTTCACTCTCTGCAATTCCGATCACAAAAACTGAAGGACTTGGAGTATCCATTTTATTATCTACGTTAAAGATTTGAGTTTGCTCACCTCTCCGGTGACAATAACCCAATAAAGAAACTAAATTCTGATGACTCATTCTTCTGATACTCACGATCTCTACCACGAATTCTTTCATACCTTGTTTGGAATCGTGAGAGACTCTTCACGGCGACTTCAAGCTTCGTCATCGGAAGAATCCCTCTGTAAACCCTCTCGAATCCGCCGGATCCGAGAAGATCTTTCTCCTTAAACCCCTTGGTCGCATGGTACAGCTCCTTGAATCATTCTTCCCAAACTCTGTTTCCCAGTCATCGAGCTCTTCTTTGAACTTCTTCTTCCTCCTCAAGATATAGAAAGCAAGCAAGATCAGAAATAGACTTTGTAGAAATCAGAGCTTCGACAACGAAAGCATCAGAGTTTCTCCGTTTATCCGACATCGAAGATGTATTCTCATTGGTCTATTTTTCTTAAATCTGATTGGCCAATTTTTAGGATAATTTTTAAAAGAGAAATTGTTTTAGTAAGGGAAAAATCGGTTTTGCCTATCTCATTAAAAAAGAGGAGTACATCAGATTAAAAAGGAGTATGTCAGAGAATAGTACTAACGGATTGGAGTATTTCAGGTGATCGTCCGTTTATTATCATATGAAACAGCCAAAATAGATAAATTTCTTTAACTAATTCTGGATTTGCTCTAGGCCTTTCCATTACCGATAAATCATCATGTAATATTAGGTAAAAGTCGGATAAAGATTTTAAAGACATCGAAAAAATTTTAGAAATGTATTTTTCAAAAAAAAAAGACATATATATATATATCACTATTGAATTAAAAAATTGCATGTTAAAAAATGCAATAATAAATATTTTTAATTTTTAAATTTAATATAATTTATATAAATATGTATACTATTTAATAAATTATTTTATCTAAAATTTGTGTTTCAAAAAATTTTGGACATTTTTATTATTTAAATATTTATTCATCACCACTTATTAACCATTTTCATTATTTAAACATATATTTTGATCCGCTCACCACTTGATCCACCTTTACTATTCGGAATCTAAGGCTATGAATGGCAAACGAAAATTTAGTGGGTGGTTCACTGTCATTCATAGATTTTGTAAATTTAATTATGATCATCAGTTTTTGTTATGTTATTCATATCTACGTTTATTCTGTCCAATTCGTCGGCTGCGCACCATCAATTATACTGTCACTATTCACACCCGATGCTACTGTAGACACTTGAGAGAGACAGCTTTGATAAGTTACTAATAAACATACAAGAGAGCACATGAAAAATTGTCTGTCACATCCTATTTTATTATAAAAAAACATAACGGATAAGCATTGCCACATGTGAGGACAATTCATTTAAGTTCAAAATAATAGAACCGAACCGAGAGTCAGATAATTTGGATAAGGGATTTGGGAAAGGAATTGAACAAAAGTTTGAGGATTAATAAAGTCCAAAATAAAATTCATTTAAATTTGGGGCAGGAAAATAAATTTAATAACACCAAAAGGAATTGAACATTAGATTCATTCTTTTATATTGGATTACCATTTTTTTTTGTCAGTCTGATTTTTGATTCTCAAAATTAAAAAAAAAAAAATTTGTGAAGAAGATATTAAGGATGCCTTTTACTAGGACCACAATTGTTCTTAAAAATTATTTTATGGTTAAGAAATTTTTTTAAAGTCAGGTTTAATTTATTTTACTTTTTTCTAAAAATAAATTGCACATCCCGGATAAATTTGTCACTTTTTTTTCTAAGAAGACATCCATATATTCCTCAATCAGAGATACATATCCTAAATATTAGGTTTAGGGGCGTCATTGGAGAAAAAATTTATGTTTTTTATAAAGCTTCTTTTAATTATAATATATTAACAATGCTTTGTAGTATGGTAACTTATGCCATAATCTTCTTTGTTGTATTGCAATCCAGAGAAGATGTCACATTAGGGCATGCATTCCACGGTAACATTCTTTTATTTTATTTTTGGTCAACTCCACGGTAACATTCTAAATCGATCTTTATCGAAAGAATAGGATTTAGTAGATTTTTTCAGTCTAGCTATAAAAGTGACGACATATTATGTTATTCAATGCCGAAGCAAATTTACACTTTTTTTGAAATTGATTGTTCGTGTATTTTAGCTGATTTGTAAATTTTATAGAATTAAAAAATCTTTATAAATTCGTAGGTTCTTTTCGGATTTGACTTTTTATATTTCTAACTAGGAAATTCTTCTATATCCATTAAAACCCATTGCAAAATCAAATTCTTACATAAATTATTAGTAGTGAATAACACATGATTTTAGCTAGGATTTAAAAACCAATAACATAAAAATTTTATATAGATTTTAAAATCAATGATGTAATAACACATAACCCCACTTACTTTATATGTTGTTCGAGGTTTGCATTACTCTGTAATGGGTTTGTTAATGTCTTTCGTGGGATGTATTAGATAGGTTAATTTTGTGAAGTAATACAACGAGTTGGTCGGAAAAAAACAAACTGAAGTAACAATTTTTTTTTGGTTTTGTGGCATATATAATCATATATATGAAAGGAGATGAGCCCTCGACTAACAGCTTGGGAACGCTTTACGCTGGTTTCAACGGTTCCAGAATGGTTTCCATGGCTTCTTGTTACGCACCACCATTCTCTGCAGTCTTCAACGGTTCCAGACCTAACCCATCTCTAAAACCTGCGGCTTTCCTCGTCCCTTCACTGAAATGTTCCGCCGTCATATCAAATTCTGGGAATCTGAGTAATGGGTTTTCCCTAAAATCTCCGATTAATCCTGGGTTTCTCTTCAAGTCCCGTTATTTCACTGTTCACTCTAGAGCCGCTGCTGAGAAGACCGTTCACGATTTCACCGTTAAGGTTTGGTTCTTATCCTCTTACCCAATTATTAAGAAGAAAAGAAACTAGGCTTCTCTTTTGTGTGTCTGCTCTTTTTACAGTTGCGAATCTTCAAATTGTAATGAAGCTAAGTATTTCGTCTTAACGATTCGTATTCTTACTGGTTTTCGAAGTGACTACACACTTAGGTTAGTGATTTCAGTTGGGGACATAGACATATGCGATTCCAGACGTAATTCGTTTAATATATTTGGAAGCAGGACATTGATGGGAACGATGTTTCTTTGAACAAATTCAAGGGCAAGGTTATGTTGATCGTCAATGTCGCTTCAAGATGGTAACCTTCTCCTCCTTCTTGATGCGATTTAGAAATTGCTTCTCTTGATAAATGAAGTAGAGGTTTCTGATCTTTAATGATTATGTTTGATGAGCACACAGTGGTTTGACATCATCAAATTACTCAGAGCTTTCCCATCTGTACGAGAAATACAAGAGCCAAGGTGAGATCTTATTAGCTCTCTTATAACTACAGTGAAGATATTACGTTGATCTGCTTGCTGCAATTGTTTTTGCAGCCAGAGGGTCTCTGGTTTATGAAAATCTTGTTCTTGGAGTTTATTTCACATTCTCATCATCCCGTTTTGATGCTTCTTTCTTAGATGTTCAAAGCGTTTTGTGCATTTTGATGTTTGTTGCTGGCCGAAAATTCCTTGCATTTCATGCTCCCTGCATTGTTTTTTGTAGATCTTCTTTATATCATTCTTGGTGTCAATATGATTTGGTCTTATTGTTGCTACTTCCCACGGCAATGTTACTAGCTCGCAATCCACCTTAATTTATGGAAATGAATTGTTCTGCAACTTTTCAATTGCAAGAAAATTCATCCTTTTTCCTAAGCTAAAAGAATTCTCAAACTCGTTTAGATTACGGATCTTACTTTTAGCATTTAGGGGGCAATAGAGCTAATATACATCTTATTTTCTTGATGAATTTGTAGTTAGTAACACTAACAGATCACAAACCTTTCTTGTTGTCCTTTTTACAGGATTTGAGATTCTAGCTTTTCCCTGCAATCAGTTTGGTGGCCAAGAGCCTGGTTCAAACCCCGAGATCAAACAATTCGCTTGCACCCGATTTAAAGCAGAGTTCCCCATATTTGATAAGGTATAAATAATCCAAAACATTCATTCTTCTTTTCGGTTTGCAAATTGGAATAAGTTTGAGTCCCACAGGTTGAGGTGAATGGACCGAGCACAGCACCGATCTACCAGTTCTTGAAATCAAACGCAGGAGGATTCTTGGGTGATCTCATTAAATGGAACTTTGAGAAATTCTTGATCGATAAAAAGGGAAAGGTCGTTGAGAGGTACCCTCCCACCACATCCCCTTTCCAAATCGAGGTACGGTTAACTGGTGACTACTTCCGGTTCACTTCATATCGGCTTGATTTCCAGTTTGTAACCAAACAATTCTGTTTGGGATGTTTTGCAGAAGGACATCCAGAAGTTGCTTGCCGCTTAAAAAACTTTTGCTCATGAGAGCATATAGAGACCGATTGTGAAATAACCGGAAATTAAAACTAAAATTCTCCGGTTAAGGTTTGTATACCTTACATTGTACTAATAATAAATTTGCTTATAATGGTAATGTTATATATTTTATTATAATGTAAATTACAGGAAAAAGTCTTCAAAGTTTCATATATTTATTTATGTAATTCCACAACAGGACAGTCTCGCTCTCACGTATCAAATGCCAAAAATTGAAAGATTACAGCTCATGGAGTAATATTGTTTATTGTGTTATCATTATCATGAGTGTTAAGATCGTCTTCATCATCACCTTGCCATGACCAGACAATGTCTTTAAGAGCTGGCCTGACGTCATCCTCGCAGAACAGGTAATACTCCAAGGTGTCACCGGAGGTTTTGCAGAATTCGACGACGGAGACTTCAGGAGCGACTTCGAAAACTTCAGCCGTCACCGAGAGCCTCCCTTTCCTGCCTTGCGTTCTCCTCTGCAGCTTCATTTTGCAGTCTTTCACGTGTTTCACTCTCATGTTCATCTCAGGCGCGGCCCTCTCCAGCCTCTCCTTTACGGATATGGCGGGCAACTTTGATGTGAACATCCGTTTCGGCTTCCGTTTGATCTCGAATAGGCTGGAGAGGTCGAAACCTGAAGACATCGAGGAGATTAGTTGGAAGGCGTTGAAGGATCTCGGAGATGGAGGTTCGTCTTCCTCTACGTTCTGGTCTTTCTTCTTCTTCTTTGCCGGCGGCTCTGGAGGCGATGCGATGGTCTCGTCGATCGAGAATGCCATGGGGGGTGTAAAATTCTTCTGGAACCATGGAATCTGTTTGATCTCCGACATGGAAATCCGTTGTTCAGGATCCGCTACAAGCAACATTGAGATCATTTCCGCTGATTCTCGGGAAAACCACGGCGGGAATTCGATTTCTGCTTTGAAGATCTTCCTGTTCATAAACACAAGGCACGAAAGCTCCAATCAAACCAGAAACATTACCGAGATTTTGATCGATTCACAATAAACAAGTTTTGGAGCAAAATATTCCAGACCCGGTTTGAATAATATTTGATCAAATGTATAATAATACGGTTTGGATTAGTTGAACCAAAAACCCGGTCAAGTCTTACGTGTATAAGGTCATGACGTTTTCGTCGATAAACGGCAAGAAGCCAGCGAGGAGAGCATACAAAACGATGCCGCACGACCATATATCCGCCATAGCTCCGTCGTACCCTTTATTCCGGAGAACCTCCGGCGCCACGTAGGCCGGCGTCCCGCACCGCGTATGAAGAAGATCATCGCTGCTGCCACGTCGACCGCCGAGCTCCTCCGGCATCATCAACGCCGACAATCCAAAATCCGACACCTTGAGATCGCCTTCTCCGTCGAGCAACAGATTCTCCGGCTTTATATCGCGGTGGAAAACGCCGCGGCTATGGCAGAAATCTACGGCGGAGATCAATTGCTGGAAATATTTCCGGGCAAGATCCTCCGGGAGCTTCCCGTCTCTATCGAGCCTCTCGAAAAGCTCGCCGCCGTCGACGTACTCCATGACGAAGAAGATCTTCCTCTTTGTGGCCATTACTTCACGGAGCTCGACGACGTTCGGGTGACGGAGAAGACGCATGACGGAGATTTCTCGTTCGATCTGCTCCGTCATGCCTCGACGTCTCTGGTCTTTCTTTATGACCTTGATTGCCACGTCATCGCCGGTGCAGATCTCCGTTCCGTGATATACCTTCGCGAAGTTACCGGTTCCGAGAAGTTTTCCGATCTCGTATTTGTCGAACAAGACACTACGGCTCGATTTCTCCATTGTCTTGCTATTTACGGTATATGAATTTGTTGTTGGTTTATAACTTTATATACATAAACAGATAAATTTAAAGATATATAGGAAATGATTTGTTTATGAAGTTATTTGCTTTGTTTAATATGCGACGACTAAGTGAAGTGGGAAGAAATGTTCCGTCTTATCTAAAACAAAGTGATGTGCATAAGATCTGGCAAAGCAAGTTAGGATTAGGGATGAACGAAAGAGAATTGAAACGAAATTACATTTGAAAATTTCATTCAACTTTATTTATTCATTCGTTTTAATTCAATCCAGCTTTTACTCTTCATGTTGAATGCTTACAAAGAACAAAAAATAACTATTTCTTTTCTTGTTTGTTGCATCAATTAAAAAATACTTTAATTTTTATCTTCTAATATATTATCATTTACTGTTAAACTATTTCACATTAAAAGTATATGATTCGACATTCGTATATACGGATATGTAGACATCTCAATTGATTATCTCAATTGATTATGAGTTAGAAATCCATAATTTTATATGGTATCAAAATCCATCATGATGTCCAACTCAAAACCAATTAATAATGAATTATGAAGAGGTTCATATTCATTATATAGTAGTGTTGAATCATCTCCACTTCCAATATGTGATATTTTAACACACTGCGAGCGAATTCAACTTTTTGAGTACTAGAATATATGACGTACGATCACACACACTACATAACAAACAGTTATATCCGTACAACAAGAGACATTTTTATCTTTACAACGTTCATGATAGACAGTTTTATCCTTACCATACGAGATTACGATGACCAATTCTAAATGTCTACGTGAAAATTTTTCGATAAATTTACTTTCACTAACCATCAATAATTTAAATTTTCTGAGAATCAAATCCTATATCTATATATAAAACACTAAATTTACGATCAACCACTAAATCAAAATAATTTATATTTTGATTAATTAAAATGAAAAGAAAAGCATGAAAAGTGAATATCTGGCGATATATATAACATTGTCACTTTTTTGTTTTTTTAAAAGTTTTTCTATTTAAAGCATGGGATAGCAAATGTTATAAAGCCATAGAAACCCAATTGGATAGAGACCCAATTGGCTAAAGCAGCCTATTAAACACCAAAATCATTGAAAGCGAGTAGTCTGATAATTTTTGTTCACTCGCATTTATT
Source organism: Pseudoturritis turrita (assembly GCA_900406555.1). Classification (NCBI taxonomy): domain Eukaryota; kingdom Viridiplantae; phylum Streptophyta; class Magnoliopsida; order Brassicales; family Brassicaceae; genus Pseudoturritis; species Pseudoturritis turrita. Next base: position 408,117 of record OVBL01000705.1, read on the forward strand.
ACCATGTATTCATGTAATTTAGTAAGTTTTCAAATTTCAGTTAAATTGCGTAAAAAGAGAGAGAGTTAGATTGCGTAAAAAAGAGAGTTAAATTTGATAAATAAACTAAAGAGAGTTAAAACTTAAAAGGTAAAAATTCTTTGGGGAAAAAGGTAAACGGAAATTGTGGACAACGTGAATACGTTAATGGTACGCATGTTTTGAAGTCGATACGCATTAATTAAAAATAAAAAAATTTCCCGATAAAATTTCAATGAAATGTCTTTTTTAGGCAAGGCAAGATGTGACCTATTCAACTTGACCCTTAAATATTTTTAAACAATTTATTGACTTTTTATATATTTACTAAGTGTTGGTTTGCGATATGGAAGGAATTAATTAAAAAAAAAATCTTAATACATGAAGAAATGTTTCAAAATCTTGAAAACGTAAGATAGAAGTCAAGTAATAATCCTCCTCGGAAGGTCTAAAATATGAGTGATTATTAATTATACATTACATTTAAAACATGCATATATATATTGGATTATATCTTATATCCTCTCTGTTTTTAAAAGATAGATTTTCTGTATTTTTGTTTTATTTTATAAAGATAAATTTTTTATTTTGTCTATGCACTTTTTATCAATTAATTATAATAAATTATAAACTTCAAAAAATATTTATTGAAAATAACTGAATTTAATAATTACTATTGGTTTAGAACTATGAAAATTTTTTTATTATACAAAAAATGATTCATTTATGACTAAGCATTATTTTTTTTAATAGGTGTGAAAACTTTAAAAATTTGATTCCTTTTGTTTTTTTTTATAAGTGATGTTCAAGATTTTTGCGCACAAATTAAGAAATCATTTAATTTTTATTGTTTTCTGAATTAAAAACTAAGGTTTTGTGTGAACGGCTGAATAAAGTGCTACCGGACCTCATCTCAGAAACACAATCGGTTTTTGTACCTGGTCTTCTAATTACGGACAATATCTTGATTGCTCAGGAAATGTTTCATGGATTGAGAACAAATAAGGGGTGCAAGACCAAATTTATGGCAATTAAAACGGATATGAGCAAAATCTATGATAGGGTGGAATGGTCTTTTATTGAAAATCTCCTCCGGAAAATGGGTTTCGCGGAAAAATGGATTAGCTGCATGATGTGGTGTATCACCTCGGTTCAATACAAAGTTCTCCTAAATGGACAACCAAAGAAACATATACTTCCAAAACGGGGATTGCGGCAAGGGGATCCTTCTTCCTCTTATCTATTCATTCTTTGTACGGAAGCACTGATTGCTAATGTATGAAAAATGGAACGAAAAAGAAACTAACGGGACTAAAGTTGCGAGGGCAAGTCCGGCGGTCTCACATTTGCTTTTCGCAGAAGACAGTCTGTTTTTCTGTAAGGCAACCAAGGAGAAGTGTCAAACACTCCAGAACGTCCTTAAACAATATGAAACGACATCAGGACAACAAATAAATTTTTCCAAATCATCGATATAATTTGGACATTTCGTGGATACGACGGTTCGAGAAAATTTACAATGGGTATGGGATATCGACAACAGGGGGAATGGGTACTTATCTGGATATTCCCGAAAGCCTAGGAGGGGCAAAAACAAAAGTCTTCTCTTTTGCCAGGAACATATTACAAGACATAATTAACGGATGGACTTCAAAGTTTCTCTCAAAGGGGGGAAAAGAGGTCCTCACAAAGTCGGTTGCCGCAGCCTTGCCGACGTATGTTATGTCTAGCTTTAGGCTGCCAAGACTATAATCAGGTATGCACTGGTTAGCTTGGAAAAAATTGTGCCAAGGGAAATAAGACGGAGGACTTGGTTTTCGGACAATTGAAGCCTTCAATACGGCTCTCTTAGCAAAAAAATTATGGCGATTAATGGACAATCCGGAGTCCCTTTTCACGAAAGTTTTTAAATGCTGCTATTTTCGGAAATCTAATCTGTTGAATTCAGGTAAATCATACTCACAATCTTACGGATGGCAGAGTATTATCTCGGCTAGACCTCTGATTAGAAAATGACTAATTAAACGAGTTGGTTCAGGAACCTTCATTTCAGTATGGAACGATCCTTGGATTCCGGCTCAATGCCCGAGGTCAGCAAGTTGCAAAACCATAAATTATTATCCATCTTTCATGATCAACTATTTGGTGGATACTCAGACAAGGACTTGGAATATGGATCTGCTAAATGCGATCATTATTCCTGAGGATGTGAAAATCATCTGCAGTATTCCGGTGGGAGACATATCAAGACCCAATTCTTTAAGTTGGCATTACACGAAATCTGGAAAGTATACGGTCAAATCGGGATATCATATTGAACAAGGTAGTATGTTTAGGGATCAAAATATCAATTTTGGCCCATCTATTTGACCGCTGCAAGCGCAGTCGTGGAAAATTCAATGCTCCCCTAAGCTGAGGCATTTTCTCTGGCAAGTTACAACGGGATTTTTATCGGTTGGAGTGAACCTGAAAAATAGGAGAATACTGTGCGACACACAATGTGCACGCTGTGGAATAGAAGAGAAAATAAATCATGCCCTCTTTTAAATGCCCTCCATCATTTCAGACATGGGCTCTGTCAACAATTCCTACAGCTAATGAAGTCTTTCTGGTATCATCAATTTTCATGAATATGGACTTCTTATTCTGGCGAGTGCCTCCGGGAAATGAGGATCAAAGGTTCCCATGGATTATATGGTATATCTGGAAAGCACAAAACGATAAGGTTTTAGAGGATTGGATGTGGACCCACATCTTATTTTATGGAATGCAGAAACGGAGGCTCTGGTATGGGAGAAGGCTCAATCTGAGGAGTCCCTAACACTAAAACCCGATGATGGACAAATAACGGGGCCTCCAGATTACACAGGGTTGAAATGCTATATTGATAGCTCTTGGAAAGAGTCGTTCTCAGGACTTGGATGGTATGCTTTTCAGAGAGAAGATTAAGACATTATGATGGGGTCCGAAACCTGAAAGGGAGTCTCAGTCTGTTGGTCAATCAAGCATTGCATTGCCCAAACCAAAGCCTCAATCTCCGAGTGTAGAGGAGTCTTTCTCCAGCCTGTCGGCCTTGAAATTTAAAGTGCGCGGGGTGAGTGATAGCGAAAAGAAAAAAAACTTCTCCTTTAACTTCATCAATTCTTCGAGTTGGATTCCAAACGCCAGCCACTCCATCGGTGTAGACACCATATTCACCAAATCAGAACAGTCTGTTGCGAATGCCACCTCCATCTTAAACTCAACACCACCGGCTTGGGTAACTGAACCGTGGCAAGTAAGTTTATTATGCTGTTGACATAAAAAAAAAATTAAAACTTAAATTATTATCTACCCAAATAAAATTCAACCAATAGAAAAATAGTCTGCAGAATTTAAACAGCAAAAAAAAAAATTAATTTTACATAAAATAGTGAGAATATCACTTAATTTAGAACAAAAAAGATTTTCTAAAACATCATTTAAAATAAAAAATAAAGAGAGTATCATTAAAAAACAGAGAAAGTATATTATTTGTGAAGTGAAAATAGTTTAAAATCAAATTTAAAATGAGGATATCCTTAATAAATTATTTTTTCAAATCGATTAATTTTTAAAAAACCCAATTGTAGATTTAATTATGAGGAATTCCTTAAAATAATACTAAAATATGTTTTTGTTCAAAATATATCATCATTTAATTTTTTTTTCCAAAATTACCACTAAAAGTTTTGTTTTTCCAAAAATACCACAAACACTAAAATTGAGTTTTAAAGGTTTATAATTTAAATTTTTGGGTTGGGTTTAGTATTTTGGATTTAGTGTTTAGGTTTTAGGAGTTAGAGTTTAGTTTTTAGGGTTTAATTTTGAGGATTTAAAGTTTATTTTTTATTTTGTGGTATTTTTGAGAAAAAAAATTTTTAGTGGTATTTTTGAAAAAAAAACTAAGTGATAGTATATTTAAAACAAAAACTTATTTTTATAATATTTTTGAGAATTGTCCTAATAACTTTCGGAAGAGTCCACAGCCTAATAATTCAAATATAACAAAAAAGGAAACATATGTTGAATGTTAATCGTAAAAAAAGGGTTAATTTCCTAAAAAATAAAACAATAAAAACGGCCATGAATTAAAAGTCCTAGATCTTTTTACCTTTTTTAAAACTCCTCTAAATACTAAAGCTAATTTCTTCAATTTAAAACTAAATTTTTATTCTCCTGCTCGCGACAGTAATTTGTTTGTTAATGGTACTGCCTTAAAATTCTTAATTGTTAGGGTGCAAATGGTTGACACATTAGAAATGGTTAACACATTAGAAGAAAGAAATTAGGTGAAATTGATTATTCATTTCAATTCCTCTACAATTCTACAATTTGGGGTGAATTTATTTTCCTCCAAGTTTTAGAGGGTCCCACCAAATATAGTAGAACCTCTATAAATTAATACACTATAAATTAATAAATACTCCCAAAAGTATTATTATCTCGTTTTTAACTTCATCATCAATACCAAGAATTGTAGCTGCAATTTTTTTCATTTTCATATGGATAGTCAAGTAGGGTATTAGCATCCATCTTATTATGATAACTGAAATTATTAACATAATTTGGAATAAGATGAATATGTAAACAATATATAATAAATTTTAAATAAAATTTGTTTTTTTAAAGAATTTGTGTGAACTTCTAGGTAAAGTTTTTATTTTAAATAAAGAATTTTTTTTAAAAAATTATGGATTAAAAAAATCACTCTATAAATTAATAAATATTAATTTATCAATTAATTAATAACTCTATAAATTAATAAATTTCCGGAGTCCCAACATTATTAATTTATAGAGGTTTTACTGTAAGTGGAAAATAAGTCAAATTCCTCTAGATTTGTTACTCCTCAGAATATGAGAGGAACACGGTGAAAAAACTAGTGGAAAAAAATGCTAGTGAAAAACTAGTGGAACACGATGGAAAATGTTTAATTTTTTTTTTAATAAAAGAATGTGTTGAAGAGAAATATCACGAAAGAGGGTTTTGAAAACAACTCCATTGGTTTACGAAGAGTTTCTTTATAGGGAAAAAGATAGACCGTGCCTTGGTCAATAATGCTTGGCTCTCTGCTTTTCCTGAATTTTGTTGCTGCTTTTGAACCTAATGGAGTTTCAGATCATGCAAGATGTGTGGTGAGACTAGATAATATGAAACAGAAGAAGAGACGACACTTTCAGTTTTTAAACTATTTCACGGAGCTTCCTCAATTCTTTGAAATTGTATCCCTTACTTGCATATGAGGGATTTTAGACCTATTGCCTGCTACAATTTGATCTATGAAGTTGTTTCTAAATTGATTGCAAAGCGTCTTAAAGTTGTGCTTCTTGAAAGTATGGTGCCTAATCAAAGTGCCTTTATCAAAAGCAGGCTGTTAGTTGAAAATGTCTTACTTGCCACCGAACTGATAAAGGATTACCACAAAGACACAATATCAGCTAGATGTGCCTGAAACATGACATTTCAAAAGCCTTTAACATGGTGAAATGCGACTTTGTTGTCGCTATTTTGGAGGATATGGGTTTCCCTATGATTTTCATCTCATGGATTCGAAGTTGCATAATTTCAGCCTCGTTTTCTGTCTTGGTATATGGCGAGCTTAAGGGATTTTTTACAAGTAAGCGTGGACTAAGACATGGATGCTCTTTGTCCCCATACCTGTTTGTGATGGCGATCAATGTTTTATCTCTTCTCCTCAACAAAGCAGCCTTAAATGGATCGATCGAATATCATACGTTGTGTAGAGAGTTCAACCTGACTCATTTGAGCTTTGCGGACGATATGCTGGTTTTCATGGATGGAACTGCGAATTCACTTGATGGTACAATGGCTGTTCTAAAGCACTTTGAGTTGTATCTGGTTCGGCGATCAACGTAACAAAATTCTCTCTGTTCATAGCAAGACGAACTGAAAATGAGCTTCAGAATACGGCAACGGAGATTGGATTCCCCATTGAGCAGCTCCCAGTCCGATATCTTGGCTTACCCCTCACCATGAAAAGTATGACTAGACTCGACTATGAACCCCTCATTGGCAAGGTACCCTCTTGCATGGTTTCATGGTCAAGTAAGTCTCTCTCCTTTGCAGGACGACTTCAGCTTATTCAATCGGTTATAACCAGTATATCAAACTTCTGGTTCTCTGTATTTTGACTTCCAAAATGCTGCTTAAAATCCATTGAGAGGATGTGCTCTACCTTTTTGTGGTCTGGATCACCACACATCAGCACTAAAACAAAGGTTACTTGGGATGATGTTTGTAGACCTAAGAGAGAGGGATGTTTTGGAATAAGAAAGCTTCAGGATGCTTCTCAGGGTTTCTCATTAAAACTGATATGGAGGCTATTTGATAGTAATGATTCTTATGGGTTGCTTGGACCAGATTCTACATCCTTCACAACTCGTATTTATGGGATGTAAATGAGAACACTCATGGTTCGTGGATCTGGAAAAAGCTTCTGAAGCTTCGCCCTCTTACAGCTTTATTCATGCGCCACCAAATCAATAACGGGGAAGACTCGTACTTTTGGTTTGACGATTGGCTTGAAGTAGGTCCACTCATAATAATTACAGGAGATGTTGGTACATGATATCTGGGTGTCCCGCGTCATGCAAAAGTCTCAGAGGTGAGACAAGGTGACACTTGGGGCATAAGAAGCTGCAGGGGCCAACAACTTCAGAACCTAGTGCAGAGGATCAGATAATTTCTTGTTCCCCAAATTTCAGCTGGTTGAGATAATGTGAAATGGAGACATTGTAATGGTGAATTCAAAGATCATTTCTCGTCCAAAACAACTTGAGAACAAATCAGAACAGTGACTCTGCGAGTGTGGTGGCACAAGATTGTCTGGTTCTCTCAGGCCATCCCTCGCTACAGCTTTATCACTTAGCTTGCCATAAGAGATAGACTGTCAACTGAAGTTCGTATGAGACAGTGAGGGTCGCATCAGGCTTGTTTGCTATATGGAGAAATCAATGAATCCAGAGACCATCTGTTCTTTTCTTGCCCCTATTCGTTTACCATTTGTAATTGGCTCTGATGTGGCTTACTAGGAAGAAAGATAAACCCTGACTGAGAGATCACCCTTCGTTCCATCTCCCGGCAGAACATCGATAGGGATGAATCTCTGTTGCTTCAATTAGCTATTCAAGCCACTATCTATGGCCTTTGGAGAGAATGGAACAATAGAAGACACCAACAACAACCTCTATATGTCCTACTCCTTACCAGAACTATCGACAAGGACATTCAAAACCGACTGCAAGCTATCTACTATGGAGACGAGAACCGTTTGACTAACGTGATGCATCGCTGGTTTTGATCAATGAGCATCCCAAGCTAAACTATCCCCTATCCTGTTTTTGCTAAATGAACTGTTTTCGTGAGTTTCTTGATCCAAATTGTCCAATATCACAATTCTTAGTTTGTCATAACTCACCAAACTCTTGTAAGTATTTTTTTATTTTTTTGATTAATAAATTTTACATTTCAAAAAAAAAAATAGTTTCTCACTGTCACCACTATTCACTATAGCTTTTTCGGCGATGATTTCTTTGTCGACGACTTGCTCAATTTTTCAAACGACAATGTTTTGGCCGACGAAGAAGCTGAAGCAAAAACTCAGCAAGAGATAGTCCATGTTTCCTTCGAGGAATCCAATGACGACGGAGATGCAGTTCAACGGAGCAACAATTTCTCCGGCTGTGACGATTTTGAGTCTGTCTCTGCTAGTGCAAAGATTCATCAATCGATGATTTTGACAATGAAAATGGTTAAGGAACCAGTTTGTCTTTGAATGGAAAATGATTGAATGCTAGACAAAAGATGAACGAATTGTACTAAACAAAAAGATGAATTCAATTGGACAGAGTCCAAAGTCAAGAATAATGAACACAAGCATACAACAATTGAGTTTGGAGTGAAGAAGTGAGAATTTTAGAGCTAAGTGTGAGTGTATTTGAATATGTTCCCCTATCTTATTTTCCCTTTTCTCTTTTATACTTCGAGCCTTTATTTTTCTTGTCATTAATCTGCTATATTCGTCATTTAACTATATTGATTAGTCGTTTCTCTTTGAAGATTTGCCGTTACGACCACTTCTTTGACTGAGCTCGAATTGTCATAACGGATCTGTTATGGGGTTTTCATATTTTCCTAGTAACTCTCCTTCTAAATGAGCATAACTCATTAATTATCCGGGTCCAACACCAACAGTTAACCCTAAGTTTTCTAAATGAAGATCTTTCACTTGGAAAACATTCCATTAACGTTTGAACTTACATTCTCATTTTGTTTACTGTTTCCTTTCTTCGACTTGGCCAAATCCTTTCAATTTTGCTGGCTAATTTGCAGATTTGTCGCGTGGAATTCCCTTAAATTCCTTGTTTCTTCTTTCCTTGATTCCTCATTATCTCTCATCGATTATTTCTTTTTAGGTTTCTAACCTCTCGCCTTCACAATCTCTTATTTTTTTCTAAAATTTTTGGTATATGCTTAACTTTGTCTTTCTCTTTGTCAGATATGGACCTCTTTGTTGGTTACCAAGCCATGAAGAAATGTCGCCAATCTGTGCCCCAAGAAACCTCGGGCTTAGAATCAGACCTAGTTGGATTTAGATAGGGTAGTTGTATATATCTTACGATGGAAAGAGTCCCAAAGATAGGGGGAGTTAAAAACATACACCTTTTTGTTTTTTTATATTTTCGAATTTTCCCAATCATACATGGAACCAGAGGAGCAACTTGAACCAGAGGAGCATCATGAACCAGAGGAGCAGCTTGTAGCTGAAGATGCGTTTGAAGTGGAGAAAGAGTATGGAAAAGATGTTATCTTAACCTCGTTGGTTTTGATACATGATCATCAAATGAGCATGTGTCTCATTTGCACTCTTTTTTCCTTGTCAAGTTTTGTCCCAATGGGTTTTCTTGACAAAATTTTTAATGAGGCAAATATTTCACATCCAAATCACTCATTTGATGATCCAGACCATGGCCTAATCATCAGAATTCGACCCAAAGGAATAACTATCAAGTCCAGTGCATTTTATGCCAATTACAAGCCCAAGAAGAGCCCAAACCAAGTGTTTAATTTGTTGGCCAAGAGAAGTGACGAAAACAGAAGGGCAAGGGTCATTCTTCACTTAGGTTTTATTGTTTTGCTATTTTCAAAACTTGTTGCATGAAGAGTTGTTTTCTTCTTTATAATCTCTTTTGAGAAAACTATCTATCTTTTTAATCAAAAACTCTTTTAAGATTAGATCATTGATAAATCAGAGGCTCTCTCATAACCTTTGTGTGACCATTGAATCCACAGTAAATCTAAGGTTCTTTCGCCACCTTAGTGTGACCATTCGATTCACCCCTTTGCTTCCTTGATCCTTCGTGTTCTTGGCTGCAAATCTATCCCTGCTTGCTTTCAAAGTATCGATCAAAGGAGGATCTTCTCAGATTCTTATCAAGATCATATTAAGTGGTATCAGAGCCACTTTGAAAGCTAAGTATTCGTTTGTTTAAACTTTGTCTATTCGTATTCATCAAGCAATCGATATGTTTATGTTCTGCGAAATCTAGTGTTGTTGAATTTGTGATCGATTTGAATTCTAAGTTGTGTAGATTTGTGTTTGTTTGGATCCGTGGTTGAATTTCATTTTATGATATGCAAAAAATTTGTGTCTCTTCACATTCTGATCAGATCTGTCGAAGTAATCTGCTAGGGCTGATATATCTTGTGTTTATTAGAAGATTATGATCTGTTGCACTTCTGTTAGGACTTTTTACTGGTGATTTGTTGTTATTGTTTCAGGAAGGATGAGTAAGCGACATGAGCAGATTCCACAGCAAGGAGTTTTCAACTCTTCAACAAAGGCCTGCAGGAGAAGCCTAATTGGAGACTGATTCTTTGCAGAAAGAAGCATAGCACATGAGACTACAGGAGAAGCCTAATTGGAGAAGCAAATCAGCTAGAGAAGAAGTAGAATATGCCTCCAACAATGGTGATAAGCAGGGAAGTTCTAAGCAAGCTAGGTAGCTTCAGAACAAGTTGAGTAGCCAATTGAGTTATGACGAAATAAAAAAGCAACTGACAGAAGCAGTTAGGGATACGATGCATAGTCAAAAGAAGAGTCCAGCCACATGCCAAGCTCTTGGTACTGAAGCAACAAAGGAGAACAACACCAAAAAGAAAGAGGAAGCTTCAGATTCAAAGCCAATTTCTGATCAAAAAGAAGTACCACCAATCGGAAACAAATTGTTGGAGACCAAGAAGCTTCTAAGTGATGAAAACAAAGACCAGGAACGTAAGAGTCTCTTTCAAACAAGGTGCTTAGTCCAAAACAGAGTGTGCAGCCTTATCATTGATGGAGGCAGCTGTACAAATATTGCAAGTTCAACAATGGTGAAGAAGCTTTGCTTGGAGACTAAAGAGCATCCACAACCTTACAAGCTTCAATGGTTGAAAACAATGGAGAAATAGAAGTGACCAGACAAGTAATGGTGTCTTTGTCCATTGGGAGTTATGTGGACGAAATCCTTCATGATGTTTTGCCAACAGAAGTCAGCCACATTATGCCAGGAAAGCCATGGAAATCTGATCGCCAAGCTACTTATCATGGTCTTACAAACCAATACTCTTTAAAGTTCAAAAGCAGGAAGATCTCCCTAGTTCCTTTATCTTCATTGGAAGCTTATCAAGATCAGCAACACTTAAGCAGGAAGGAAGGGCAAACTAAAAGCAAAACCGAGAACCCTCTTGTTTTTCTCAAAAAGTCATTGAAAGCTAAGTGTATTTTTTCCTCTATTAAATCTGATTTTGTGCCTGAAAAACTAACCAATATGGAACCGGTGCAACCGAGTAGTATTGCTTCTTTTTCACAGGTCCAAGAAGAAGAATCAGCAGAAAAAGTACAAAAGAGCTTGCCATTGATTACTGATTTGGAGCAGCCAATCAACCTTGTGTCAAAACCAGTCCCTAAGCCATTTCCTAAAGATCACACAAGAAAGTACTGTAAGAAATTTGATTTGGTTAGGACTGAGCCAAATTTGTTTATGATGATTTCTCCTCAAGATGAATAACTATCAAGTCTAGTGCATTTTATGCCAATTACAAGCCCAAGAAGAGCCCAAACCAAGTATTTAATTTGTTGGCCAAGAGAAGTGACGAAAACAGAAGGGCAAGGGTCATTCTTCACTTACGTTTTATTGTTTTGCTATTTTCAAAACTTGTTGCATGAAAGGTTGTTTTCTTTTTTATAATCTCTTTTGAGAAAGCTATCTATCTTTTTAATCAAAAACTCTTTTAAGATTAGATCATTGGTAAATCAGAGGCTCTCTCATAACCTTTGTGTGACCATTCAATCCATGGTAAATCTAGGATTCTTTCGCCACCTTAGTGTGACCATTCGATTCACCCCTTTGCTTCCTTGATCCTTTGTGTTCTTGGCTGCAAATCTATCCCTGCTTGCTTTCAAAGTGTCAATCAAAGGAGGATCTTCTCAGATTCTTATCAGGATCATATTAGGTGGACATGGCAAAGTTTTCTTAAGTAAGGAAATGTTTATGCATTGCTAGGTTGCTCTCTAGGACCTCCATTTGCAATCCTTTACTTGTTTTTTTTCGTTTTGAGTTCTCACTTCCAAACCTCTTCTTTGATTTGTTCCTTCTTGTTTGTTCCTTCTTGTTTGCTTGAGGACAAGAAAAGAACAAGTCCGAGGGAGTAAATGCACTCGTAATTTAACATTTTTAGCTTGCATTTTCCTTAGTTTTAGAGTCATTTGACTTTCATTTTGTACTTTCTCTTCCTTTTGAGCTCCATTTAGTCTAGGATAGGTCTTAAAGTCCTAGTCTTCATTTTATGTATTTGCATTGCATTTTTGGTCTTTTATAGGTACAATGGAGGCTAAAGAGTTGGAGGAACCAAAAGAAGTTGGAAGAGCATCGAGGAGAATCAAGAAACCGAAAAAACCACCAGTGTCCATTTGGTCGACCCAGGTTGCTCAGTGGATCGACAAACTGGGTCGATCAGAACGACATCAGAGCCAAAAATTGCCTTGTCCAGACACGTCACTTGGATCGACCCATGATGCCTTGTGGATCGATCAACTAGGTCGACCAAACGAACAGCATGGCCAAAATGAGTGTCCCATGGAGCGTAACCTGGATCGATCGAGGCAGCTCAGTGGGTCGATCAAGCAGGTCGACCAAATGGACATCAGAGGGATTTTTTAGAAAGAAACATCCATTTGGTCGACCTAGAGTGCTCAATGGATCGATCTCCCACACCCTACATATTGACGTTTTCTGCATAAACCCGGGTTTGACCCGGTTTGTCCTGGATTGACCCGGGTCCTTTTTCCTTTACTATATATATGTTTAAACACATTAAAAATCATAAGTTGGATATGTTTTAGGATTTTTCTCTCTAATGTTTAGTACTTTGATTTTCTTGAATGATCTTGAATCTTTTATGTTTATTTAGAGTTTTCTTAAGTTTTTTACCATTTCTTTAAGCATGTTTACTTCTTTATTAGTGTTTGTTTTGTTTCTTACTTTGGCCATGTATGAGTAGAAATCCTATGGATTATGGGTTAGGTAGATTGGGATGATTACAAGTTGGGTTTATGTGTATTAGTTTTGAAGTAATTAATCAAATTCTAGATCATGGTCTTTTCCGAAAGGTGTTTGTGAAAATGTCTAGGAGAATTTTTTATGAGCATTTCACATCTTAGCCGACTAACTATCGATGTTTAAGGTGATTTATGGGTTTAGGGACTTGTAAGCATTGCTTCTTGATTCATTAATTGCAAACGAAAGGTTATGTTAATTAAGGAGTTTAATAAAGAGATTAGTACCAAGAAAGTGGATTAGTCTTAGATTAGTGATCCTTATCCTAGAAATTGTATTGATTAGAGCCTAACACCAATACCTAATAGATAGTCTACCTTGATCAATTTTCTTATCCCATGATCCATATTCCTTTTGTTCGATCATCTTGTTTAGTAGCTTAATTTAGTTGAGTTTTTGTTGACTTTTCATATTGCATTTTTATTGTTTTCTTTTAAGTTTGGTTTGCTATTGCTTGCTTGATTTAAGTTTCTTAATCTTGTTTAGTTGTTTTACTAGTTTAATTGGTTGCATTTGCTTATTGCTTTGAACTTAGTTTATTGATTTTATATTTATTGCATTTCATTTAGTTTATGCTAATTAGAGACTTAAAAAAAACCAAAACATATATTGACTTAGCTTTTAAAGTGCTTTGCATTCCTATTTTCCTATCTAATTTTTTGTGTGGAAGAATAATCTCTAAAAATCATCATGCACTTGTGGTTTATGCTTAGTGAATTAAGACTTAACAGCATCTTAAGTTTGAGCATCGAACTTATTTCTATATCAGCCTTCAACTGGAAGTCCAAAAACTTGTATTGAAGTCCAAAAAACTTGCAGTTAAAGATACCAAAACCGGGGCCAATCCCGCATAACTTTCCATTCACCCGAATACACTGAGCTGAGCTCACTTCGCAAATTCGATCGCGACGTGGAAATGCACAGCGTAAGCCTAGCCCAAACTTGCACCTAAATACACTCTTTCTGAAAACAAACCCATTCCAAAAAACTATTTACGACATAAATCTCACGGATGAGCCGAACTCGAAAACCCTACATATCGAGGGACTTAAAACTCGAATCCTACCACGCATCACGCAAACATTGAGAAACTAAGAGACCAAGAGAAGACGTCAAATTTTTAAAGAAGATTGAATTTATTCAGAAGAAAGGGAGACAAAAGCCCGCAGGCACAAAGTTAATAAAAAAAGAGAAAAAAGAAAAAGCAAAAACAGAATACAACACAAAAGCAGGAATCGATTACGATAAATTGGATCAGGGAGCCACAAACGGTCTAAAAATCGAGATGACTCCTCATGCAAGTTACATCGACCGGCGATATCACGTTGAAATTCGAACCGAACGGATCAACGCCAAGAAGCGGCACAACGATGACATCTTGAACAGCCATGGAGGTTGGCAAAACCTCCTCAAATGGTGTTCCAGTCAGGTCGGCCTCCGCAAAGTTGACGATCTCAATTGCTTCGAGCTTGGCTTCCCATATCGCCTTATCAGCGGCGAGTCATTCCAGCTCAACATAGGGAACCTCGACCCCTCTTCCCATCATGACTCTGAGACAATCGAGGGTCCCGGGGATCTGACTCAGAGTCAGCATCCCTTTGTTCACCTCCTTCGTCTCAGCGTGATGCTACCGCAACTTCTTAAATCGGGCTGCATACTTAGCCACCATCTCCTTCTTCACTTTTTACGAACTCAATCTTCCCTGGACTTCCTCAGCCATGCCGTTTCGGAGTGAAGCTGCTTAATCAGCATATACCTCTCGCCGAACAGCCTAGTCAGCTGGTCTTTGGTTTTCATCAGATCAGTCCCGAATTGCTGATTCTTGAGCTTTAGGGCGGCTGCTCCCTTTGCAAGCGCAGTCGACCTCTCCTTCTCTTCCTCAAAGCTCTTCTTGAGCATAACCAGCTCGAGCTATTCACTACGGCCCTCCTGAGCTTGCGATCATACGAACCAACAATGCGGTTCGACGCGCTCACCATCTGCAAAAGAAAAGAGTATGGAAGAACATTAAAAAAGCGAAGAAAGCGTAAAGAGATAAAATTATATCGCCAAAATCTACCCGCGCTGAGGCACGAGCCAACTCCTTGTACGCATCAGCCTTGATGAGGCTGTTGACTGATGGGAAATCAGAAGAAGATCCCCTGATCCGCCAAAATAGGTCGGCACATGCACCTCTATCGTTCACAATAGTAACTTCCCTATTCTTATAGTGATACTGGAAAAGTCATGCCTAACCCCAACAACTTCGCCGCCCTTAGACTTCTTCTTGAAAGCTTCAATATCTGCGGCAGGCACAACCTCGTTCAATGTCCTCTTCTTTCTAATGAGCGATGTTCCGATGATAGAGGCATCCTCCGGATCCCAAACAACAACCGTTGGGAGTAACGCGCCCTCAGCCACTCGTTTCTCAGCCCGGCTGGATGGTTTTTCCTTCGCTGTCATGGCAGCAACACCCTTCCCTTTATCTCTGGATGGTTCGGCAACCGTAGGAGCGGGCTCATTAGTTGACTGATTCTCGGTATTGACAGGAGTAGCAACACGCTCGGCCACCATCATGTTGCCAACAACTGCATCAACTCCAGCCGAGGAACCCGGAGCGTTCTCCAGCTCGAGGGCGTAGTTCGGTAGTTCTGGCCACTTTTGATCCCCCAACAATTTAAGCTGCTTCTCTTTATCCTAGCTTCGAGGAGTTCTGAACATGCTAAGCTTCTCTTTATCCTAGCTTCGAGGAGTTCTGGCCACTTTTGATCCCCCAACAATTTAAGCTGTTTAACAAGGTTTTGAAAGCCCTCGGGAAAAGGTAAACCAACAGGTTGGCGAGTTGAAATGAAAAAGAAGAGGGGATTTGTAGAATAAAAACCGAGGAAAACAAGGCAAAGAGTAAGACGAGCTAATATCTACCAATAATTCTAGCCCAATCGGCCTTATATTTCTTGCAGATATTAAGGACTGACACTTCATTTTTTTTAACGTAAAAGTAATGCATGTGCCAATCGTTGACTTTGATAGGATGGCTAATTATAATGTTGAATCTAGACTTCATATTGACATAAAAGCGCCCAGCTTTCTTCGACACTTTCTTTATAGATGACATCTTTTCGAAGGAACGATAACAGACCGGCAAACTACATTCGACAGCCAGCATAAGGATTTTGACCATATTCTGGATCAAACCGGCAGTTAGCTGGGAAAAAAAAGGAATCGCGCCTAGCACAGTATGAAACCAGGAGCCTCAAAAGCGGGAACCAGAGCCAACCATAAGTGAATAAAGACTCGAACATGCAAATATATCCCGCAGGAGGAGTCCAAGGTCGTTTGAACGGGTTAGGAACCATAACCTCCAGCCCAGCATGCATACCACAAGAGGCAACCATCTCGGCCAACGACCCCTCAGTTGACATCGTCGCGCTGATATCGAAAAAGGGTATGCATTCCGCCGAGAAGATATGGCGAGCTGAAGAGGCACGTCAAAAGGATTCAATGCTCTTTGTTCTTCCTCATTCCGCAACTGAGGAACAATGATCTCCATACTAGAAGAGCTCTCAATAGCCCCATCCCTGCGAGAATTAACTTCACGATGGGCTAACTCTTTGATCGGGGAAATTACATTACCTACATAACCGGTAGATCTCGTGGGTTCCCCGGGATTTCCACCGACCTGGGAACTACTAGATGACGAGTTCGAGGAGTTCAAGGATGAACTGGAATCTTCACTAATCGAAGACATGAAGACTTGTGGAAATAAGCTAAAGATCAAAGAAGAATGAAGAACATGTTGAAGATCTGCCGGAAAACTCAAGCAAACTGAGAAACTCAAGCCGTGGGGTTCAAAATCATGGCAGAAATATAAGGAAAATCGACTACGAAGAAAAATAAGAGAGCAAGGCGTAGAGAGACAGAGAAAGAGAGAATGTTACCTTTTTATAGACGAGTGCAAGTGAGGAAACTGAAAGAGAGGGGAGATGAATATATAGAGAGGAGAACGGTTACCGAGGAAACATCATTATACCTACCCGACGCTTCAATTCCCGCACCTATACGACGATTGGAGATCTCGCAACGATCCAAATCATACTTTTTCAAGCCATGTCATAATTCTTTTGGTGAGAGTGATTGTGGAGGTGACACATAAGCATTTTCTCCAAAATCACTTCAAAAATAATGTTAAGGGGATTAATTCGATTACTTAATACTTTTAATTGAATTTAAAAAACAAAATTAATTACTTTTTACCGAAAAAAATTATACTTGAGATGAGTAATACAAAAATATATCAAACAAATAGTTGAAGGCATGATAAGAACCGCTCATTGGTTGGTCAAATTCCATCAAACTTCATAGCTTTACGTATTGTTTTGGTCAAATTTCAATATGTAAGAAAAATAATAATTAAACGTTTTTAAATTTGGTAATTAGAAGAATACGTATTTTTTTATAGTTCAATCACAAAATTTTGTAAGTATTTATTTATGAAATATATGGTTTTCGTTTATTTCAAATTAAAATTTTAAAGAAATAAATATAAATTTAGTTATGGAAGATTTTGTAAGAGATTTAGTTATGACTAATTTAAATTTATAATCAAAAATTCTTTTAAAATTTTTTCATGTCATTATTTTTTAAGCCAAATTATACTTTTTCAAGCAATGTCATAATTCTTTTGGTTAGAATGATTGTGGAAGTGACACATAAGCATTTTCTCCAAAATCACTTCACAAATAATGTTAAAGGGATTAAATTTTTAAAGAATAAATATAAATTTAGTTATGAGAGATTTTATAGGAGATTTAGTTATGATTAATTTAAATTTATAATAAAAATTTCTTTAAATTTTTTTCCATGTCATTATTTTTTAAGCCAAATCATACTTTTTCAAACCATGTCATAATTCTTTGGGTTGACTTCTCTATACCACCCCAAGTTATATAGTTGAAATTATTTCCCCCCAAACTATTAAACCCATCACTAAACCTCCCAAACTAATAAATTTAATCACTAATCTACCTAAATTATTTAATTCTAATTAATTCCACATTACTAATAAAATTTTGTTAATTGCATTTAATTAGTCTAATGGGGTTTAAAAATTGCGATTGCCCATATCCGATTTTTATCCCAAGTCGACCCAATGAAACACTCTGAATTTGGATTTCGAGAGGTGCATAAAGAATACCAGAATTCCTCAATTAGGGTTCATCACATTAGGGATCCCTAATCGTATTTCTTTTGGATTTCGAGAGGTACATAAAGAATATCAGAACAAGAGCTCTTCTCAAGTGAACGCCATATTTCCAGGTACAAAATATATAACAATTTTTGTCTTGAGATGCTTCTTCGCGTTCATAGAGTTGGAGCCGACTTTGATTGGAGGAATTGATCTCGGGTCAGATTAGTGGACGCGCACAGAGTATTGGGTTTAGATAATTTTGTGTCCAGTTTTGCCATATGAATTTTTGGGTCCGGTTCTATAGTTTCAAATATTATATATTAGTAACATCGAAACAGTAAATTGTTGTTCATATGATATGATAATGATTGAGAGTTGTGTTTGTTTGTAATATAGTTTAAGGGATATATGATATGATAATATTGTTGTTACTTTTTTTTTAGAGCAGGTGGTGTTTCTTCTTTCTCGAGATGGATAAACATGATACAGTCCTTGTGACTAGGTTTGTGTTAATGGAATTTGGTTAGATTGTTGAATTCTTACTGATGATTTCCTACTTTTAATGGCTTATTGTTGGATTTCTTACTGTTGAGTTTCTTACTATGGTTTTAGTGATGGATTCACTGAAAACGAGGGAGCCAAAACCGGTAATGAGAGAGATCCTGAAACAGAGAATATAGAAGAAATGGAGCGTGATGAAAGTGAGGATGTGGAAACCAAGAAGAAGAATAAAAAGGTGACATTCTTGAAGATGAAGTGGATAGAATGGAACGATTTGATTATGAAATTGAGGAATCAGTGGCTAACTTTGTTGATGAGAAGAGTCTATTGGCCGTAATATCATTCCTGATAGTTCAGATGAAGAGGAAGATGATTTGGTTTTGAGAGATAGAAGAATGAGAAGGAGAACATATGATAAGTTAGCTTTGGGAACTGCTTTCTATACGGGGTTTGAGTTCAAAGAGGCTGTATTAGAGTATGCTTTGAGCAAATGCAGAAACGTTGTACAAGATAGATGGGATAAGGACAAACTTTCCTACAAGTGTGGCATAGGTGGCAAATGTAAATGGCGTGTGTATTGCTCGTATGATAAGCCGAGACAAATGTGGTTGCTGAAGACTAGGTATGGGTATCATAGTTGTACTCGTAATGGGAAATGCAAGATGCTAAAGAGTCCGATTATTGCAAGGCTGTTCTTGGACAAACTGAGGCAAGATGGAGGTTTAATGCCTGAAAAAATTCAAGAGCTTATCAAGGACAAATGGAACTAGCGAGTTCAAGGAATCAATGCCAGAGAGGAAGACTTCTAACTCTTAAATGGCTTGAGAATGAGTATGCAGAACAATTTGCTCATCTACGCGGTTATGTCCAAGAGATTCTTATTACAAACCCGAGATCAACTGCCATTGTTGAAACTATCCCTAACGCAGCTGGTGAAGATGTTTTTAATCGATTCTATGTGTGTTTTGAAAACCTCAGAAGCTCTTGGAGAGGGTATTGTCGGCCAATCATTGGACTTGATGGCACTTTCTTAAAGGTTGCTGTCAAAGGTATATTGCTTACAGCGGTTGGTCATGATGCAAACAACCAAATATATCCGATTGCTTGGGCTGTGGTACAATCTGAGAATTCAGATAAGTGGTTATGGTTTGTTAAGCAAATCAAGATTGACTTAGTTCTTGGAAATGGCAGCGACTTTGTCATTGTCTCCGATAGATCAAAAGTAAGCATTTGATTATAATAGTTCCTTGATCTTGTGCCTTTATTGCATACTATCTAACAACTTCTCCTTCTTACTTTCAGGGACTGATAAGTGCAGTGAAAGCTGAGTTGCCAAACGCTGAACATAGGATGTGTGTGAAACATATCATCGAGAACTTGAAAAGGAAACATACAACTAAGGATTTGCTAAAACCAATGGTTTGGAACTTATCTTGAGCTATAGCCCGACAGAATTTCAAGAAAATATCCAGAAATTGAGAGGGTATAATATGGCTTTGTATGAGGCTGTGATGAAGGAGGAACCAAAGACTTGGTCTCGAGCTTTTTATAGACTCGGAAGCTGTTGTGAGGATGTTGATAACAATGCAACAGAGTCATTTAACTCAACTATTACCAAAGCAAGAACAAAGGCATTGGTACCGATGCTGGAGACAATTCGGAGGCAAGCAATGCAATGAAACTCAAAGAGAAACAAGAAATCAGTTAGGCGTGAAGGGAGGTTTACCAAATATGTTGTTGAGGTACTTCAAACGGAGAAAAAGGATGCTGATAAATGTAGGACATATCCTGGCACCCAGGGACGATATGAGGTCGATTTATATGGGAATTCTTATGATGTCAACACAACAAAAAGGACATGTTCGTGTTGTAAGTGGCAAATCACTGGAATACCGTGTGAACATGCATATGGTGCAATGATTGATGCAGGTTTAGATGCAGAAGATTATGTTTCCGAGTTTTTCTCGAATTTTTTGTGGCAAGAGCTTTATAAGGAATCCATCAATCCAGTCAGAGGGCCACGGTTTTGGATGAACTCTGATTTTCCACTGATAACCGCTCCTCCGGTACCTATACTACCTGGGAGAAAGAAAATTAAGAAGCAAACTAAGTTTCCAAGAATAAAAGACAAACATGAGTCTCCAAAGAAGAAGAAGCATAAAGAAATTCTTGGAAGAGTTGGACGCACTATCCATTGCTCAAAGTGTGGTGAAGCTGGACACAACGCAGCTGGTTGTAAGATACATCCAAAGAAGAAGATAAAGAGGACAGAAGGAACAATTGAGCAGATATGTCTACATTCTTTGATGTGTATTTAACTCTTTCTGGTTTGTTGAAAGTTGAAATTGGTATTTGCTTCTGGTCTTTGCCTTTGGTAGTTGCTTTTGATTTGCTTATGGTTTGCTATGGATTATTTGTTACTGATTTTTAAATGTTTGTAAGTTACTATTGTTACTGGTTTTTGAATGATTGTTGTTTCTTACATTTCTGAGTTGGTTTTGATTTCTTTTCATGTTTGAGTTGGTTTAGATTCGTGGTTGTTTTGGCTCTTCTTTGATACTGATTTTTGAATGTCTTACAGACAGCTACATCATCTCAAGTGTCGGATACGCTCGAACTCACTCAACCTACACAAACAAGCGATGTGTAGTTCAAATTTGAGTTTGTACGATGATTCACATTGATTGGAATACAACTCTATCTCTATCTTCTCTTATTTTGGATTTGTAGAAGAATGCCATATCATTTAAAACATATATTTGTTTTGTTTTTCACATACTTCTCATACTATTATTACTCTGAGGTTTCCATGTCTTAAACATTACTATTATGGCTCTGAAATTATTACTATTGTTTGGTTTATGTGAGATTTCTATGAACTTAAATGGAATCTAATTTTTTAGTTACGTGAAGAGAATGCAAGACAAGTTTAGGTAATAAACTTTTCACCGATTTCACTTGTTGGAGACTTGAACTGTTGTCTAAAGAAACCTTGACAACTTCTTCTAATTCATATCTAAAACAAAGCCACGAAGAAGAAGAACCCTGCAAATTGTTCCTAATCTACTCTATCACTTTCGAAACTCGAGGACGCGAAGAAGAAGATTGGAAGACAACAAAATCCGCTCTTTATCTACTCTTATTGAAGCCGCCATACACGAAAGAAGAAACAAATCTGATTTTTCAATTCGATGAACTCTATGCAAAAACCCCAGTCAACTGAGTCACGATTTTGGACCCAATTCAATTCACGTGATTTTTTAAAAATAAATTAAAACCCTCTATTTCAATTAGTGACTTTAGAAACCGGGTTTAATATGTCATCGGTCGGATATGGATCAAATTCAGATCTTGGGTAATCGTAGTTTTTAAACGCGATTTATTCATTGTTAAACGCGATTATTCATATTTTAGTACATATGTGAAAATAGTTAGAATTGGATTAGTTTAGGTGGTTTAGAGATTAAATTTATGAGTTTAGGGGGTTTAGAGATGAGGTCAATAGTTTGGAGTAGAAATGTAGATGAGGTATAATGACGTCAACCCTAATTCTTTTGGTGAGAATGATTATGGAAGTGACACATAAGCATTTTCTCCAAAATCACTTCACAAATGATGTTAAATGGATATTTCAATCAATTTAGTAAACTTCAGACTTACTATACACTTTGCCATCTTTATATGTCTCCATCATATGCTCTTCTGGAATTTCTCACCATCATATGTTCTTCAGGAACATTTTGTTTTTCTGGAGTGTTGGTACTGTCTAATATCATATTGACACGTGCCTCATAAATTTTCATAACAAACATGATAAAATAATTCAGCATAATAACAATATAATTTAAAACAATCATTTCAGGAGACAGAGCCGTCTATAAAATTTACAATAATAATAATAATGAAAATAAATAATAAATCAATAGGCATGGTCTTTCACATAATCAAGAAGACATAGCCTACCATAATTACAGAGATACAATCTTTAATTTGATCGAGGAGGCATAACCTACAATAAATAACGATCAATCGGAAAGACATAGCCTATTATATATATTTCCATATAATAATTTGGAAGCATAGCCTACCCAAAATCCAAAAAGGCACATTCCACTCCGTAAATAACATAAATTTAAATTTGAATTGATTAAATATAAATTAAACATTTCGGTATGGAACGGTGTAGATCCGATCTCACTTTTTCGATATGGAACGGATAAAAAATCGATCGTGCTGATAACGTATTATAAAATATAAATATGATAAGTAAGATTTATATATATATATATATATATAATATAAAATATTATATATATTATGTAAAGAGACGAGAGAATGAAAGATAATCATTATAATCTTCCCTTTTTTGGGCTAATTTATTGGGTCGATGAATTCTTCGTATTTTTGAAAGTAAAACAACGAAACTCATTGTTGTTCAATTGTTTCTCTATTTTTTTTAAAAAAATTTTGTTTAGGATTTAAAATTATCATCAAAATGTTAATATGCTAAATATATCACAAATAGTTAATAAGAATTTTTTAACATTCAAGGAATCTAATACGATTTAGAACACCTTTTTAATATCTTTAATAACTTTTTTAGATCTGTTTCATTTTGGTATTTTAGACTTTTCTTAGATTTGCAATTTTTTTAAATGATATTTTTTTCAAAAAAACAAGTAAAAATGTGATATTTTTAGAACGCAGCTTTTGCCTAAACAGATGTACAAAAGTAAATTATAGTCACTAATAACAAATTCAAAACTTGATCTTTACGAAATGAAATTCACAATCAATATTTTTAGCTTAAATTGCAATAAAAGAATTAAAAAACAAAATTTGTAGCTAGGACATGTTTATGACAGAGTCAGAGACTATAGAATAAAAGGAAGTCGACCATTTTAGCAGTGGATAAGAAGAGCAGATATACCTCACAAGTACACAAAGCAAAATAAAATATACATATAGAAAAAAGAAATTAAGTGAGAATGAAATAACCAAAAAACTATCAAAATTAAGCAAATAACCATAAATTTTTTGGGTAGAATATTTTGTGTATAACATGTATTAATAACAAGTTTACCATTACTCTTGTGACACACTTAAACACATACACTAGTTCTTTTTTGTTTTTCTCCTTTTCTCTTTTTTGTTTTTTTCTTTCTCTCTCCCCTCCTTTTCATCTTATATTTTTTTTGATTTTTCAAATATAAGTGTTTTTACACATATCATAGTTTGAAATTTTAAAAATGGATAAAATTTTCTCACAAAAATGAATAAATAATTACAAATAACAACTCGGCGTTCTTTATAAAATAGAAGAACATTCCATTATATCTTTTATATGAAAACTATAAGAAATATTTACTTAGATTCACTTATCTATTCTGCCTATTTTCTAAACTTCAAACAATTGCTATTATTTGCATTACGTCATGATTTAAAGTTTAAAAAGACACAAATTTCTTTAAAAGAATAGATAAGTGAATTGAAATAAATATTTCACATTTCTATATAAAACAAAATATAATTCTATTACATATCTTCCATAGAAAATAATAACATTGTTTTCTGTCTTCTACAAAAGAAAAAATTAACATTAATTTAAATGTCTTCTGTGCGTTCTATATACAGTGCGAAATGTTCTAAATTTAAATAATGTATTCAATTTTTGAGTAATTCATATTTGTTTTTAAGAATTCAAACCAGATGCTAAAAAAAAATGCGATCATAAAATTTACCAATTTATATTAAGAACCTGACTAGTTTAAACGCGGTGAATGCGGGTGTGGTTGCAGAAGTTTACGAAAGCGGGCGGTAGCGATTTCTAACGTTATTGGAAAATTTATACGACTGGTAAAACGGTTAGAAACAGGTACGTTTACGGGACGTTTATGACTGGTTTACAGCGAATGCGATAGCAGATTTACATAAAACTACCAATATACACCTAATATATAATTTATATAAAACTAAAAAATATATTATTATAAAAAGTTAAAATTATATATTTTAAATAAATCATAAAATGATTAAATAATTTTTTTAAAGATGTTTGGAACATTTTTTATATATACCATAACATTTTTATAATTATTAAAATGAAAATTAAAATCAAAAATATATTATTATAAAAAATTAAAATTATATATTTCAAATAAATCATATAATAATTAAATAATATTTTTATAATATTTTTTTTTATATTTACAAATTTATTTTAGTTTAATTAAAATATATATAAGTGTATATAATTGTATATGATAATATTCGATATAAAAAGTAAATTTTTAAAAATAATTTTTTTATATAAATTTTAGTTTATTATTTAAAATAATATTTTTAAAAAATAATTTTTTTTCAACTACCCGCAACCGCCAGCAACCACAAACGCTCGTGGAAAGGAGTTTTTGATTTAAAACGGTTCCAAACGATATAAAGCAGCACCGAACGGTATGAAGCGATTTCTGTAAATTTTAGTACATAGCGTTTGTGAATGGTAGCGGATGAACCAATCAATCCCTAAGAGAGTAGGGTCTAAGGGATATTTTAGTCCATTTGGTCTCAAAATGGTTATTCGTTAAATAAGTGTATCTCATATGATTATATTTTTAATTTATGTTTGTGATTTGTTATTAAACCAATTAACACTATAGAAAAATGACTATTTTTTGTAGGGAATAAATAGGGAGATAAAAAAAAAAGGTTATGATTACTCGAATGATAAAAATAGATAGAACATTCTCTCACTTGATTTACACTTGATTTTAAGTCAATGTGAACAAGAACCAATTATTCATTGCCAGTCATATAATTAAATAGAGATACGACTGGCGTTGAGAGTTTTTTTTTTTTGGTTTTAATGTTAAGATGGTGTTGAGAGTTTATGACTAAGACGTATAATAAGCAGATTTTAACGAACATAACAAGTCCTAGAAACTTTGTTATGCATGTCATGGACCCACTATTAATGCTTTTAGACAAATTTATACTGTAACAAAATTTTGTGGTGGAAAAGAGAGAGTAAAAAGGTAAGATCTCAACATATTGCACTACTGTTTTGTGGCTAGTTGCTAGATACAAATATCCAAAGTTAAACTGCATACCGGATCTGTCCCTTTTTGTCGGTGATTAGGTCGTCGAAACTAGCTTGAAATCCGATCATATCATGAATTTTGCAGCGCATTAATCAATCAAACTCTAAGCGGTAATTGATCGGGATAAGCCCTAAAGAGTGAAAAAGTTTTGTAAATTCTCTCCAATCCCCTAATTAACTACCGCAGAGATATGGGTTTAATTAAGTTTGCATTACATAGAAAACGATTTTATCAAAACATGTTATGGAAATTTCTACCTCGAAAGAATCTAAAGATAACTTTAGTTACCTGGCTTTGTCCCGGTGACTGGAGACCAGCCCTCACCTCACAATATGTATATGCATGAAGTGGAGAGCAAAGAAAATATATACATGCTGCCAAAATTGTTGCTGTTTGACACATAATCCATTGATGATAATGAACGTTTTAATGCAACTTGTGAAAGTTGAGAGTTAATAAGAATGCTGGAGTGGAGCTAAGAAGATTTTTTGAACCAAATCAGAAGAATCTATTGGTGTTCAGAAGAATTATTGATGATATTGATTAGACTTCAAAATATCGTTGTTGAAGTATGAATTTTAGATATTCTATGATTTACATAAATTACCACAAAAAGATATTATTGGAATGGAAATTAGCGATGAAGAGAAATGGAAATTTAAGTTCTTTGATCAAACCAATATTAATTAATGTCTTATTTTGTTTTATGATTGAGAAAAACAAAAATCAAATGTGTAGAAATGTTTTCTAATTAAAGTTATGGGTAAATTTTTTTTGTGTTAAATAGTTGGTGACTATTATGTTGTTATATATATTTCAACGCACTGAAGATGGGACGCAAAAAAAAAAAAAAAAAAAAAAAAATGAGCAGCACATATTATTTGTGTTTGGTTTACACATTTGCGAATGGTGCATTTGTTTTTATGGTTCTCGTATAATCGTTTTTGAACGTGGTCTCAAAAATGTAGATTACAAAAGTTTGAACTTCGTTAAGAAACATGTTTCCTTTATCCTACACTTTTCTAGCACATTTTTACACACAGGGAATATATTAAAGTACCATTCAAGTTAAAAAACCATATATATACCCAAAGTCTAGTATTTCATGCCCTTCAAATTTCCCAATTGCTTCATGAATATCGGTATTGCCGTGGTTTCAGCCCAACGACTCGTCACTTAACCCAAATAAGGTAAAATTGTAACAGTAGCTAGGACCGAAATTAATTGTAGTATTGATATTTATCGACAAACAAGAAAATATTTCAACAACAATAACAGTACAAAAGCGGAAAGATATGACACATCAACATGTGGCGACTATACAATAAACTCATACATTATAGGCTATATTAGTTTTATTTATTTGGATAAAAAATAGGCTATATTAGTTGCATACAAATTGTGTGAATTTTCCTTTTGTCAACACAAAATGTGTGTTTTGAGAAGCAGATGCAAAGGAACATGTTCCCAAATTAATCTAAGAAAACAAACCACCACAAGAATATTCTCACAAGATTCATATACACGAATGTAACATTATTACATGGAATCAAATATATATATATATATATATATATATATAATATTTATAAAAATGTAAGTACAACTAATTATATACTACTAATTGTTTTTGTTAAATTATAGACTAACATAATTCTTTAAATAATGAGCTAATTATGTACCTCATGGAATCAAAATGTACGAACAAACCATTTAAATAACCAGGAATGCAACGACTCATTCTTATAATGCAAATATCATGACCAAATGTACTCTTTGCAACATCTTATACACGCAAAAATGAGATGATATGATTGCTTGAATCAAATGACATATGATATATACATATATATACAAGGGAACTATGGATTAAAAGTTTCGAGAGAGACAAAGGGAGAAAAGAAACGATATAGTAATATTTACTTGAATCGAGAAAATTGAGGACCAGCCTATTAAAAACTAGGTTACCATGCTAATCTCACTTAATTAACCACGCGTTAACTCATAGATTAAGCTTTTTCGATACTACCCATCCCTTAAAACATAATGAATGAATAAAGCTTAAACAACTCACCTCGCATGCAAGCAGATCAAACCAAAATCAATACACAAGAACAAGCCATCGTTTAGATCGTATCTTACCTTAATTTGGAGATGAACAAGAGGAAGAGAGAGATTGTGAGAATGAGAGGGAGAGAGATTGTGAGAATGAGAGGGAGAGAGATTGAGACAAAGAGAACGAGGACAGGCCAAAGAGATGAGCACTGGAATCTGACAGAAAGAGCAGTGAGCACGCAAGAGAAGCAAATGCAGTGAGATCGGCTGGACATAAACATATGCAAATTGCCTTTGTGTGCTCACTCTCTTCTGTCAGTTTCTTTGCGTTTCTTTTGTCTCAACTCCTTCACTCACAATCCACGCAACTTCAGAGATCTGCAGGACGAAACAATGAAAAAGAATCACGAGATCAGTGAAAGGATGAGAATTATTTAAGCTCTGGAGTTAGATCTGAGTTTTAACTTAAGGGTAAAGAACCAAAGAGAGAGAGAGAGTATGAAAAGAGAGAAGAGATTCCATTTAAGACACCCTTTGGAAGATCAAATCTAGGGTTTTTGTCTAAATCGAGAAAAAACATAACCAAAAAAAGAAAAAGAAAATTGGGAAGAAGAAACAAAGATCTGATGAGAAGATAAGAGAAACCTTATCTCTCTCTCATTCAAAGAGTCTTACCTTTCTTTATGGCTTTTGTCGCTTTCTTCTCTCTCTTACATGCAAAGGGAACAGATGTCCGGCGCGGCATTGAATTGAACATTTTTATTTATAGAGTTTCATCTCATGATCTAAAAATGGCAACCCACACAATACTCCAAAGATCTTGAAATTTGAGAGTGAATAAATGGTCTTTTGATGATGGAGGTATATATAAAGATTGGGAACAAGTTTGCCTTTTTCATCTACTTTTTAGCCAACAAATTTGCCTTTAATATGATTATTATAAATTTAATTTCGTCTTTAATTTGATTATTATTTTTCATTTGATTTCTTCTCTTTCCTTTGTTGGCGGAAGACCAACACCAACAAGCCCTAAAAAATTGCAAAATTATCGAATAAAAATAAAACAAATAGTCTATGTTAACACCGAAAACGATAAATTCTTTTGTTTTCTACCGAATGATATTTTTGTGTTACGTAAATTTTCATTTAAAAAAAAATATGTAATTCAAATGCTAAACCGCATCATTTTTTTCTAATTTATTTAATTTATTATTTATTTATTTATTTCTCTCTCAAATTCTAATCGCTCCCACATCCTCAGATCTTGATTTCAAAATTTGGAGACTGGCGGTTGATGGCTCTCCTAGCATCAGCGCCAGTCTCCTTTTCCCTTTTGTTCTTTGTTGTTATTTAGATCCATAGATCTATACTTCGCTTTGGGTGCGTGGAAAAGGATTGAGGCTTGGTTTTCTGCATATTGGATCGGGATAGAGATGTTGCGACGAGGGAATCCCGGGCTGGAAGGTCAACGGTGCGGTTCGTCCTAGGTGTCGGCACAAATGCTCCATCTCTCATTGTCCATGTTTCTGTCTTTTCTCCCTAAATCGACTTGGTCTTCCGATCTTTGTCAATTTCGTCTTGTTCCTGGCCTTAGTCTTAGGCTCAATTTTCCTCTTCCAGTCGCAAAGCAGAGTTGATCCTTAGAATCTTTTGGTATGGCTTTTGTGTTGCGCTAGTTCGGTTATGAGATTATGTTGCTATTTCTTCATTGTTTTTTGTCGATGTCTCCTATGGTCTTAATCAAATCGCATCCTTCAACCTTCCACTGAAGTGTTTGGTGATCGATTAAGCGGCTCATTTAGCCTCATCCATTCGAAGTAAACATCAGGTTTGGTCGAGACCTGGTTATTTTTGTTGTGCCCATCAAACCAGTTCAATGTCGAGCTTGTATCGACTCATCCGGCCTCGACAATTTTAGCGGTCCAAACTAAGCTTTGGAAGTTCCGTTTTGCCATCCTAAGATAGCGCAAGTGTCAAAATTTCTGAAATCTACACACATCAAGAGAGGACAAGAAGAGCATAAGTCGTGGTTGAGTATCATCTGATCTCCGGTGATGTTTGTCTGGTTTCCATTCTCGGGTTTGGATCGACATTATAAGTTTGATGGCTCGATTAACATAATCTCATTTTAGCGCGTTTGTTCTAGTTATTGTTAAAAGCTTTCGTTTTCAGTGTTATCACTCTTTGTCTCCTGAGTTTCCAAGCTAACTTAGTCGGATTCTATAGGCTTTGTCTCCGGAGTTTTTGACTCTTGTAAAACGTTGGTCCGATAACATTTCAAATATATATTATCAAATGACAAAAAATGCTACACCGCGCTATAAACCATGATTTAGTATATGGTTTTTTTATCAATCAAAACTTTATATATAAACTAGACTATGACTTCGCGATGTGAAGGTTATTTGATTTTTAAAAACTGTGTTTCATAAAAATTAAAATGAATAACTATTATTGATAAATAGTTGGGTCTAAAAATTTTTTAGGTAAGAGGTAGATCATGTTAATTCAAACCCGAAAATAGATAATTGAGTAATTTACATTGTTTTCAGTGAGAAAAAACTAATTTACATTCCTATACATTAATTTATTGTCAACATGCATCATAACAATTTTATCATAGTTACCACCAAATTCTTTGCCAAATTTTTTGGTATAGCTAATATTTATGCTACATCTCGAATAAATTAATTCATCTTGTTTTCGGTGAGAAAAAAACTAATTCACATCCATAATTTTATCGTCAACATGTATCACAACAACTTTATCATAATTACCACCAAAACCTTTGCCGAATTTTTTGTTACAACCAATATTTTGCTTACTTTCGAATGAATTCTACCATAAAAATCTGATATTCCATCAAATTAATTATATATAACATGTTATATAATTAGAGAATAAAAGTTTAGAATTTTTGCATATTTTTTATTTTACATCTTCTTCAAAGTTTTTTTAATTTAATTTTATATTTTCTTAACATAAAAGTTTGAAAATTTCGTAACTGTTATTTCCATTTTTTACTCCCACATATTTTTTTGTATTAATATTTTAGTGTTCAAAAATATTATAAAGAGGAATTCTTAAAATACCTTTCACTTAGTTTTTTTCAAAAAATACCACTAAAAGTTTTGTTTTTCTAAAAATACCACAAACACTAAAAATGAGTTTTAAGGGTTTGTATTTAAATTTTTGGGTTTGAGTTTAGTATTTTTGATTTAGAGTTTAGTTTTAGGGGTTAGGGTTTAGCTTTTAGGGTTTAATTTTGAGGGTTTACGTTTAGTTTTAATTTTGTGGTATTTTTGGAAAAATAAAACTTTTAGTAGTATTTTTGGAAAATAACTAAGTGATGGTATATTTGGAAAAAAAATTTATTTTGTTCTATTTTTGATAATTGCCCTATTATAAATAGTTTTTCCTAATTTTGATGTCTTGCAATTAAATGGTAAGTTTAGATTAATGAGTTTTTTTTACATATTTTTATCTCACCTTCTTTTAAATTTTTTTTTTTTTTGGCTATACATATGTTTTCTTTTTTAATGTATGAATATTTATATTTTAAATATTTGACATATGTCAAAATCTCGTTAATTATCGACACATGTCATAATCTGGTGAGTTATAATTTTGCATACGTATCCTGTTCACGTTGAATGCGTACAACTTTATATAATAAGATTCGGTTTGAATCAGCGTAGATATTTATAAGAATTATATTGTGATTTTTTTATATATTTTTTCACTGATAAAAAATTTAATTTACAAATGTTATAGGTTTCAATTGCGATATTATTCTACTTCTAATTAAGCACTATACGTTTTTATTAAATAAGATATTTTTGAAATTGGAAAACAAGATAACTATTGTAAAGTAATTTTATTGTATAATCCAAAAAAGTAACAAAATTTTGTTTTCAATGTCAAATAATAGTTTATCTACGAATAATCGACATCAAACAAAAATTTCACAAAATAATCAATGATGTTGTCTCGAATGTCGCTAAATTGATATGTTTTATCGGCCGGTTAGAAAAAAACTTAAAATTATAAATCATCTTAATTTTGTGTGTATGTGAGTAATACCTATCGAGTGAACTTTATTCTCTTAGAAAATCATAAAAATGCATAAAAACTATTAAGAAATTAAAAGCTGGTGCGTATTAGTCATTTCATTACCCTATTAGGACTTAATAATTTATTAAAATGAACAAATTCATATTTTTATATGTTATATATTTTTGTTACACAAATCAAAATGAGTAAAAATTACTTTTTTGTAAAATTACATAGAAGATATAAACCATAGGACATCAACGATAAAAATCAAATAATATTATATTTTTCATTTTTGTTTTATTAGTTGCATTGATAAATTATTACTTAATGTACCTAGAAATATCTCATCTTCTTAGCAAACTTTCCGAGTTTTCTCAATGGAAATCACTAAAGATCCTACAATACTGACATTTTTGGAATATTTTGTTTTTGTTGTTCGAAGCCTTTTGTAAGCTAACATGTTCATCTATAGTTTTATAATTGGAAAAAGATTATGAATTCTTGTTAGAATATATAATTCTTCCATATTTAACTAATTTTGTATTTCTCCAAATATTTTTTTTAAGAAACCTTTCATATATATATATACTCAATCGACCTAATAATTAATAATATAAAAATCCAATTTAATCATTTGAGACTTGTGAAGTTTCGATCTAAACATGTAATATTTGAATTTTACTTTTCCAGAGAAGATTAACTTCGTAAAAAATTTGCACATTCAAAAGCATTTAAATTTAAAAAGTTGTTAATGATTATTAATGACACATATACACTTTGACAATCCAACCACACACAAAATCTCTCTAGCACGTTATCTCATTATTATTTATATCACTCGAGCTCCTAATGAACTCTCTTGTCCATCTCTTTTTTCTTTGACAACAATCCATTGAGTCTCTCATTTTAAATACTAAAAGTATCTAAGACTAAGTGAATTGATTTTTTGGTTAAGTCTAAAGTGTAAAAAAGATAAAAAAAAATTTAAACATTCCAAACCCTACAAAGATTGTCTATTTCACTGGAAACTAAATATAAGAAACATCATACATGCATTAATCAATCAATCATCAATTAATCAATCAATATACAAATTTTCCGTTTATTTTATCTTTCTTGCCACAACGAAATTTTCTCAACTCGTATCTTTCATTGTTTCCCTTCAAATTCAAGCCATTAAATAAGTCATCATAACTAGAAAAGAATATAATATTACGATCCTGTAAACAAATATTTTTTTATAAAAAAACAAAAAAATATTTCCACATACCACCATATTTGACTCTGTTTTTAATAAAAAAAAATAATAACAATTTTTTGATAATTAGTAAGTCATTAATGATTTTTTATAATTAAGACTATTACTACTTTAAAATGGAGAAAATTTCATAATCTATCGTATATAAAAGGCAAAATGGAAAACCAAAATTAAAAGAATCCACAAAAAAAGAAATTATTTGAAATTATGAGTTTATGGAATAAGAAAGTTATGTCTTAATTTCCTACTAACAAAAAAAAAAAATTAACTTAATCTAAATGCTGATGTTGCATGTAACTATTGGATGTTTTAAATCTTATATGGACAGCTTTAGAAGCTAATAGCATGAACTTTTATATAGTATAACAATTATACTTTATTTTCTATGTTGTTTCTTAGTGGATAAAAGAATTTAATATATAAATATTGTAGGTTTCAATTGCAACAGTATTCGCTTCTAATTAATCACTTTGATTTTTTTTTTAGATAATAAATTCTCGAAATTAGAAAAAGACAGCCATTGTTGTAATGTAATTTTAGTATACAATCCAACAAAATTAAGGAAATTTTGTCTCTAACTTCAAATAACAGTTTATCTACAAATAATCGACAACAAACAAAGATTTCACAAAATAATCATGAATTTGTTTCTAACATCCCTAAATTGATATTTATTTCCGACCGGTTATAAATAACGTAAA
The DNA here is from genome assembly GCA_900406555.1 of Pseudoturritis turrita. Taxonomy (NCBI): domain Eukaryota; kingdom Viridiplantae; phylum Streptophyta; class Magnoliopsida; order Brassicales; family Brassicaceae; genus Pseudoturritis; species Pseudoturritis turrita. The sequence continues at coordinate 441,608 of OVBL01000705.1, forward strand.
ATTTAAACCGAAATTATAAATCATCTTGATTTTTTGTGCATGTTAGTAGTAAATATCGAGTGAACTTTGTTCGCTTACAAAATCATAAAAATGCATAAAACTATTAAGAAATTAAAATTTGTTGAAAAAATTACTTTTTCCAAAATTACATAGAATATATAAACCAGGGGACATCAACGATAAAAATAAAATACGATTATATTTTTTTTTTCATTTTGTTAGTTACATTAATAAATTATTACTTAATCTACATAGATCTCATCTTCTTAGCAAAATTTTCGAGTATTCTCAATGAAAGTCGTCAGAGAATTCGACAATACAAGCTTTTTTAGAATATTTTGTTGTTGTTATTTGAAACATTTTGTAAGCGAACATGTTCACTCGAGCTTCTAATAAACTCTCTTGGCCCTCTTTTTTTTTCTTTGATCGGAATCCATTGAATCTCTAATTTAAATACTAAAAGTATTTTAAAACTAAGTACATTGATTTTTTGGTTAAGTTTAAAGTGTAAAAGAGATATTGTTTTTTTAAACATTCAAACCCTACAAAAATCGTCTATATCATTGGAAACTAAACATAAAAAGCACAATACATGCACTAATCAATCAATGTACAAATTTTTCGTTTATTTTACCTCTCTTGCGACAACAAAATTATAACATCTGTAGTTTGTTATGTTATCTTTTGTCACATCAACATTCTCCCAACTCGTATCTTTCATTGTTCCTTTGTCATAGCCATTAGATTAGTCATCATGTTTGCCTTATTGGTTAGCAATAACTAGAAGAGAATATAATACTAAGCTTCTGTAAATAAATACTTTTTTTTACATCAAATACATACTTTTTAAAATAAAAAAAATATTTTCACATACCACCATATTTGACTTCTTTTTTTAATAAAAAAATAATAACAAATTTTTTGGTAATTAGTAAGTTATACGTGGAAGCCCCCCTTGGTGTAGTGGTTAACCAATGATTTATTAATGTTTCTAAACCATGAGGTATAAGGTTCGATTTCCAGATAATGCAATTTATTAACAATTATGCAAATTAATGGAGGAAAGCTTACATGAGATCTCCAGCGTTGTGCAAATAGAACCGTTTGCCGTGATTCCACGCATTGAGAATAAAATGTGTCATCGTGAGTATGGATCAGGTAGTGCCGTCTGTCGTGGATCTATAACGGCCGGATTGAATTATTCGTGGTAGAATTATCTGTATAACAGTCCTCATAATTGGTAATAGATCATAGATCCAGACGACAAAAAGTAAGTTATAGATGATTTTTTATAATTAAGACTACTACTACTTTAAAATTAAGAAAATTTCCTAATCTATTGTATATAAAGTTAAAAAGAAAAATCAAAATTAAAAGAGTCCAGAAAAATTGAAATTACTTGTTATGTAATAAGGATATTATGTCTTAGTTTTCTACTAACAAAAAAAATTAACTTAATTCTAAATACTGATGTAACATATGACTATTGGATGTTTTAAAAATTTATGTAGACAGTTTTAGAGGCTAATAGCATGAACTTTTATATAGTACTAGATTAGGACCCGCGTAATACGCAGAGTTAATTATAACTTATTTATAAATGATAAAAAGCAAAGTAAAACATCTGTTGTCGATAATCGATTAAATTTAATAAAGATAAACTTTATGAAAATGTAAGAAATATATGCTAAATCTTGTTGATGTAAATAGTTAGATTTTGATTGGTTACTTGCATACTTATTTTGGATGTTGATTAGTAATTTTATTTCAAACTGGATTTCAATTCCACATATTTCATCTCGCAATACAACTCATCTACTTCTTCCATCATATTAAAACCATATTTTTACTCCATGCATTCCTTGTCAATCAATAATACCCAAAATTTTCATATCAAAATAATATATGCATAATGCATTCTATCAAATTTATGTCTATATATGTCATTAGTATTAAATAAATAGAAAGAAAATTAACAAAAATATTAGTAAAGAAATTAAAAAGTATTGTAAAAAATATATGGGAATTATATCAAAATTAAAATTTTGATACGTGTCATAATCTCATGAATATTAATTTTTTCATGTGTCACAATAATACTTTTAGAAATTGGAAATAATTTCTCTTATTTTCTATTTTTAGTCTTTTTGATTTACTATTTTCTTTTATTTTTTAATGATATGTCTTAATTTCTTTTTTTGACTATTATTTTCTTTTACTTACACTACAATTAGAAATAATTTTTCTTATTTTTCTTTTTAGTTTTTTTATTTATTTTCATATTGCATCATGGTGTTATTAACAAAATATATATAAGATTTTTATGATAACAAAATATATTGATATTAATTTTTAGTAACAATATTTTTATATTGTATCATAGATTTCCTTTTTTAGTCTTTTTGATTTATTATATCTTTTTAATTTTTTTAATAATATATTTTATTTTCTTTTTTTAGACTATTGTTTATTTTTACTTACACTACAATTTTATTTAAGAATAAATAATGTAGAAAAAAATTTATATTTTTTATATTAATATATTGACATGTGTCATAATCTCAATTAAAATTAATTAACACATGTCATGATCTGTTGAGTTACGATTTTGTCTACGTGTCGTGTTCACTTTGAGCGCATCCTATTTTATATAATAAAATAAATTTTTAAAACTTTATATTTAGACTGCTATTAGCTGAATTAAGAAATTTCAAAGAATGTAGCTCAATTTTTCATGTATGTCATTAGTTGAGAGTTGGCGAAAACTGTTCTGAAATTATTTTTTATTTTCTTTTTCAAATGAAAAGATATAATAGAATGTTAACGTGTAAATGTATGTCTTAAGAAAGAACAATATAGCATATATTTCAATTATTTATGTTTGTCACTATTTTTATTTGTACATAAAAAGTGCAGAATTATTTTTTTTCTTCTGAACATTAAAGCCAAAACATTAAATCATTATTATTAATTTTAAAATTATTTTAAAATTATTTTTAATCTACTATTTAGTTATTTCAGATTTTTTTCTCAGTTATTTCAGTGATTCAACCGAACGCAATTTTATTTATTCCGTTAGTAAACTAATCTGTCAGATTTAGCTAAAATTTTCTGTTACCATTTTAATTTTTAGTTATTCCGCCAAATTTTTTCATAAATCATAAATAAATTTTGTTAAATTTAAAATTCAGCTGTTACCTTTTAAATCTTCAATGTGTGATGAATGAAAAAAAAAAACATTAATTCATCAATTTTGTTTTATATCGAAATTTATTTGGAATAGATGATTTATGTTTTAAATATAATATTATTAAAAGTTCGTTTTGAATACCAAAAAAATTATGGCTTAAAGCCTTGAACTTCTGAAGCTTATAAAAAAAGCAAAAAAAACAAAAACTTAAAACAAAAGAATATCTCTGGTCAGCAAAGTAAAAGAAATATTTTGCTTTGATATTATGATCCATAACATCACACGCCAAGAAATCAATACACATCACATCGTATAGTTTATTTATTTATTTCAAAAGTCATATTGTTTCTATATTTGGTCATAGACTATTTTTATTTTCAGAAAAAATGCAAAAGACATTCAAATTATCTAGTTTATGTGAGATTATTCTCTATTTTTAAATGTTGACATTTGATCTAATTAAAAACCTGCAATTCCGTATTAACACCGAAATTAAAATATATATTTTAGTAGCTATACTATTTACTTGATTGACTTTAGGGTTTTATATAGTTTTTAAGGTATTTAAGTTCTTTTATTAAAAAGGTGTTTAAATTGTATGATTTATTCAGGTTTGGTATTTAACTAATTAACTAATAAAGTTAAGAGGTTTTTTTTTTCTTTTTTCCTTTCAACTAATAAATAGAGCATTAAAACTGGAAATCCCTCTAAAGCAGAAAAACCTACAAAAAAAAAAACAAATTTTGCATTAGCCAGATAATCAACTTTACTATTTATAGAACGTGGGATCTCTTTTTGATGTGAAGAAAGATGGCCAATTAAACGGCAACGCTATTATCTTGATCAAATTAGGACTGTTGATATGAATTTATTTGATCAAATTTTAAATATTTATATGAAAATGCCTTTGTAATATTTTATAAGGTGACGATCCACAAGAAGACAAAGATAGAACTACCATAGGCTATCATTAAGTTTTGCAAGATAATCTATTTAATTTATTTTTGGGATTTTTCTAATATATGAGATTTAAGTAAACATATAAAATAAAAGATAGGCACAGTAATAACTAACTAAACATGTAAATCGCACGTGGGATTTTTCTAATATATGAGATTTAAGTAAACATTTAAAATAAAAGATAGGCACAGTAATAACTAACTAAACATGTAAATCGCACGTTATACCAATGTTAAACCGTTCAATTAACATACGATTAGCATAGTGTAAAATTAATAAATTCCTTCTATAAGTTAGATAGAAAGAGAGAATGTATAGTCTCAACAGCTTATCACAATGATCAATAAGGAACTCCACGTGATTCTACACGATATCCTAATCTTATCATTTCAATTTTTTTTTTTTTTTGTTCCAAAAGAGACAAATATGAAGACTGATGCTCTTGCAAAGAGTACCTTAAATGTTTTTGTATTGACTCCGGTTTAAATTTTAATGGAATTTAAGTTTTACACAAAAAGAGAGAGAATGTATAGTTTCTTGCTGCCATTCGAAAGACTTTGATTCCCATTAGCAGTTCCTAATCCATTATACATTATAACAACTTTTATTATTTCCTCCAATGGAATCTAACGAGTCTGATTGATAACCTAAAGCGGTACATGCTTTTTTAGCGGTTAGAGAGAGTTATAAGAGGGAATAAAAAGATAACGAGAGACAAACCGTAGTTTCGTCGATGCAGTTCCATCTCCCATAAAGGCTTTGCTTATTCTCGCTCCTTTTTGTCTTCTCTCGAAAGTTTGTAGCTCAAATGAACGCTTTTTACTCTTTTTTTCTTTCTCTCTATATGAAATGATTGATTATCTGAAGTTTATGGATGATTTGAATATACAGGAGAAGGATTTTATTTTTTGATTACACTAAAATGAAAAAAAAAGATGTGGCCACCAAGGAAGGACATGACAGATGCTTATGCCGCCCATTATACAACCAAAATCCAAAATTATCTTCATTTGGTGGTTGGTGGGAAAGACTCTAGCAGTCACAGACAGACCAAGTCCTCCATCCCGGCCGTCTCTAGCCCCTTCTGGTTCCGTCTTCTTCATCTCCAGTCTCCCGAAATTTTTTGCTCGTAATTCTTATAGCGATATTCTTTGACTTGTTTGACAACTGATTCATTTCATTTTATTCTCGCCCAGATTCAAATCTCATTGAACTTTTATAAAGTTATCTTTGAGATTATTTTTGAAAAATCTCGGTTATAGATTTAAAATTCCAATTCCGGAATCAAGCGCTTTCGTGACTTTTTTTACTTCAAATGCACTACTTAGCTTTATTAAACCTATAAATTATTGAACCTATAAACTATATATATATATATGCAAAATCAAACATATTTCAAATCTAATACCTACAAACATGGCATTTAGTACCATTAAAACATATAAAATCAAGGGGAAAATGGGTTTTAAATCGCTTTTACCATCTAATAGTTGACATTAAACATAGCGCCATTTAGGTGGTGATCTAAGGTGCAAGACATGACACAAATTAAAGCCTCTAACTCTTAGTTAAGCACTAAGAGACTACAATGCTGACTCTTCAAACTCATCAATAATGTATTCCCCTTTCTAGATTCGCAGATTCATCATATTCCCCTAATTGGTTATTATATTTCCAAGAACCACCTGTTTCACATCTCGTAGCTTCTTGCATTAATATCGAGGTTCAATTTCGCAACACTTCTTGTACACGTAACTTCACTAGTGATCATTTCACCTCCAAACATGATCTACTATATCGGGTTATCAAAAAAATCCTTGATTTTTTTTGTTCTTTCAGTATCATATCTTTCTAGATCATTGATAACTAAAAAGCATAGTTTGATTTGATTCATAGGTTTTCAAATTTATTAATTGATTAATTTTTTAGGATGGGTGAAAACTTTGGCATTTCCATCAATATGGTCAAGAAATTGTGTCTGATGTCTAATATAATACTCTTTTCATACTGAAGTATTATGACCAAACCCTATTCTCACCCATGAACCATTTTACAAGTATGTTTTTTGAACAAAGAGAGATGTAGTGAAGAGTTTTTCTTCTTGTTGTTCTTATTGATCGTGCAATGTACAACTTATATAGAACCCTTAAAGTCAATCTAAAACTATATGATCTCCTAGTTACAAGATATACTCAAATATACACAATATCTACGAGTTAGTACCTCGGAGGATCCCCAAGAGAATATCAGCGGAATATCTCAAATTGCATTAGATATTCCCGCCAACGCACCCCCCCCCCAAGCTGGAGCATGAGGGTTAAAAATGCCCATCTTGTCTCGAAGTATCTCGAACTCACAACATCCCAAGGCCTTGGTGAAAATATCAGCAACTTGTTCTGCCGTGTGAACCTTGCGTGTGACCACCAACCCTTCTTGAATTGCATCCCGAACTCCGTGACAATCAATTTCAACGTGCTTTGTGCGCTCATGGAATACTGGACTCGCAGCAATATGCAAAGCGGCTTGATTGTCATAATGTAAACTCATAGGCTGATCTTCAGGTACTCCCAACTCAATCAACAAAGTCTGTAACCACTTCATCTCACGCACTGCTAGTGCCATACATCTGTATTCAGCTTCTGCTGCAGACCAAGCCACACATCCTGTTTTTTGGTTTTCCAAGAGATAGAAGAATCACCTAACGTCATGAGCCATCCACTCACTGACCATCGTGTCAAGGGGCATCCGGCCCAATCAGAGTCACACCACCCGTGCAACTTCATATCACAATCAGATTTCAAAAAAATACATTGTCCCGGAGTTCCCTTGAGATATTTCACTACCCTCATCACCGCATCCCAATGATCTTGCCTAGGATACTGCATAATTTGGGATATAATATGGACAACATATGTCAAATCGGGTCGAGTTACAGCAAGATAAATCAAACGTCCGACAAGTCGACGATATCCTTCCGGATTAGCTAACAGCAAACTTTATGAAATCACAAGCTTATGTTGATGCACCATTGGAAAGGCAACCAGTTTGGACCCGAGAAGTCCAGCTTCACTTATGATATCAAGTGTATATTTTCGTTGACACAAGAATATCCCTTCTGGTTTTCGCGCCACTTCAATTCCAAAAAAATACCTCAAGTTTACCGAGTCCTTCATGTGAAAACACTCATTCAAGTAAGCTTTAAAACGAGAAATTCCTTCAGAATCATCCCCGCCAATTATAAGGTCGTCAACATACACTAATACATATATTTCCGAGCCTTCCTTCCTTAAGTAAAACATCGAATAATCAGAGTATGACTGAGTAAAACCATACCCAAGTAACGCTCCTTTAAACTTCTCGCACCAGCAACGCGAAGCTTGCTTCAAACCATAAAGAGATTTCTTTAAACGACATACCATATTTGGCTCATTAGGACGAAATCTAGGAGCGGTTTCATATAAACTTCTTCCATCAAATCACCATGAAGGAATTCATTGTGCACGTCCATCTGGTGCAATTTCCAATTCTTTGCCGAAGCCACTCCTAAAAATGCGCGAACAGTGGTCATCTTAACAACCGGAGCAAACATTTCTGAGTAATCTATCCCTTCTTTCTGATTATTGCCCAACACAACCAATCGAGCCTTGTATCGTTCCACTTCTCCATTTGCGAGGAACTTTATCTTGTATACCCACTTACATCCAATTGCTCTCTTCCCCGGAGGCAATTCAGTTAAATACCAGGTCTGATTTTTCTCCAAGGCTCCAATTTCCACCTGCATTGCATTACGCAACACACGTTCCACCACTACATCTTTGAAGAAAAATAGCTGCCAGAAATGCGCGATACTTGGTTGAAAAAGAGCTGCTGTCGATGTATATCGAAATCGGATATTCACTCGAGTCAAAGTCGTCGAAGAATTCTGGAACCGGAAGATTATCATCTTTGATCGCATGAAGTACATAATCTTTCAGTTTTGTTGGAATCGTCTTTTGTCTAAAACCTCGACCAAGGTCTTCCGTACTATCTACACTTTCAACAGAATCGATATTCTCTGTTCTTTCAACAGAATCGCCGTTTGATGATAAACTTGTATCTTCAACAAGCTCATTGTTTTCTAGAAACTGCAGCCACATGCTCATTGTTTTCTGCAACTGCAGCCATGTCCAGCCCTGCAACTTGACAATATGCAGCTCCTACATCATTACCAGAGTGGTCTGATTTTTTGTCTCTTAGCGACGTCTTCATCTATTGGTTGACTTTTCTCCAGCTGCTTGTCACAATCATCTAAAGCCTCTGTTTCTCCAAACAGATTTGAAATTCTTTTTGTTTCCAAATTCATATTGCTCCTAGGCTCATCTTTGAATGGGAATGTGTTCTCAACAAACACCACATCTCTAGACACAAATGTCTCTTATGTTTCAATGTCAAATATGTTCCACCCTTTCTTCCCAAAAGAATACCCAATCATCACACATTTCCTGCTCCTAGCATCAAATTTGTCACCATTTCGTTGTTGCTTATGTGCAAAAGCAAGATAACTGAACACTTTAAGGTTGTCATACACTGGAGGTACCCCACGAATCACTTCATTAGGTGTTTTTCCTTTCAAAACAGTAGAAGGAGTTTTTTTTTTTATCAAGAATGCTGCTGCGAGAACACTTTCTCCCCAAAATTTCACCGGAAGTGATGACTGTGGGAGTCGAAATCAACACAATTAGAATTTGTCGGAGGTTTGTTAAGGGGGATAAAATTTCTGCGGATGAACCACGAACGGAGAGATCCAATGATGATTTTTATTAAGCTGTGTCGAAAAGCTTTCGTACAAGAGTTTGAGAGCAAAAAAGTCTAGGGTTTTTTGCTAAGTAAATTGCGGATCCCTTTTTCAAGAGATGTACATGAGTATATATACTAGCTTGAGTCAGCCAGGTCAATCCCCAAGAGATTAGGAAAACTTTTCAATCCTTCGAGATTTCCGTTTTAGCAAGTCGGCTTGACTTCGTGGGCCTTTGCATTGTTGTAGGCCGAAGATGGGCTTGTTGTCTTAGTATAGAAATGGCTTCGGCCGCATTGTCTTCTAGCCTCGTATAGAAATGACTTCGGCCAGGCAGCTCCGTATAGACTTGACTTCGGCCAGGCAGCTTCGTATGGAATTGACTTCGGCAGCTTTGACTTCGGCCAGATAGTTTCGTATAGAAATGACTTCGGCCAAGCAGCTTCGTATAGACTTGACTTCGGCCAGGCAGCTTCGTATGGAATTGACTTCGGCCAGGATTGTCTTCGGCAGCTTTGACTTCGGCCAGATAGTTTCGTATGGAAATGACTTCGGCCAAGCAGCTCCGTATAGACTTGACTTCGGCCTGGCAGCTTCGTATGGAATTGACTTCGGCCAGGATTATCTTCGGCAGCTTTGACTTCGGCCAGATAGTTGCGTATGGAGTTGACTTCGGCCATACAATTTTCGTATGGTTTTGACTTCGGCCAGGCAGCTTCGTGTCACGGCCAAAGTGGGTCATTGCCGATGTGGCCTGGCTTGGCCGAAGTCCCCGCATTTGCCGAAGTCTATAGTGCTTGCCTAAGTCTCCAGTGTTTGCCGAAGTCTCCCTGCTTGCCGAAGTCTCCGTGCTTGCCGAAGTCTCCGTGCTTGCCGAAGTCTCCAATGCTTGCCAAAATCTCCGTGCTTGCCAAAGTCTCCAGTGCTTGCCGAAGTGGCCAGTGCTTGCCGAAGTCTCCAGTGCTTGCTGAAGTCTCCGTGTTTGCCTAAGTGGCCAGTGCTTGCCGAAGTCTCCGTGTTTGCCTAAGTGGCCAGTGCTTACCGAAGTCTCCGTGTTTGCCTAAGTCTCCCTGCTTGCCGAAGTCTCCGTGTTTGCCCAAGTCTCCAGTGTTTGCCAAAATCTCCCTGCTTGCCGAAGTCTCCGTGTTTTCCTAAGTCTCCAGTGCTTGCCGAAGTCTCCTTGCTTGCTGAAGTCTCCGTGTTTGCCTAAGTCTCCAGTGCTTGCCGAAGTCTCCGTGTTTGCCTAAGTCTCCAGTGTTTGCCAAAATCTCCCTGCTTGCCAAAGTCTTCGTGTTTGCCTAAGTCTCTAGTGCTTGCCGAAGTCTCCGTGTTTGCCTAAGTCTCCAGTGTTTACTGAAATCTCTCTGCTTGCCGAAGTCTCCGTGTTTGTCTAACTCTCTAGTGTTTGCCGAAGTGGCCAGTGCTTGCCGAAGTCTCCCGTGCTTGCCGAAGTCTCCGTGGTTGCCGAAGTCTCTGTGCTTGCCGAAGTGGCCAGTGCTTGCCGAAATCTCCCTGCTTGCCGAAGTCTTTGTGCTCACCGAAGTCTCCGTGCTTGCCGAAGTCTCAAGCACTTGCCGAAGTCTCCGTGTTTGCCTAAGTCTCCACTGTTTGCCGAAGTGGAGCAGAGCTTTGCCGATGTGAGCCAAAGCTTGCCTAAGTGGAGACAAGGCTTGCCTAAGTGGAGACAAGGCTTGCCTAGGCGGAGACAAAGCTTGCCTAAGTGGAGGCAAGGCTTGCCTAAGCGGAGACGAGGGTTGCCTGAGCGGAGACAAAGATTGCCTAAGTGGAGACAAAGCTTGCCTAAACGGAGACAAAGACTGCCTAAATGGAGACAAAGCTTGCCTAAGCGGAGACAGAGATAGCCTAAGTGGAGACAAGGCTTGCCTAAGCGGAGACAAAGCTTGCCTGAGCGGAGACAAAGATTGCCTAAGTGGAGACAAAGACCGCCTAAATGGAGACAAAGCTTGCCTAAGTGGAGACAAAACTTGCCTAAGCGGAGACAAAGCTTGCCTAAGCGGAGACAAGGCTTGCCTAAGTGGAGACAAGGCTTGCTTAAGTGGAGACAAGGCTTGCCTACGTCTCTTCCTTCTTTGCCGAAGTCTCCATGCTGAAGTGAAGCTTCCTTGGCCGAAAATGGAGCTGCTTTGGCCAGAATGGCCCCTCTTGTGCTTAAGTGGACTCGTACAGAAATGACTTAGGCACAATTTCGGCCTTGTCCGATTCTTCGTATTTTCATACTTAGCCATTTTCCCATTGATCACAGCTGGGTGGGTTTTGACCCCAACAGTTAGCCCCCCAGCTCGGTAATCTCAGTGATGATAGTGCCGAGGTAGAGAAAGTCCAAGCTGGGATCAATGTGCCGCGTCGATTGGTACGAGCTGAGTCGATGTGACACTGAGTCCGTTGTTTTTGATATCTGCCAGGTTCTCTGTCTTCAGACTGCTAATCTTTTTTTCAGTAGAAATTTCTTCATTCAATTGTGTTTTGGCCCGATTCCCAATGCATGATGACATCATCTTTTGCTTTATGAGCCTATATATGCTTCCACTTCTCCTCACTTCCTCTTCACTTCTTCATTTTCTCAAAAACTCAAGGTAACTTCTTTCTTCCCTTCTCTCTCCTCCTTTTGAAATTTTTTATTTCGGGTTGTTGTTTTTGTTCCTCTGACATTGTTCTTGGGCCAAAGTAGCCCTTGCCGACATCTCTCCTTGCCGAAGTGTCGCCTGTGCCGAAGCGAAGCTCTTCTCGGCCGAAGTGCTTGGTTGGCCGAGGTGATTTCGTCCTTTGCCGGACGAAATGGAGAGTCCTTTCAACGTAAAAATCAAAATAGAGAATTGGAGTTCCGATTGTGTTAGGATGAGGCAAGACGCGAGTCTTCGGGCGTGTTCTTCAAAGCGGCGAGTTCCTAAGGGCGGATACAAGCCCGAGGCACCTAATCCACCAGGATCTACTCTCTCCACTGCTGAATCTTTGGAGACCCTTAGGCACCGGTTTAATATTTCCGAAGAAATTGAACTCATCCTTCCGTCGTCATCGGATCGGGCCGATGAGCCTCCAAAAGGGTGTTTTACCTTGTACGAGATTTGTTTTTACATGTGTTTTCTGTGGTTTCCAATACCAAGGGTCATCCTTGAGTATCTATGGAAGCATAGATTGGCCTTGGCGCAAATAACTCCGCGGGGAATTCGACACCTGGTTGGGATCGTGGTCCGCAGCTTTGAGTGTGGCGAAGAAGTCACCGCGGATCACTTGCTGAACCTGCTATCCTTTCGGACATTTTGCTCCAAGGACTCGCTTCTTTACTCCCTTTCGAACAAAGCCCGTCGCAAAATTATCGGAGGATTCCTAAGTAAAGACAGATATTGGGAGGATTATTTCTTCTTTGTACCCATTTCCGAGGCTTCGGTTGGTGCAAACTGGGTTAACAAAATTAGGACCAGATGGAGAGAAATCGGTAGCCGATCTTTAGCTTTGCGAATTTTTCTGTTTCGTCGAACCTGTTGTGATCTTCCGCTTTGTTTGTTTGTTTTTGCAGTTCCTAATCCGATTCCGACGTGTCCTCCAGACGTAGTTACACTTTGCGAGACTCTAGCTTATGGCGATTGTGATTGGCAGAGAGATTTTACTCTTCAAAGAGTAAAGAGAGCGCGGGCTCAATACTTCGGATATTATTCTCCGAGTTCAACTCCTTCGTCTTCTCTTAGCAGTACGAGGAGAGCCATGGGAAAAAGGTCATCCGTTCGTGAAAAGATGGAAGCTGAAAACCGCACCGCGATGGAGCAGGCAGAGGTCGGCCGAACTGAGATTTCTGCTGAGCAGCTAAGTGCTGCCCTTGCTTTTCCCTCGGGCGACTCATCTGTAGACCCGTTCGCGCTGGCTCCGTCGATCCCCATCGTGAGAGAGGTTGTGTTGGGTCTTGGGCGATTGGACTTGCCTCTGATTCATCGCAGAAAGGGCAAGGCTGCGGCCACAAGTGAGGATGCCGATCAGGTGAGGCCAGTCCGAAGATGTGCCTCGGCAAAGGCCGACAAAGGGAAAGATCCTCAAAAAGATGACGCTCCTGGACGAAAAAGGCGTAACGCATCGGTTCGCAGTGCCGCCGAGCACGAGCTGCCTCTGGAACCCGTATCTCTGCCATTCGCTTCTGAAATTGTTTGTGACGACGCGTCGGCATCGTCCACTCTCTTCTCCAAGATTCTCTCTAAGGGGGACTGCTTTCCTCCTCCCGATACTCTATCCCGGAGCAACCCATATGCCGAAATGTCTCGTCGTCGTACGAAGGTAGTTTGCGTTGACCTTCTTTTCTCCTACTTCGTTGAAAAATGCGATGCCTGATCTCCCTTTCCTTTTCGTTCAGTTTGTGGCCTCTATTAACAAGATGACGTTCGGTTATGAGGCGGACATCCGTAAGAACGCGAGGAGAGCCGAGCGTGCACGAAAAGTGGCCGAAGAGCTCCGAACCAAGCTTAACGAAGCCGAGCGCGAGCACGATGCTGCACCGGAGATAGCGTCGAAATAGAAGGAGAACTTGGAGTCTTATCGGGTTCAGCAGGAGGCTAAAGGTTCCGAACTTCAGCGGATGTTAAGCTCGGAGAGGGCCATGACCGACAAGAAGGTTGAACGGGCTAAGAAGGGGGCGATGTGCAGAATGGCCGAGAAGTTTCAATCTAAAGTCGACCGAGCCAAGGAGAAGGTGAAGATCTTGGGCGAATCATCGAAGAACAACGTGGTCGATCTTGCCCAATTTGACGGAAACCTTGAACTCCTTGCGCTGCTCCGCGATGACGAACCACCTTCATTGGATGCCGAAATTGAGAAACTCCAGGGATGGAGAGTGAGGTACGCTGGTGCCGATGACGAGTTTGGTAGGTTGGTTGCCTTATTGGGGAACGACCTAGTGGTCTCGCCGATCCCTGAAGACTCGACCGACGTAGCGCTCGGCAACGAGTTCGTTGAAGCGTTAGCGACGGATGTCGGCGTTCGCGTATTCTCTGGATCCAACAGGGGTAAGCTTGGTTTGACTTTGCTCGGTTTGAATGAAGACTCCGAATCCGAGACGACGGCCGAATCCTCCGATGAAGATGAGGGTGTATCTTCAAGGGGTAAGGTATGATGACGATGGGGATCCGCCCAAGTCATCATTTTATTTATGCTTTGATGTTATTTGGACATGGTGCCTGGATGGCTTTATCCGTATTGACTTGTTATATTTGCCTTGTGGCTTTTTCTTTGGTTGTGTCGTTTCTTTGTTGTTGAAACTCGTTGCTCGAATGTTTTTTTATCCAAGGATGACTGATCAGTTTTGCTATATCTTGTGTTAATGTCAAGGCCAACTATTTGTTTGCTTCATTTGGAATGATCACGTTAGTTTAAGCATACTTGCTCCGATTACGAGCATATGTATTTTGACCAACGATTTGTTTGTTGGGTTTTCGGATGATTATTTCGGTTTACAGATACGTTACCGTAAGCATATCCGCTCTGACAATGGACACATAGTACTGTTGCGACCAACGATCCGTTTGTTGGGTTTAGGATGAACATTTCGGTTTACGGACACGCTACCGTAAGCATATCCGCTCCGACAATGGACATGTAGTACTGTTATGACCAACGATTTGTTTGTTGGGTTTAAGATGAATATTTTGATTTACGGATACGCTACCGTAAGCATATCCGCTTCGACAATGGACATATAGTACTGTTGCGACCAACGATTTGTTTGTTGGGTTTTTGATGAGCATTTCGGTTTACGGATACGATACCATAAACGTGTCCGCTCCGACAATGGACATCTAGTACTGTTGCGACCAACGATTTGTTTGTTGGGTTTAAGATGAATATTTCGGTTTACGGATATGCTACCATAAGCATATCCGCTCCGACAATGGACATAGACATTTATATAGCACGCGCTTTTAATCCGCTAGGATGTAATAGTTAGATCCGTGAAGGATGTAGTAGTTCGTTGCTGTGGCCTGTTTTTGTTAAAGCTTTAGTAACCCGTGAAGGATGTGGTATGATGATCTTAGCTTCGAAAAGCTTGTATTAAGTAGACGTAACGCCTACTATGAAGGTGGGAGTATACGAGTATACATACCCACTCCTCCCCTTTTTTTTAAAGAGGGGGGCAGCTGAACCCATCTGAAGATGAGCTGCCTACGTACCCTTTGCAGGGATAAAGCCGCCTCGTAGTTCGTGTAAAGTGACTCAGTGATCCGTAAAACTGTGCTTTGATAGCTCGTTCTTAGGTTGCTGATCCAGCTTGGCTCTCTTTTCCTTTGTCTTCGTGTTAAGCTCTGCTACGGGATTCCTGAGCTTATGCTCGGCCACAACACAAATTCGGGACTCCTTCTGATTTCCATGAATTGTTTGGATTCCATTAGGCGTTGAGAACTTTATGCACATATGGTATGTTGAGGCCATGGCGCACATCGTATTTAACCAAGGGGTTCCCATAATAACGTTGTAGATTACTGGGTGATCGGCCACCGAAAACTCCACGGTTTTGGTTATCTCTCCAGCCCGAACAGGTAGCTTGATTGTTCCGATTGTCATTGTCGTTTCTCCGGAGAATCCAGTCAATGGTTTTGGAGTTGTCGTCACTTCAGATAGGTCGACGTTCATTCTTCTGAGAGTCTCTTTGAAGATTACGTCCACCGTGCTTCCGGTGTCTACCAACACTCTGGCCACATTGCAATCATTGATGATTAGCTCGATTACGAGAGGGTCATCGTGAGGTTTGTCGATTCCGATAGTCTCCCTTTCTTCAAATGTCATTACGTCATTTGGGAACTTAGAAGGCTCAGACCAATTGACGCTGACGTTGGCTCATCGTTGAAAAGCTTTAATCGACGAGATGGTGTCTGAGCAATAGTGAGATCCGCCCATTCTCATATTTATTTTTCTTCTTGTCCCAGCTTGTGGGGCGTCGTCATCTTGCCTCCCTCGCTTAGGAAGGTCTTCATTCACCTGCTCGGAGAGGTTCGCGTTGGTATCCATGTCAAAATTCTTGAGGCTAATATCACTTTTGAGTTTGCCAGCCGCCAGTCTTGCAGCGAGTTTCAAACCTAGGATGCGGCAATTTGCAGTCGAGTGTCTAAAGATATGGTGATGTTCGCAATAAGCCGTTTCGTCGTAAGTTCCTTGGCCCCTCATCCACTTGCTACTCCATGTACCTCTTCCTTGGCCTGGGCCTCGTCCTTGGCCGTATCCTGACGAGTCAACTTGGTAACTATGAGCTCCTTTGAAACCTCCTTCGTGCTGGATGTATCCGGAACCTTGGTTACCCTTTTTGTTGTTTGGTGGGTTTGGAGTAGAGGGAGGATAGTTCGTGGACTTCGCCTTTCCGTGCTTCTGGGCTAGGATCTTCACTTCTTCTTCGTTGGAGGCAAAGTCCGTTGCTCGATGCAATGCATCCTGGATCGTGGTTGGTGCGATTAGCGCAATCTCCTTTCGAAAATCTGAGTCGAACCATAGGGCTTTCTTCAATGCTTGCAGCGCGGCTTCGTCACTTATCCCTTCTACTTTCGATAGTACCGACTTCAATCGTTCGATAAACATTCGTAGAGTCTCGTTTTGTCATTTTCCCATGGTCCATGGATCCGCATCGGATGTTTGGCGCTGCATGAATATAGCATAATGTTTGAGGAATGCCGATGACAGCTGATTGAAACTGTCGATCGAGTTTCTTCCCAGCCTGGAGAACCATTGGAGAGCTGGGCCTTTAAGATGCTCGACGAACAAGAGACATTGACCAACGTCTTCTTCCAATTCTCTGAAGTTTGCTCGTCCCATTGCTATCGCGAAGGCGGTTAAGTGCTCCTTTGGATAAGTTTTTCCTTCGTAAACTGGTATCTTCAACTTCCCCGGATTGGAAACCCTTGCCTTGGTAATTCGAGTCATGAATTTGGTGTTCTGTGCTTCTTCAAGCACTCGGTCGAGTTCGGGAGCCTTGCTGGTAGCTCTATGCATCTGAGATCAAACAAATTTCATCTCAGCAGCAGCTCGCTCCATGCCTGCTCGAATTTCAGCCATCTCCTCCTTCTGGGCTCGGATTATCGCTTTACACTCTTCTTCAATATGGGCTCGCTGGGCCCAGAGGATGTTCTCCTCTTCCTCGGTGAAGTCCTGATCACGGCCGAGGTTGGTATCGCTTCGTTCGATTCGAGCTCGGGTTGCACCTGCGAGTTCGGCTCCGCGGTGGTGTTCCAAGTCGTGTTCCCCTTCTGGGTTGTCATCTAGGTCGATCACTGGATTCGTTCCATCCATAGTCTGCGTGTTTGCCTCCTGCGGTGTCGCGTTCAGTTCAGCGGTTGTGGTTGGTTGGTCTGTAAGGAGTAATCCGCCTTGGGTTCTCGGCGCATAGTGGGGTGTTGAGAAATCGAGGGCCGTTGGATTGAGACGTCGAAGAGGGCGCCTCATCAGGTCAACTCCTGAGCCTCTACCACGGGCTCGGCTCGCCGTCGCAAGGACTTTGAGCTTATCGGTCATCATTGTGTTTAGCTTGTCCTGCTCCTCCACCTTCTTGAGCAGCGTCTCTAGCATCGCCTTGATCTGTGTTAGGGCCTCTGGGCTCGTCTCCACGACTGCAGGCGATGGTGTATCTGTTGCTCCAGATCCATCGATCCCCGTGTCCTGCGGGTCATCGGTTCGTCCGTCGCTAGTCATCTTCTTCGAATCATTCGTGCGGTGGTTCCTTGGAGTAAGAAAGTTTCAATTCCCCCTCCTTCTAGCGCAAAATTGTGGGAGTCGAAATCAACACAATTAGAATTTGTCAGAGGTTTGTTAAGGGGGATGAAATTTCTGCGGATGAACCACGAACGGAGAGATCCAAAGATGGTTTTTATTAAGCTGTATCGAAAAAAGCTTTCGTACAAGAGTTTGAGAGCAAAAAAGTCTAGGGTTTTTTGCTAAGTAAATTGCGGATCCCTTTTTCAAGAGATGTACATGAGTATATGTACTAGCTTGAGTCGGCCAGGTCAATCCCCAAGAGATTAGGAAAACTTCCCAATCCTTCGAGATTTCCGTTTTAGTAAGTCGGTTTGACTTCGTGGGCCTTTGCATTGTTGTAGGCCGAAGATGGGCTTGTTGTCTTAGTATAGAAATGGCTTCGGCCGCGTTGTCTTCTAGCCTCGTATAGAAATGATTTCAGCCAGGCAGCTCCATATAGACTTGCCTTCGGCCAGGCAGCTTTGTATGGAATTGACTTCGGCCAGGATTGTCTTCGGCAGCTTTGACTTCGGTCAGATAGTTTCGTATGGAAATGACTTCGGCCAAGCAGCTCCGAATAGACGACTTCGGCCAGGCAGCTTCGTATGGAATTGACTTTGGTCAGGATTGTCTTCGGCAGCTTTGACTTCGGCCAGATAGTTTCATATGGAAATGACTTCGGCCAAGCAGCTCCGTATAGACTTGACTTCGGCCAGGCAGCTTTGTATGGAATTAACTTCGGCCAGGATTATCTTCGGCGGCTTTGACGTTGGCCAGATAGTTTCGTATGGAGTTGACTTCGGCCAGACAATTTTCGTATGGTTTTGACTTCGGCCAGGCAGCTTCGTGTCACGGCCAAAGTGGGTCATTGCCGATGTGGCCTGGCTTGGCCGAAGTCCCCACATTTGCCGAAGTCTATAGTGCTTGCCTAAGTCTCTAGTGTTTGCCGAAGTCTCCCTGCTTGCCGAAGTCTCCGTGCTTGCCGAAGTCTCCGTGCTTGCCGAAGTCTCCAATGCTTGCCGAAATCTCTGTGCTTGCCGAAGTCTCCAGTGCTTGCCGAAGTGGCTAGTGCTTGCCAAAGTCTCCAGTGCTTGCCGAAGTCTCTGTGTTTGCCTAAGTGGCCAGTGCTTGCCGAAGTCTCCGTGTTTGCCAAAGTGGCCAGTGCTTGCCGAAGTCTCCGTGTTTGTCTAAGTCTCCCTGCTTGTCGAAGTCTCCGTGTTTGCCTAAGTCTCCAGTGTTTGCCAAAATCTCCCTGCTTGCCGAAGTCTCCGTGTTTGCCTAAGTCTCTAGTGCTTGCCTAAGTCTCCCTGCTTGCCGAAGTCTCCGTGTTTGCCTAAGTCTCCAGTGCTTGCCGAAGTCTCCGTGTTTGCCTAAGTCTCCAGTGTTTGCCGAAATCTCCCTGCTTGCCGAAGTCTCTGTGTTTCCTAAGTCTCCAGTGCTTGCTGAAGTCTCCGTGTTTGCCTAAGTCTCCAGTGTTTTCCGAAATCTCCCTGCTTGCCGAAGTCTCCGTGTTTGCCTAAGTCTCCAGTGTTTGCCGAAGTGGCCAGCGCTTGCCGAAGTCTCCCGTGCTCGCCGAAGTCTCCGTGCTTGCCGAAGTCTCCGTGCTTGCCGAAGTGGCCAGTGCTTTCCGAAATCTCCCTGCTTGCCGAAGTCTTCGTGCTCGCCGAAGTCTCCGTGCTTGCCGAAGTCTCCAGCACTTACCGAAGTCTCCGTGTTTGCCTAAGTCTCCAGTGTTTGCCGAAGTGGAGCAGAGCTTTGCTGATATGAGCCAAAGCTTGCCTAAGTGGAGACAAGGCTTGCCTAAGTGGAGACAAGGCTTGCCTAGGCGGAGACAAAGCTTGCCTAAGTGGAGACAAGGCTTGCCTAAGCGGAGACAAGGCTTGCCTGGGCGGAGACAAAGCTTGCCTCGAGCGGAGATGAGGCTTGCCTGAGCGGAGACGAGGCTTGCCTGAGCGGATACAAAAATTGCCTAAGTGGAGACAAAGCTTGCCTAAGCGGAGACAAAGACTGCCTAAATGGAGACAAAGCTTACCTAAGTGGAGACAAAGCTTGCCTAAGCGGAGACAAAGCTTGCCTAAGCGGAGACAAAGCTTGCCTAAGCGGAGACAAGGCTTGCCTAAGTGGAGACAAGGCTTGCCTAAGCGGAGACAAGGCTTGCCTACGTCTCTTCCTTCTTTGCCGAAGTCTCCATGCCGAAGTGAAGCTTCCTTGGCCGAAAATGGAGCTGCTTTGGCCAGAATGGCCCCTCTTGTGCTTAAGTGGACTCGTACAGAAATGACTTAGGCATAATTACGGCCTTGTCCGATTCTTCGTATTTTCATACTTAGCCATTTTCCCATTGATCACAGTTGGGTGGGTTTTGACCCCAACAATGACTCAAACAACAAGGCTAAGGCTACATTCAATATGTGCCTATGCTTCCTTTCTACTCTTCCATTCTGTTGTGGTGTGCCCACACATGAGGTTTGATGTATAATTCCTTGGTCACAAAATTCAGATGCCAAGCATGTGAACTCAGTCCCATTATCACTTCTTATGATCTTAACATGTTTCTCAAATTGTCATGAGCTCATTGCCAAAAATGTTTTTAACGTTTTCCCAACTTGTGCTTTATCCTGAAGTAAATATACTCATACAGCGCGAGAGTGATCATCCACTATTGTCAGGAAGTAGAATGAATTACAAAGACTCGGCGTTCGATATGGACCCCACAAGTCGCAGTGAATCAAATCAAAAATCTCATTGCTTTTATTATCACTTTAATGAAACACATCTTGGCATTTTTTAGCCTTGAGACAAGTATCACAAGATGAAAAATCTCAACTCCTACTTTCAACTAACGGAATCAAATCAAAAACAGTGTTTCATGGATGTCCTAATCGTTGATGTCACAACTCTTCGGCTCCATCTTTATTCGTACGCAAAGCAGCAAATGTCGTTATCCTTCGAAAGAAATACAAGCCATCTCTAAGCTCCCCCGCTCCTGTCAGATTCTTCGTTAAACGGTCCCGAAGTACACAATCTTTGTTAGCAATATGCATAACACAATCTGAATCTGCAATAAGATGTGACACAGAAATCAAGTTACACTTAAGGTTGGGTACTAGCAAGACATTCTTAAGTAGAAATTCCTCATCAAACATAACTGTTCTTTTCGCTTTTGTCAATGTTTGCTGAGCATTCGGTAAACCAATAGAGCAAGGCATTATATACTTCAAATCCACCAAGAATTCACTAGAACCTGTCATATGGTTAGTTGCACCCGTATCGAGTACCCAATCACAATATTCATTCTTACCACTCAGACGCGGTCCTGCACTCTGTTTCGATCATCCAGGATCTTGATCATTCTAGTCCACTGCTCATTAGTTAGACCCGTGTATCAATTTCTTTCAGCCTCAACACTATTTTCAACACTTTCTTGTATTGCCACCGCATTCGCACGTATCGTGCCTCCTCCTCAGCCTCATCCTAATCCTCCGCCTCTGCCACGTCCGCCTTGGAGAGATCTTTCTCCCCACCAGGGTGGATATCCAATGACTTGGAAGCAAGTTTCTGTTGTTTGTCCTTAGTTTTTACAAGTCGTGCAAAACAATTTGCTCTTATCCCTGTTGTTCTCTTCCTCTCATAACGGTCTGAATTCTTTCTACTGCCTTCATTTTGGCGTATGCTTGGTTCATGTTTGGCAGTGGCTCCATCCGGATAATTGAGCTTCGCACCGTTCCGTAGACAGATTCATCCAAACCCAAAAGGAATTGATGAATCTTATCCTCTTCCCTCTTCTTCTCAATTTCCACATTCAGGTTGTAGGTACACCTTCGACACTTGCACGTCAACTTCATCTCATAATTCATTAGATCATCCCACAAAATATGCAGCTTCCCGTAGTAGTCAATTATGCTCAGCCCTCTTTGACGGAGATTAGCAAGTTCTGCTTTGATTTCTTGAATTCTCGAACCATTTCTTTCAGAAAATCGATCATTTATCTCCTGCCATAGTTCCTTAGGATCTTCCTTGTTGGCTAGAGTTCTTCTTACCTTTGGCTCAATCGTGTTGAGGATCCAGAGGGCCACCATGGAATTCGCGAAAGTCCAATCTTAAAACTCTGGATTTTTTTCATCAGGTTTCATCACAGACCCATCAACAAATCCGTATTTTTTCTTGACTCGCAACGCCGTTAAGATTGTCTCCGTTAAATTGCACCTGTGCAATTATTGCTCCTGGGTTTTCATTGCTTGCCAATTGGTAGATTGACCCCATGTTCTTCTTCTCTTCACTCACACCTCTGATTTTCGCGTCAACAATCTCTGCCATTGAAGGCTCTGATACCATGAACAAAGAGAGATGTGGTGAAGAGTTTTTCTTCTTGTTGTTCTTATTGATCGTGCAATGTACAACTTATATAGAACCCTTAAAGTCAATCTAAAACTATCCGATCTCCTAGTTACAAGATTTACTCAAATATACACGAGCTAGTATCTCGGAGGATTCCCAAGAGAATATCAGCGGAATATCTCAAATTGCATTAGATATTCCCGCCAATATTTTCCCCCGACTATATGCTTTTTCAGTCACATGACGCAGTTACATGATGGACATTTGGCCGTGCTATTTCTAGTGGATATAATTTTCAGAAATATTATCTTTCAAAGATACGTGCGAATAGAAAATATGAAATTTGAATAATTCTTCTAATACTAAGATCCAAAATAGATTTTGGCCTAAGATAAATATGATATTTAACTCCAACAATATGTATTAGCTAAATTTGTTTCAGTGACAACTCTATCGCCAAGTGCAACGATTTCGTGTCTAATTGGCAACAAATCTTATTTTCGAATAAAATATGTCGTAAATTTTGCTAAAAATAATTTTATCATATATTTAATGTATTTTTTGTAGCGATGTATACACTATGTCTCGTTGAAACGCACAGAAATTTAAAATAATCACATTTTTTTCTTCTTCCTTATTTTAGTGGTCTTTCGTTATGTTAAAGAAGAACAACAAAGACTCGAAACTTTGTTTTGGTAAGGAAGAATCATGCATAGGGAATGCGGTCTCACATGTAATTTCTAAGTCTAACAATCACTTTTTAGTTATAGTTATAGTTTTTTTAACACATATATAGGGTCAATTGGTGGATAGCCAAAAAAAAAAAAAAAAAAAAAAAAAAAAATATATATATATATATATAAACTAACCAAAGCTCTAAAATGAGTGGTCAGAATATTGCCACATAAAACATTTTAGTTAGATTTTATATATAATTTTTTTTTTTTTGAAAATTATATTTGTTTTTTTTCTTTGGTTATTATTCTATTAATTTTATACTCATTCTCTATAGAATAGGCTAAATAAATAGATCATCGAATATTATATTTCTACGACTCTATCCATTGACATTTAGTCACATTTTTCTAAAATCGTGATCGCATATGAAAAAGTTCAACAGACTCGATCTAAATCTAAATTATTGAAATATAAAATAAGTAATCTAGATAAAGGGATGGATAAAGAATAGATTCACTGGAATATGTCTCGAATACGCCAAAAAATAACAAAAACAAAGATAAAGTAGTGAAGCTTTATCGAGATAAAAAAAGAAGAAAATAAGAGAAATTTGTTGGCATGTATTGGACGGGTCATATTAGGGTGACGTGGTTTCACAATAAACCAGAGAGTCGCATGAACGATCTGACCATCGATTTGAGACATTAATTCCCTGCGGTTGGATCTGTCACTTTTAGAAGACACATTTCCTTGTTTTCTCCATTTTTCTAGTGGCCATGACTAAGTTTGATTGTTTTGTTTTCCTCTATGTTGTTGACATATGTTATTTTATTGATAACTAGATTTATGATCCGTGTAACAAGTGGATATAATAATTTATAGAAAAATATTATTGGTGTAAATAGCCAAAATTTAGATTAATAACCCACAATTTAAAATCTTACAAAGACATTTTGAGATTTTTATCGATAAAAAGTTCAAAATTACAATATATGTCTAATATTTTTTCGAAATTAAAAAATATAGTATTTTAAAAAATATATAAAAAGCGTTGAAATTTAAAAAAAAAAATATAATTCATCCTTACTTCAATATATAAATTCGAGATGATTTAAAATATATAACTAAAATATTAAAATTATGTACATAAATTAAAAGTTATATCATTAAACTAAAATGAAATTTGAGTAATTTATTGATAGAACCAAAAGTTATATCACTAAAATAAAATTTATTAAGCAAAATTATATTTAGGTATTACTGTTGGAGATGGTTTTCCACCCTTTGATGAAAGATGCCACATCAGTGAAACAATATCTACTTGTTATTCTATAGTGAACACCAACAAACTCTTTCGATAGGCGTCCGAAAAGGCCGCTTAGCTTGCGGAGCAGGACGAATGGGGTCCACATACTGCCAAAGCCTAACGGCGGAAGATTACACTCCAATTCTATGAAATAGGCCAACAATGTGACAATCGCAAATCTAGGAGACATGATTAGGGTTAAGGTCCCAAAATAAATTCTTCTATAAATACCTCTTCTCAAAGATAGAGAAGGAGGAGAGAGATTCTGAAATACGAACAGACACATAGAGAAAAAGAAGGAGAATAAGAGTAATATAATACTAAATAGGCTCCCACGACAAGAAGGCAATTGTCGGAGGATCCCTCACGGTCCACCCTTAAGGAGGGAGTTCCAACCCACTCTTCTTAACGGGTACATTCCTTCTATCTTTAAAACACCTACTATATCAAATTGAGATCGATCTCCCGGACGAGATCTCACACTTAACCCACATTTACCTCTTGATAAAAAAATCATCCTTGGTTGTTGTCTGACTTGGGCTTCAGAGAGTCCTCGAGAAGGAAACCCCTTATCGTCCTCGTGGAGACTACTCCTGACAGTGGTATGCGTGCATGTTACTACATCCAACATGGCTCCAAGACAACGCTCCTAGAAAGACCCACCTTGAAGTGGACATATTTCTTCCCTCTAACGGATGGAACTTCTATCATAAGCTCACCCGCTATTCATCATTGTAGCCATGGTCAACGCAGAAAACCGAGAAACAACTCGTTCCAAAGATCTGAAATTTAGCCTGAACAATTGGCGCTAGAAGGAGAGGAAAAGTCAAAATGCTTCATTAAAAGGAGGGTCTCCCAGGGAAAGGATGGGAGACTCCCCGGGAAAGATATGGGATCGCAGAAACTTACCAGGCAACCTCAAGGTAGAATTGCGCATGTCCCAAGAAGGATAGCAGTAGTATTTGTAGAAGCAGTCATTATCGCTCTTGAGAGCATGTTCAGCTAAGTGGGTCACGTTCAGCATGCTATGAGAATGTTCCGTCTCATCCATCTCTGGAAGAACGAAGAACAGTCTCCGCATAAGCAACATTTGCCACCCTCGGGGACATTCGTCTCCCAGCGAACGGCGTTAACCATCAAGAAAAATGCGTCTCTAGGGCCCGTATGGGGATATCATGTCGCGTCCACGTCAAAAATTCTCCTAGAATGCATTACTAAAGGACTAAGAGTTCTCGGAGCGCTTAAGAGATGATGGTGAGTTATAAGACCTCAACTTGCCGTGCCGATCATTCTTGAGAATTCAGCAGATTACTCGGGCAAGGCAGAGCCTCTGGATTGACCGAGTGTGCATCTACCTTGCACTGGCAAAAATGCAAAGAGTCGCAAAGTTAAAACGTGGCAAGACCCGACAAAATTGGAAAATTGATATGCAAAAAAGGAATAGTAATATGAAAAAAGCTTTCTCGCGGATTTTCTACCACAATGACCGCATAAAAGCGGATATAAAGATGACATACACGACCTAGAACCCTAAGAGTGGCTATAAAGTTTAAGAAGACATGCGGGCGGGAATAGGACGAGCATTGGAACAAAAAGGCCACGCAAGGAGATCCAAATCCGTGGCTGTACATGGCATAATATTGCCATCCCGAACCATTCTATGGACAGGTCGGTCCGGAGATGCCATAATTGACGGATTCGACAAATAGTCAGACCAATCCCTCAGAACATATCCGAGGTTCCGGTCCTTCTATATATCAAACCGTCTTTCTCAAACCTCGGCGTAAGGCTTGCCAACCCGTACCAAAATCGATAGTTCTGTTTAGTTCGGACAAAGCTAAATATTAGTAAGTACTCGAAAATTTTATATATAAACATACTTCGATTTATATGATATTTTACAAGGAAATCCAGTTATTTATTTTACAAAAGCAACTGCTCGGATCCTTAGTTTTAAAACAAAATAGAACATTAGAAAAACGCTTATCTTACAAAGCCACGTGAAAACTACTCCTAATTCTCCTATCGTCCGAACGCTCCCTCTAAGGTCTCCCTTTTACGGTTTCCTACAAAACAAGTAGAGTCATAAGTAATCAAAGATTACTAAGTGAATCCGGGTTCCTCTAAACATGCGTTAGTCATAATCCAATCCCACAACATATGCAATGACAAGCATACAAATGACTAACACATATCACATGATCCACACAATCAAAGCAATCATGCATAAGCGAAAGCAAAATATGCAAGTAACACATAGCCTACAAACAATGGCACACAATCATCATGCAATTTCATTAAAATATTTTAGCGAGAATGAATATGCAACAACAGTATCCTAGGGCCATGCGAATCAGATATTTTACTAAGGTATGAATGGACTGATAATCACATGAACATATGATAGTCTTAACATCAAAACACACAAGTACAAAATCAAAGATTTTACTTAGTCAAATTTATACAAATTTACTAAGAACCTCTAAATCGATTTCTACACAAACCGTTCAAACAAACATGCATGATATCCGCATAAATGGTTCATCTCATGCATGCCTCAACTCCACCTGCATAACACTCGTTAACATATATCGGTCTATTGACCGGAGCCTACATCCAAAAAGGTTAACATCTGAATGACACCTACTCATTCACGGATCATGCATTAACCGAATCATTATCACGTAAGAAACCAAGGAACATTTAGGAAAATTTTACACAATTTAAACCCTAATCCTTCACGAATTCTCGCATCCTAAAAGTTAATCATCAATCGCAACTAACTGTCCTACCATGTATCAAATCTGATCATATGCTAAGGCATATGACTGCCAGCAATAATTAACACATATCCGGGACTCACATATTTTTTGGCTTGACAGTTTCTAGGTCAAAACACCACGATCATCTCCTATCCACAAATGGCACATGAAGCTACAGATAATAACCGATACTTGGACAAAATTCTAAGTAGAAAATGCTAAGGTCACAAGTTATATGAATCTTACCAACGGAAAGGACTATATCCTTGCGGAAAACTCTTCTAAATTTCGGCCATAGCTTTTCCCTTAACTCACACATTTTCTCTACCCTTAACACAAAGAAAATACTCGCACTTACCCCTTTCACTCACTGGAATTTTCCCGTATCTTACCCGAAATTATCCATCGATTAGATATAAGTGTCTCAGGTATAAAACTGGGTAGAAACTCGACTGGGATAGTGTTCTGGGTAAATTTTTCTAAGGGCCAGGTAAGTTTTTTCTGCTGATACTTGGGCAGAGGTTCGGTATGGTCGAGAAATTATGCGAAATACTCACCCATGGGTCGCTATTTATAGAGAAATATTGACTACGAATGCAACTAGGTGTCGCTGCCCATCCACACTTGGCGATTGACTCCAAAAATGGCATCAGATGCATATATGTGGCACACCACTCGACACCTCAATTCCCATCATCCCAACAACCCAGCGAAAATCACGGAGCCATGTATGCATTGTTTCCTCGACGAAAAACTTACCCTAGGTAGCTTCTGGGTCGATCACCGGCTGTACCACACGTCCCACGTTATTGTTTTCTCGACCACATAATGTAATACATGACCTATCTTTTCTTATTTTCTCGAGTAAAACTGTAGCATACGATCTACGTGTCCAAAATTTTGAGGATAAGCTACAATATACTTCCCGTGGGTCCATTTTCTTGATTAGGAGTTACTGTTCATGACCCACAATTATATTCTTTAACGATATCAAAAATAATTGATATGTATGGTCTATTTCTCGACTAAACAGTTCCCATGCATAATCGATGGGTCCGATTTCCTGACCAGATTATAAGATAAAGGCAATCTGTGATGCCTGATATTATTTACGGTTCTACTGTACTATTGGGTCAGATTTTTCTCGACCACTATCCTTTATGGGACCTAATTTGTACCAAAATTTAATTAAAGAATAGTTGCGGCTTGATAATACTTACCTGGGGTCGTGCTACATACCCAGTGATTTCCAGATTGGGTCGGATGAATAGGAGATGACCCATCTGAGTCATGCCAACATACGACGGACCATCCATTGACCCAGGCACGTCATATCCCATTATCTTTAAAATTATGAACTTGTTCCCTTGGTGCATTATTCTTCCTGGTGACTGGGGTGTTGCCACATGTTACTCATTCACCTGAATTATTTTTCTTCGACTAACTCTTACCTCCGAACTTAATATCTTAACCCAACTCGACCCTTGGTTGCAATATCTTGATCCTTATATCATCCTTCGATAAAATTTGTCTGATTTGACCAGATTCATATTCCCTCAGCCAATCCTCATATTTCACTCGATCATAATCCATTTTGCCCGATCAGAAAATTGGATCCACCAATAATGCATGGGAACAATTGAGTCGAGAAATAGACTCTATGGGTCGATTATTTTCGATATAGTCTATAAATATAACCGCGGGTCATAAACAGTAACTCATAATCAAGAAAATGGACCCACATGAAGTATACTGTAGCTTATCCTCAAAGTTTTGGAAACACGAATCATATGCTACAGTTTTACTCGAGAAAATCAGAAAAGGTGGGTCATGTATTTACAATATGTGGTTGACAAAATAATCACGTGGGACGTATGGTACAGCCGGTGATCAACCCATAAGCTACCCATGGTAAGTTTTTTGTCGAGGAAACAGTAAATACATGGCTCCGTGATTTCCGCTGGGTTGTCAGGATGGTGGAAATTGAGGTGTCGAGTGGTGGTGCCACTTGTATGCATCTAGGGCCATTTGTCGGAGTCGATCGCCAAGTGTGGAGGGGCAGCGACACCTGGTTGCATGCTTAGTCAGATTTCTCTATAAATAATGACCCATGGGTGAGTATTCAAGCACCATTTCTCAACCATACCGAATCTCTGTCCGAGTAGCAGCAGAAAACCCGTACCTGACCCTTAATAAAATCTACACAGAACACTACCCCAGTCGAGTTTCTTCCCGAGACATTTATATATAATCGATGGGTGATTTTGGATAAGATACGAGAAAATTCCAGTGAGTGAAATGGGTAAGTGCGAGTGTTTTCTCTGAGTTAAGGGTTGAAAAAACGTATGAGTTAAGTGCAAAGCTATGGCCAAAACTTAGAAGAGTTTTCGCAAGGATATAGTCCGTTCTCTTGGTAAAATTCGTATAACCCGTGATCTTAGCATTTTATTATTAGAATTTTGTCTAAGTATCGGTTATTATCCATAGCTTCAGGTGCAATTTACGTATATGAGATGATCGTGGTGTTTCGACCTAGAAATCATCAAGCCAAAAAATCTATGAGTCTCGTATATGTGTTGATTGTTGCATGCGGTCATATGCCTTAGCATATGATCGGATTTGGTGCATGTTAGGACAGTTAGTTGCGATTGATGATTGAGTTTTAGGGTGCAAGAATTCGTAATGGATTAGGGTTAAAATTGTGTAAAATTTTCCTAAGTGTTCCTTGATTTCTTGCTTGATAATTATTCGGTTAATGCATGATCCATGAATGAGTAGGTGTCATTTGGATGTTAACCTCTTTGGATGCAGGTTTTGATCAATAAACTGATATATGCTAACGAGTGTTATGCAGGTGGAGTTAAGGCATGCATGAGATGTTCCATTTATGGGGATATCATGCATGTTTGTTTGAACGGTTTGTGTAGAAATCGACTTAGAGGTTCTTAGTAAATTTCTATAAATTTGACTAAAGTAAAATCTCTGATTTTGTACTTGTTTGTTTTGATGTTAAGACTATCGTTTGTTCATGTGATTATCAGTCCGTTCATACCTTAGTAAATTATTTGGTTTTGATATTGTTTGTTGCATGTAACCTTATGAGCTAAGAAGATTTATAATGGCTAGATTTCTTGTTGCATGAATATCCAGAGTATGAAATCTATACATCCAGTAGTATATAGACGGGCGTATTCGGTGGTTCTTATTGGCCTCACTTTAGCGGATTAAAATCCTCGGATTCACCACGGTGGGGAGACTCGGATGGTACTGGGATCGCTATCCTGTCCGAGTGTTACATGACGGTGTAACCCGATGTTCCATCTCATTATGGACTCGATACTGATATTTTGCGGCTTTGGTGTCTTTGTTACTACCAAAGTGCAAGTGTTCACTAGAAGAAAAGAAGAGAAGTATCTGATGTACAGTGCCCTAGGATATTATTGTTGCATATTCATTCTTGCTAGAATGCCTTAATGAAATTGCATGATGATTGTGTGCCGTATCTTGTAGGCTAAGTGTTACTTGCATATTTTGCTTCCGCTTATGCATGATTGCTTTGATTGTGTGGATCGTGTGATATGTGTTAGTCATTTGCATGCTTGTCATTGCATATGTTGTGGGATTGGGTTGGGACTAACGCATGTTTAGAAAGACCTATATTCACTAAGTAATCTTAGATTACTTATGACTCTACTTGTTTTGCAGAAAATCATAGAAAGGGGACCTTAGAGGGAGCGTTCGGACGGTAGGAGAATCAGAAGTAGTTTTCACGTGGTTTTTGTAAGATAAGCTTGTCTATGTTTGCTAAAGTTTTATTTCGAATTTAAAACTAAGGATCCTAGCAGTTGCTTTTGTAAAATAAATAACCGGATTTTTCTTGTAAAATATAATATAAATCAAAGTATGTTTATATATAATTTTTTTGAGCACTTACTGATATTTATATTTGTCCGAGCTAAATAAAACTCTCGGGTTCGGTATGGGTTGGCAAGCCTCAGGCTGGGGTTTGAAAGGGACGGTTAGATGAATGGAAGAAACGGAACCTTGGATTTGTTCTGAGGGTTTGGTCTGACTGTTTGTCGAATCCGTCAATTGTGGCATCTCCGAGCCAACCTGTCAATGGAACGGTTCAGAGGTGTTACAAATTGTGTTATTAGAGCATGGTTTTGATCATGCTTAAGGACTTGTGTTTTCAGATGTTTTATAGCGTAAAAGAGTCGCAAAAGCACATTTAAGAATTCTGATACGTTCGAAAATGGATTTAAGTTAAGTGGGAATTGGGATTTACCTTGGATTGTGGATGCATGATAAATATGTCGTCTTGTAGGCTAACGAGTGATGGGCTGTGGAGATGGATTGAGGGTGAAGAAGAAAGTTCTACCTTGCCGAGGGAAACAAGATACTTTTGTTCGAGTGATCCAGACAGTTCATCGTCATCTGAGGAGTCTGACATGCCAAGAGGGACATCGGGCTTGGAATCTCAGTCAAGTCTTGAGTCAGACCATCTGAGGACGAAGAAGTGACTTTATAGTCTGACATGTTGCAAGGGGTTGAGGTTATCGAGGTGTCGGATGACTCTTCAGAAGTGGAAATTTTGGAGCCACTATCCCCAATAATTATCGACATATCATTGGATATTACGGTGCATATGAGCCAAGAAAAGCAAGAGGTGAATCGTATCATTGGTCCCCAATGAATGTACAAAGAGGAAGCCCTGTCATACCGAATGCTAACCTGTCCAGCTGGGAACAAATGCGCGAATACTATGGACAACCATACGCTCGAGAAATGTCAATCTATTCACTGGTAGGAATGTATGCAAGTAGACACTTCTAACCTATGGCGGGGCAAGAGCAATATCAGACTCCGAAAGTGCAACCCCATGAGAGCCGAGTAACCAAGTTGAAGGAATATGAGACCCGATAATACCACTGAATCTCGATGGGCCAGGATTTATCCCTTCATGATTTCAAAGGCAGATGGAGTATGTTGAGATGCAAAGGCAGATGGAACATGCTAAGATAAAAAGGGTCCAAATTTGAAAGATTGGCGACAACCGAAATGGTTCTGAGAGATGTTGAGTCTATATTTGCATACTACGACAGTGGAGTGCCGAGAGGAAGTAGTAACTAATCTTGATGAATTCATGCATGTACGAATTAATTGCTTGCTTTGATGAGTATGATTAGTTAATTGCATGTCATCTTGATGTTTTGATTTCACTTTGCTCATATTATTAATTCAGAGATTAATCATGAAGTTTATGAGTATATGAGTAGTAGTTGGCAAATGGTAAAGTGAAAGGTTATGGAATCTTAGGGTGAGAATTTGATGCGTGTAGCAGGAAGCGTAAGGAGTGAAATAAGATGAGACTGTAACATGACAACTTTGACACCGAATTAACGCGTGTAAAGGTTGCGAAGGTTCCTGAAATCAGTCTGAACACAATCTGAACGTAACAGGATAGATAGGAAGATACATGATCACCACAACTCGTAAAACCGAAGCACCAGAGCTAATAAAGAAACCCGCTATGCTAGCACCATACCTGGATAAAGTTGCCACCACCAAGTGATAAAGACGCTCAAAACCACCACCAATGACTCTTTCAAAAATCAAAGGATAAAGGTAAAAGATCCAAAGAGATCCAAGGGGTCACAAAGACACTCTAATTTCTTAAACTCATTTTCTCTGATTTTTATTGATCAATATGAGCCTCAATATATAGAGGAAATACAATAAAAACATTCATAAAAGCTACTCTACATGCAGAAGACATAGAATATCAAACTCTAATCTGCATAAAGGAGAGAGAAATAGACTGAAATAAATGTTGTGTTGACTGCGGATGAAAATAACTCTTTATGTGTTTTTTTTTTTTGCAGATTATCAGCAGATAAATACTCCAACAGAAGACAGCAAACCAACGGCAGACCAATGGCAGATAAAATATTCAGCAGACAATTGGCAGAGCAATGGCAGATAAATATTCAGCAGACCAATGGCAGACAAATAGCAAACTGATGGTTACTGGACCAGAAACAACAATGTGACAGCCAATCTGTTTTGCTTCTCTTTTCCTTGGGTTGTGTCCTTGACTTGCACATCTGCTCCCGCATCATTCCCTCCGGGTTCAAAAGGATTTGTCCTCAAATCTAGCAACTCTTCATCCTCAAAGTATGGAGAAAGATCTCCCACATTAAAAGTAGCTGAAAATCCATAATCACCTGAAAGTTCAAGTTTATAAGCATTTTCACCAAACTTTTCAAGTACCTTATAAGGACCTTCTGATCTCGGCATGAGCTTTGACTTGTGTTTGCCTGGAAACCTTTCTTTTCTCAAATGCAACAAGACCAGATCCCCTGGTTCAAATGACTTAGCACGACGATTCTTATTGGCTTTCTTCTTATACTTCTCTTTCGCCTTCTCAATCTCAGTCCGAACATTCTCGTGCAGCTTCTTCATAGTATTAACACGTTCTGCTGCTTCATAATTTGCTTTGAACTCACAAGGCAACTGAATCAGATCAATAGGAGTAAGAGGATTCAGACCATACACTACCTCAAAAGGTGAACGTTTTGTAGTGTAACTAGCTGAAAGATTGTAAGCAAACTCCGCCTGAGCCAACTTCAAATCCCATTCCTTCAAGTTATTCTTAATTAAACCCCTCAAAAGTGTAGTCAAAGTTCTGTTGGTTACCTTAGTTTGTCCATCAGTTTGTGGATGACAAGAAGTATTAAATAGCAGCTTAGTACCAAATAATCTCCACAAAGTTTTCCAAAAATAACTCATAAACTTTGAATCACGATCAGAAACAATGGTCTTTGAAATTCCACGAAGATGCACAACCTCTTTGAAATACAAATCAGCAACCTGACTTGCATCATCCGTCTTGTGGAAAGGTATAAAATGTGCCATCTTACTGAAACGATCAACCACTACCATGATAAAATCTTTTCCCCTCTGAGTTCTTGGCAATCCAACAATGAAATCCATGCTCACATCATCCCAAGGTTGTTCAGGAACAGGCAAAGGAGTGTAAAGTCCAGGATGGAAATGACTTTTCATCCTTTGATAAGTTGCACACCTCTCCATAATAGTATGAACATCTTTTGCCGTCTTCGACCAAAAGAAATGCTCCTGTAGCATGTCCAACATCTTATTAATTCCAAAATGACTAGATAAGCCTCCACCATGTGCCTCACGAATCAACAACTCCCTTATAGAACTCTTAGGAACACATAACTTGTTTCCTTTGAAAAGAAACCCATCTTGCAACTGGTACTGATTTGAAACTCCCTTCTTGAACTCATTATAAACTTATGTGAAGTCCAGATCTCCATCATACAGTTCATTTATCATCTCAAAACCCATAATCCGAGAATCCAAAATAGAGATCAAATAATACCTCATTGAGAGTGCATATGCCACCACATTTACTTTTCCAGCTTTGTATTTTGACACAAATGAGAAAGATTATAGAAACTCTGCCCATTTAGCATGCCTACATTTAAGTTTGTGCTGGTTGTTGATGAACTTCAATGCCTCATGATCAGAATGGAGAACAAATTGTCCTGGCCTCAAGTAATGTTCCCAATGATCAAGAGCTCTTACAATCGCATAAAACTCCTTATCATATGTTGACTAATATTTTCTAGCTCTCGTAAGCTTCTCACTAAAATAAGCAATAGGACGTTGGAACAGCCCCTATCCCAACTCCACTAGCATCACATTCCACCTCAAAGACCTGATTAAAATCTGGAAGTGCCAAAACATGTGCTTCACACAGTTTCTGTTTCACCAATTCAAATGCCTTTTGTGCAGCCACACTCCATTCAAATTTATTCTTCTTCAAACACTCAGTTATTGGAGCCATGATAGTACTGAAATTCTGCACAAACCGTCTATTAAAAGAAGTAAGGCCATGAAAGCTTCTCACATCAGATTGTGTAGTTGGAACTGGCCAACTCTTCATTGCTTCCACTTTGCTTTCATCCACTGCAGTTCCATCACCAAAAACAACATACCCCAAAAACACAACACTAGAAGTGAAGAATGAACACTTCTCAGGCTTAGCATAGAGTTGGTTTCTGCTTAATACTTCAAAAACCTCCCGTAGGTGCTGTGAATGATCTTCTTCATTTTTGTTGTACACCAGTATATCATCAAAGTAAACTACCACAAATTTCTAAATAAAGTTACGTAGTACCTGATTCATCAGCCTCATTAAGGTGCTAGGTGCATTAGATAAACCAAATGGCATGACTAACCATTCAAACAGCCCATTCTTTGTCTTGAATGCAGTCTTCCATTCATCTAGCAATCAGCTCCTAAACTTCTCTCTGCAATTCCTTAGCTTCCTCTAGGTTACATCTATAAGCTGGACGGTTTGGTAAAGGTGCACCAGGCAACAAATCAATTTGGTGCTCAATACCTCTAATAGGAGGCAAACCAGGTGGTAAATCTTCAAGAAACACATCGCTGTATTCTTTTTTCAACTGATGCATCACTGGATGTGTACTCATCACTTCTATTTTGTCATTTTTCTCAACCACCAGAAGTGCAAAAACCTCCTTTCCCGCATCAAGCTTCCTCACAACCCGTGATTCTCCCAAGAAAAGACTTTCCCTACAGCTTTTTTCTGGTTCTGTTTGTCAAACATAGTAGGTACCAATGGCGCCAATGTGATATGCTTCTTATCCTTGTAAAAAGAATAAGTGTTCTTGTACCCATCGTGCATAGCTTCCCTATCAAATTCCCAAGGCCTCCCAAGTAACAGATGACAAGCATCCATTGGAATAACATCGCAGAGTACCTTGTCTTCATAGTTCTTTCCAATAGAAAATGAAACCATAACTTGTTTTGATACATGCAGTTTACTGTCATTCAACCACTTCAGCTTGTATGGCTGCTTATGCTTTGTCGTAGGTAAACTCAGATTTTCTACTAGAGTACTAGACGCCACATTTGCACAACTCCCACTGTCAATTACCAGATTGCAAACCTTCCCTTGAACTGTGCAACGAGACTGGAATATATTCTCT
Organism: Pseudoturritis turrita; assembly: GCA_900406555.1. Classification (NCBI taxonomy): domain Eukaryota; kingdom Viridiplantae; phylum Streptophyta; class Magnoliopsida; order Brassicales; family Brassicaceae; genus Pseudoturritis; species Pseudoturritis turrita. The sequence continues at coordinate 477,369 of OVBL01000705.1, forward strand.
CATTGTACTTTTTCTATAATAGGAACACAATGCAAAGCCCTTTGAATCACCAACAATTCTCCATGATCAGGTTGTTCAATGACCTCTTCCTCTTCATCTTGAACTTTCTGATCTATCGCTGCCAAATCAAGAGATTCATGCTTCATCTCTTCTTCAATCTCCTGAATTTCTTTAATTGTCATAACTCTTCGATTAGGACACTCAGCCTGGAAGTTCCCAAAACATTGACACTTAAAGCACTTTTTCTTTATATTAAGGTCTGTAGGTGCTGATGTAGCCTTTGAATCCACCTTCTTACTGCTGCTACTAGCTTCACCCTTAATAGTCACCTTTGGATTAAAAGAAGAACCAGAATTGTATGATCTGGTGTATGGTTTCTTTCCCATCTTAATCTGCTTCTCTACCTTGATAGCAAGCTTCTTAACATCATCAAGAGTCCAGAAAGGTTGCAGCTCCACCTTAGATGCAATCTCTTCATTCAAACCATGCACAAATCGTACAATGTTCCTTTCTTGTGACTCTTGAACATCACACCTTAACTGCAGAAGATCAAACTCCCTTGTATACTCCTCAGCAGTACGCTTCTCTTGCTGCAAGTGTGTAAGCTTTAGGTACAGATCTTGCTTGTAATCATCAGGTAAGAATCTTCTCTTCATAAGCCTCTTTAGTTTCTCCAAGACCTGATTCGAGTCTTGCCTTCTTTAACACGCTAATACTTAAGAGTATCCCACCAAAGGCTAGCATAACCTTTAAACCTCAAGGTAGCCACCTTAAACTTCTTCTCATCATCATATGTATTGTATTCAAACGCCCTCTACATAGATCTCAACCAATCAAGAAAGTCATCTGGATTCAGATTACCTTTTAAATCAGGGAAATCCACTTTGAAGTCTTCTTCACGACGATGCTGTTGCTGCTGTGGACGGTTGTCTCTTCTCCTCCTCCCATGTTCCATCTGAATACCATCATCATAATCAGAACCTTGAGAAGAACCTCCACCTCCATCAGAAGACGAAATATCTTCCACAACCCTTCGTCTCCTTGGCTGCTCTTGCATATTCATGCCGTTGAAGGCATGAACCATATCTTGCATCTGCTACCTTAAATCCGCCATCTCTCTGCCAATATGCTCAACGTATGCTTGCTCGAGAGTTAATCATGTAGGAGCATCCATGATAACAATATAAAACAGAGGATAAATGATAACCTTTCACTCCAGCAACATGACAGTTTTGACACCGAATTAATGCGTATTTTGGGCTGCGAATGTTCCTAAAACCAGTCTGAATGTAACCGGATAGATAGGAAGATACGGGATCTACACAACTCATAAAACCAAAGCACCAGAGATGATAAAGAAACCCGCTGAGCTAGCACCACACCTGGATAACGTTGCCACCACCAAGTGATAAAGACGCTAAAAAAACCCACCAATGACTCTTCCAAAAATCAAAGGATAAAAGTAAAAGATCTAAAGAGATCAAAGGCATCACAAAGACACTCAATTTCTTAAACTCGTTTTCTCTGATTTTTATTGATCAATATGAGCCTCAATATATAGAGGATATATAATAAAAACGTTCATAAAAGCTACTCTACATGCATAAGACATAGAAGAAATAAATTCAAATTCTAATCTGCATGAAGGAGAGAGAAACAGACTGAAATAAATGATGTGTTGACTGTGGAAGAAAATAACTCTTCATGTGTTGTTTTTTGGCAGATTATCAGCAGATAAATACTCCAACAGAAGACAGCAAACCAACGGCAGACCAATGGTAGATAAAATATTCAGCAGACAATTGGCAGAGCAATGACAGATAAATATTCAGCAGACCAATGGCAGACCAATAGCAAACTGATGATTACTGGACCAGAAACAACAATGTGATAGCCAATCCGTTCTGCTTCTCTTTTCCTTGGGTTGTTTCCTTGGCTTGCACATTTGCTCCCGCATCAGAATTTCTTAGCGAAGCTGAAATTCTTAGTACCCTAGATTAAGCAAAGTGAAAGGTTGGGAATCTTAGGGTAAGAATTGCTTAGGAAAGCCAAAAATTCTTCGTACCATAGATTAAAGGAAAGGATTCTTATGAGAAAATCTCTCCCCCGATTGGCCATGCAAAAATTCAAGAGCGATTTTCTCAGAAAGAAAAGGAAAGAATGAGAGTAAGGTTGGTGTCAACTTCAAGCTGAAGAGTGTGTCACAATAGGATTAACCAGAGGAGGGTGCGGCGAATAACATTTGAGGAAAGTCATTAAATGATCAGATAATGTCCAATGACAGTAATGGAACCTGTCATAGATAGACAAAGGTAGTCAGCGACCATGAATGGATCCAAATAAAAAGGAAATTGTATGTCTAAGGAAAGACCCAAAATTTCTAAGGAAAGAAAGAAAAGTTTTCAGGCAAGGAAGCCGGAGTGATGTGTCAAGAAGATCGTATTGTATATAATCTGGAAATGACCCAAGGCAAAGAAAGTGTTATGGAAAAAAATTGGTATGGAACCAAGGAAACAAGAGACGTTAAATGTTGAGGAGATGGGAATAGAGAGCCATAGATGGAATTGAGCACATGTGTAAGGAATCCCAAACGGTGCATGGGTAAGGCAACCCAAGTAGAACAACAGCAAGAACAGATGGAACAATGCTTGAGGCAAGGAAAAAACCAACATAATCATAAGGCGCGGAAAGGAGAAAAGATGAAGTATACATTAAGTTTCAAAGAGCAATGGAGGGAGCAATATTCATATAAGAATAAGGTAGTATCGCGAAGGATAAGAAACCAAGCGGAGCCGATACTTAATGGAAGAAGGGTAATACCGAAGCAGTGCGTAACGTTAGAACACAAATGAATAAAAAAACAATGGACAAAACAAGGATCGCATCGACAGACAGATGGACCACCTCGAAGAAGAGTTAAAAGGTGGAATATCAAGTATAAGTAGGATAGGAAAATCCTGTCCAAGGACCACGGAAAGCCAATGGGTGAATGGAAAAACAACGAATCAACGAGTGGCAAACCATAAAGGAAAAAAGACATTGAAAGTTATGTGGGAGAAGTTCATCAAAAAGAGACACAACTCTATAGAATTCGTGACAAATTCTTATAAGTGGGGGAGAATGTAATAACCCTGTCAAGAGCTAAGATCAATGCCAAAAAACAAAGTGATTTAATCAAGAAAAGAAGAGTTGGGACGGCTAAGAAAAACTAAAAGAAGGCAATGGGTCAAGAAAATGGATTAGGATCGAATGAAATATGAGGATTGGTCGTGGAAATGTGAATCTGGTCTAATCAGACAAGTTTTATCGAATGATGGATATAAGGGTCGAGATGGTACGACCTAGGGTCGAGTTGGGTTAAGAAATTAAGTCAGGAGGTAAGAGTCAGTCGAAGAAAAATAATTCGGGTGAATGAGTAACATGTGGCAACACCCCAGTCACCAGGAAGAATAATGCACCAAGGGAACACGTTTAGAATTTTACGGATAATGGGACATGACGTGTCTGGGTCATTGGATGGTCCTCCGTATGTTAGCATGACTGGATGGGACGTCTCCTGTTCATCCGACCCAATATGGCAATCACCGTGTATGTGGCACGACCCCAGGTAAGTATTATTAAGCCGAAACTGTTCCTTAATCAAATTTTGGTACAAATTAGGTCCCACAAAGGAATGTGGTTGACAAAAACTTGACCCAATAGTACAGTAGGCCCATAAATAGTATCAGGCATCACGAATTGCCTTTATCTTATGATCTGGTCGGGAAATCGGACCCACCGATCATACATGGGAACTGTTTAGTCGAGAAATGGACCCTATATGTCGATTATTTTCGATATAGTCGAGGAATAGAACTGTGGTCATGAGCAGTAACCCCTAATAAAGAAAATGGACCCACATGAAGTATACTGTAGCTTATCCTCAAATTTTTGGACACGCGGATCATATGCTATAGTTTTACTCAAGAAAGTCAGAAAAGGTGGGTAATGTATTACAGCCTGTGGTCGAGAAAACAATCACGTGGGACGTGTGGTACAGCCGTGATCAACCCAGAAGCTACCCAAGTTAAATTTTTCGTCGAGGAAATATTCTAGACATGGCTCCGTGATTTTCGTTGGGTTGTCGGGATGGTGGGAATTAAGGTGTCAAGTGATGGTGCCACATGTATGCGTCTGGTGCCATTTGTCGGAGTCGATCACCAAGTATGGACGGGCAGTGACACCTGGTTGCATGCTTAGTTGAGATTACTCCATAAATAGCGACCCATGGGTGTTTCGCACCATTTTCGACCATACTGAACTTTTGTCCGAGTAGCAGTAGAAAACCCTCACCCGAACCTTAGGAAAATCTACCCAGAACACTACCTCAGTTGAGTTTCTATCCAGTTTTCTACCCGAGACACTTATATCTAATCGATGGGTGATTTCGGGTAAGATACAAGAAAATTCCAGTGAGCGAAAGGGGTAAGTGCGAGTGTTTTTGTGAGTTAAGGGTAGAGAAAATGTGTGAGTTAAGGGCGAAGCTATGTCTTAAACTTAGAAGACTTTTCCGCAAGGATATAGTCCGTTCGGTTGGTAAAATTCATATAACCCGTGACCTTAGCATTTTATTACTAGAATTTTGTCTAAGTATCAGTTATTATCCGTAGCTTCAGGTGCGATTTACGTATAGGAGACGATCATGGTGTTTTGACCTAGAAACCGTCAAGCCAAAAAATCTGTGAGTCCCGGATGTGTATAGATTGTTGCATGCGGCCATATGCCTTAGCATATGATCATATTTAGTGCGTTCTAGGACAGTTAGTTGCTATTGATGATTGAGTTTTAGGGTGCGAGAATACGTAAAACATTAGCGTTAAAATTATGTAAAATTTTCCTAAGTGTTTCTTGATTTCTTTCGTGATAATGATTCGGTTAATGCATGATTCGTGAATGAGTAGGTATCATTCGGATGTTAACCTCTTTGGATGCAGGTTCCGGTCAATAGACCGATATATGCTAACGAGTGTTATGCAGGTGGAGTTAAGGCATGCATGAGATGATTTGTTTATGCGGATATCATGCATACTTGTTTGAACGGTCTGTATAGAAATCGACTTAGAGATTCTTAGTAAATTTCTATAAATTCGACTAAGTAAAATCCCTGATTTTGTACTTTAATTTTTTTTATAAAACGGTATTTACGTTTTGAAATTGTCGTATCTCTTAGTGTTCATGTTATTGCCTTAATCATGTCTTTCTATCATAAATATTTCGTGTTAACGTTTTAGTTATATGATAATTAATGTCTTCTTATCCGTCAATTTTGACACTATCTAATTTTTTATGTGGTTGATTTCATCTTTGATTAGTTTATGCATTATTAAGTAACAAAACATGGTGCAAAAATCAAATTTTGTAGCGCAAAAAAAATCAACCTTTTGTAGTGATTTTAGTCGATTTGCTCATCCTCTTTAACTAGTACGTTATCCTAGATCTCAAACTTATTCACAAGATAGACAGATGGTGCATGCCTTCTCACCATCTATGGTCACCCAAGAATCGGATAAGCTTGAATGTAGAGTGGTGAAAAATAATAATTTGATTTCACTTATTTTCGAAGTATTTTAAACATATATCAAAGTCCATACTTTTTAGTTGGTGAATTTAATGTTAACTCGTTCATTTCTTCTGATTATTTTTGTCTAAATTGTTAATTTGATGTCTTCTTTTATTGATTGTAATTAGTTCAACTCCGAATACATTAGGTTGTTTTGCATACATCTAATTGGAATTTTAATGCTTTTACAATTACTATGGGTTACCCGCACGGGTTGATTGTGAAGCGTATTTGTAGCTATTTCTATGAGAATTACGGTAATGATTAACTCTTTCAAATTAATATTTTGCTATTTTGATGATGCTGCTCACAATTATTGACATCTTTGTTTATCGTCCTGGCAAAGGTCATGCCATCACCATATCGAATTATCAATAGATTCGAAAAATGCCGATACAATATGTAACACATGATAGAAAAATTAATAATTATGTTCAAACACACACTAATATTCAAGTATCTTGACAATGTGCACTCACCATCTTCTTTATCCGATGAAGTACACATCTGTAGTAGTTTTAGAGAAGCTTCAAAAATCTCTAAATCGAATAGGTGAATCTCGGGTTGGGGACAAAAGTTTCATTTTCTTGTAAAAAGAATTAATTACATCAAATATAAATTCATAGTGATAATGATATATTGTCGAGAAGCTATATTAGTAACGGGAGATGGTGGGGTTTGTTTAATGAAAGGGTGTGGGAGAAAGCGACAATATATTGTCGAGAAGCTCAAGACAAAACCGTGAGAACAAATGGAGTTGTATTAAAGGGGAGGTTTAAGTGATTGGTAGATAAACGACTATGTAGAAATGAAGTGAGAGAAATTTCAATTTGACTATATGAATTCTCCATAACCTTAAGCACATTCTCCTTAGCAGAAATCGATGTACATGGAGGGCCCGCCCTATGACTCAGTAACTATAGAAGTTGATTTTTTAATTAATTAATCAAAACTTTACATTTATACATGAGTATAGAATTTCTAGAATATCCTAGAAGAAGGAGAATATACTATATCTATAAATATGTAAAATATCTTTAATACGCCTCCTCAAGATAGACTGGCGAAACGAAGTCCAATCTTGTTTGACAAAGGCACAAATCGAGGTCGCGGCAGGGGCTTAGTGAGTCCATCAGCTAGTTGATCAGCCGAGGCAATATGGCTTATCCAAACTCTCCAGATTGAACAAGATCGCGAATATAATGATATTCAACCGCCACATGCTTCATACGAGAATGAAAAACAGGGTTGGCATACAGGTAAGTAGCTCCGACGTTATCACAATAAATGACCGGTGACTGAGGTAAAGACACTCCAAGTTCTGTCAACAACGATTTCACCCATTGAATTTATGAGGCAGTAGTTGCAACTGATTTATACTCCGCTTCTGTGGATGACCGTGCTATTGTTTGTTGTATCTTGGTAGACCAAGAGATGAGATGTTTCCTAAGATAAACTAGATGGCCCTCTGTAGATGAATAATCATCTTTGTTACTAACCCAATCAGCATCAGAATAAGCATGGAGATGAAGCGGGTTAGAAGCCGAGAAAAATAGACTGCAGTCATGAGTACCACATAGATATCGGAGAACTCTTTTTGCAGCAGACCAATGATTTGTGGTAGGAGTTTGCATATACTAGGAGAGCTTGTTGACAGCAAAGGCGATATCAGGACGGTTGAAAAGGAGGTACTGAAGACTCCCAATAACCATGCGATATTCGGCTGGATCCGTAAGAGAGGTGCCACAAAACTTAGTTAGCGGTGGTTTATCGGCCATAGGTGTTGAAACTGGTTTAACGTCAAGCATATTAACATGTCGCAACAAGTCATTGATGTACTTTGTTTGAGTGAGTGTGAGACCAGATGCCATGCGAGATACCTCAATGCCTAGAAAATAACTAAGATGCCCAAGATTTTTAAGAGAAAACCGTTCACCAAGAAGATCAATGAAGCGTTGAACTTGGGTCCTGTGATAACAATATCATCCACATAGACAAGAACAAATATGATTGTGCCAGCAGCCTAAAGTATAAACAACGATGTATTTGCCAAAGCATTCACAAAACCAGACTGCAAAAGAAACATGCGAAGCGCATTGTACCACGCACGCGGGGCCTGTTTCAAACCATAAATTGCCTTCTTGAGTTTACACACATAATGAGGTGTATCTTGGTTTACAAAGCCTAGAGGTTGCTCCATAAACACGACTTCATCAAGCGGACCTTGTAAGAAGGTTGTATTAACATCAAGCTATCGCATAGTCCAATTTCACGAAGTGGCAAGACTGAGAACTAGAAGAACAGATGCATGAAAATGTTTCAAAATAATCAATTCTCGGACGCTGGTGAAAACCCTTGGCAACTAGTCTTGCCTTATACCTCTCAATTTTCCCATTTTGATGTCTTTTGAGTCGAAAAATCCATCGACATCCAACAAGATTTTCCATCAAATCAGGCGGAACCAAATCCCATGTGTCATGTTGTAATTGCGAATTAATCTCATCAGTCATAGCATGTCGCCAATTCGCATCCATTAAAGCTTGTCGATAAGTCGCAGGTTCAATTTCTCTGGATGACGCAGTCACAGCAGTGAGAGAAAATTTGGTGTTAGGCTTCTTAATCTGATTCTTTGCTCGAGTTATCATCTGATGAGTATTAACTGGTGGAGTCACGACTGAAACAGATGAACTTGCAACAACAATAATATCTGTATCAGTGGCTGTTGTAGAATTTGTAGCAGTCTCTGTTGCAGGGTTTGTAGCAGTCTCTGTAGCAGTCTCTGTCAGAGGTGTAGACGAATTCAAGCTAGAGACAGTGTGTTGAATTGGTGAAGTTGACGGCTGAGCATTAGCAGGCGGTGAAGGAGCTGAGCTGGGGATCGTTGAAGCTTCGGGATGAAAGATTAGCACTAGAATAGGTGTCACGGTCAAAGGAACCACATAGGAACCATCCAACAGAGAGACATGATCTGTGCAAGTTGTGTGTTGCGATATAGGAAAAATATTCTCATGAAACTCAACATGTCATGACACATATAACCGAGAGCGAAGTGGATCGTAACAAAAATAACCACTTTGTGTTAAAGAATAGCCCAAAAAGATACATGGAGCAGATTGAGCCTCAAGTTTGTTGGAAGTATAAGGTCTCAACCATGGAAAACAAAGACACTCAAAGACCCGCAGTTTGTGAAAATTAGGTTGTTCCCCAAAGAGAGACATGAAAGGAGTTTGAAACCCAATAACAGAAGACGGAGACGATTTATGAGATAAACAGCAGTAGCAAAAGCAAACGACCGGTACTCAATGGGTAAAGAAGCATGCGTAAGCAAGGATAACACTGTTTCGACAATGTGTCGATGCTTTCTTTCTGAGATCCATTGTGTTATGGCATATGAGATGGAGTGGTTAAGTTAGAGATCCCATTAGTAGAGAGAAAACTTGCCATGGCCATAAATTCTCTACCATTATCCGAGTATAACGTGATAATGCGGATTTGAAATTTGTTCTCAACGAGTGCTTTGAACTTGGTAAATGTTTTAAAAACTTGAGACTTAAAACCAATTATATCTTGTAAAATTATCAACAAAGATTAAGTAATACTTGTATCCATCAAACGAATAGGTCGAAGATGTCCAAACATCAGAGTAAATAAACTCGAGTGGTTTAGAGGACCGAATGATGTTATTGTCAAAGGGTGCTTTGTGGCTTTTGTTAATGGAGCAAGCTTTGAAAAATAAGGAAGATGACGCTTTATTAGATAAATATAGCTCAAAGCTGGTGATGGTTTTATTCAAAAGCTCAACATGAGGATGGCCTAAGTGAGAATGCCAATCGGAAAAAGAAGTTTTAAGACTAGAAAAAGAACGACAAGGAGACAACATGGAAGAAGACAATGGCCACTCATACATCCCATTTTTAGCTCTTCCCTTTGTTACTTGGACCCCCGAACTTAGATCCTTCACCTGAAAAGCCAAAGGATCAAAAGTAACAGAGACGTTATTGTCAACACACAGCTTGTATACAGAAATTAAGTTTCTCTCCATTGTGGGAAAATGAAAAACATTAGATGAATGTAAGTCATGAGTATTAGTGATGAAAGAAGTCGAGCTTGTGTGTTTAATGGGTAGACCAGAACCATCACCTATTACAACGTCATTGGAGCCGGAGTAAGAATCATGAAGTGCCATATTTTTCAAATCAGAGATGATGTGGTGAGATGCACCACTGTCAAGAAGCCACGATGGTGTCTCATGAGTTTCTGCGACATGAGCACGAGGTTGCCATCCATTGCTTTGTGATTGCTTAGATGGATTCTGAATAAGGCTGAACTGATAACAACGTTGAGCGCTATGTCCTTGCTTTCCACACGCTTGACACCTACCAAGATAAGAGCAACGTTGGTCCGGTTGCGATGAAGATCGCGGCTCAGAAAATCGATGATCCGATTGTTGACGATAATCCGATGGTTGTCGTTGATTGTTGTTGTTATTGTTGCGAGGATGGTAGTTAGTTGCATTGGCTGTCACAAGAAACACCTCCGAGACCGACGAATTGCAAACAACAGCAATTTCACGATTGCATAGTTTCTCATGGAATTCTTCAAAAGAGATAACAGTGTCACTGTTGTGAACGGCTTCGCAAACAGCATGATACTCATCATGAAGTCCATCAATGATGAACTCAATAAAATCTTCATGGTCCACTTGTTTTCCAAGAAGAGACAATTGATCAGTTTGGGTCTTCATTGACTGCATGTACTCATCGATGATTTTGGACCCCTTTGTTGTTTTCTTCAACTTATCTTTAAATTGTTTGATATGACCACGTGAAGGTGTGCCATATGTTTTGGTAAGAATTTCCCAGGCTTCCAAGGTTGTAGAGGCACACGTGACAAGAGGTTGAAGCGGCATGGAGATGGTTCCAACTAAGGCTGCAAATATGAGTTTGTCTTGACGTATCCAAGAAATATTACTTGGGATTAATGAAGGTAGAGTTATTCACAGTAGTTGCTTGTGATGGAATAGAAGCGACAGCATCTATGTATGCTGAGAGATCGTGCCCTCCAAGAAAAAAGTGAAGTTGAAGATTCCACGACATGTAGTTCGTGGCGGTGAGCTTGTTGATGCCGGCCATGTTGACAGCGAGTAGGGCTGTTTGGGGATCAGCTAGGTTAGACAGAGCCATAGCGACGAAGGCTAAAAACAAGATGCGGCAGCGGCGATTAGGGTAAAAAAAGTAGAGAGCCTGCTCTGATACCATATAGAAGTTGATTCTTCTTATTAATTAATCAAAGACTTTACATAGGTATTTATACACGAGTATAGAGTTTCTAGAATATCCTAGGAGGAGAATATACTATATCTACAAATATGTAAAATATCCTTAAAAGTAACAACCTCAACCGAATAGAGGAAAATCAAACTATATAAACATGTAGAGATGTGTTGTAGATTGTGAGCGAGAGCTAGTTTGTTCTCCAGGACAAATATACTATGCCATTCATTCTTGCTCAAGCTTCTGTAAACATTCTTTGTGGTTTCGCTGTTAGTTCCGCTTCTGTCATCTCTGCTCCGATGTTCATCTTCACACTCCTCTGTGAATGCAAAATGCAAGACCGGATTAGATCTTTATAAACTTTTAGGTTTAGATTCAGGTAATGGTGTAATGGATTACCATGGTTTGATATTTATGGTGTTCATAAGCGCGTAGACTTCTTTGATGTCTCTCCGAAGCAAATAACCTATTTCATGTACAATCACATGAAACAAAATCATGATTACAAATAGATAAATGTATTTTCACACGTTCTCAAGGGCGATTGTTTGTTTATCCTCTTTGTTATACACTCTATTAAACTTTGAGGATATACGATTTATGGACTCTGCACCGTGGAAGATTAGAAGCTATTTCCTAGGTAGCACAAAAGTTTTGTCGGATGTCTGCTTCCCGCTTCAGAATCGGAATCGGAAGCTCGCTTCCATGATGCTTCCTAAAAAAGCCCTTTTAAATATACTTGGAAGCTTGTGCTTCCTTTTTGGAAGCTTCTGTTTCCGTTTTAGAAACTTATGATTCCATTTTAAAAACATGGTATCATAAATAAATATGAAGGATAAATTTATTTTTGATATGTCTCTCATGTTATAAAACAAAAAACAAAAACCGGTGCTCTGATGAACAGAGGACCAACGACGTTTATCGGCAACACAGAGCTATGCGGACCGCCATTGAAGGACCTTTGCCTAGGAGATGAACTCGGCCTTAATGTGTCTTACCCTTTCATTCCAAGCAACAACTCGCCTGATGATTCCGATAGTAACTCTAAAACCAAACAGAAATCAAGTGGTTTGAGCAAAAGCGCCGTCATTGCCATTGTTCTCTGCGATCTGTTCGGTATTTGTCTCATGGGTTTGCTTTTCACTTACTGCTACTCAAAGTTATATGCTTGTGATAGTGAGAACCGGTTCAGATTCGAGAAAGAATCCAAGAAAAGAGCTGCATAATGTATGTTTCCGGAAAGAAGAATTGGAAACTCTAAAATATGGCTAATATTGCTGGAGGATCTTCTCCAACGATACAGTCAAACATAATCATCCAAATGGAAGAGAAGCAGCAACACCATCATAAGAGCGTATCTTCAGAGTTCACTGCTCAATCTTCGTCTGGCTCCTACTATCAGGCCCCCGAGACTCTTAAGATGGTAAAACTGTCTCAGAAGTTGGATTTTTACTCTTATGGGGTCATTTTACTGGAATTGATAGCGGGTAAGTCTGCATCGGGTTTATGTTTTATCTTAGGTTCGGGTTTAATTCGGGTCGGGTTATAGATTGGGTCGGGTTTTTGTTTTTGTTTCGTCACTTAGGTTTATGTCGAATTAGTGATTAAAATTGGTTTAGATTAGAATATAATCGTAATTTTGAATAGAAATCGCGAAATTTGAATCTTGTGTCGTTCTGGGTTTAAAAGTATAAACTGTGTGGATACAGATAGAGAAACTTAAACTTTGTATGGAACTGACACTATATTAGTTCTCAGGGGGATACAGATCATCGACCCGAATATATATGATAAACTTTCACCACTCTGACCGCGTAACAATTTAACCCTAAATTTATTTTAACAACATTGTGGGTTATGTAAACTTTGTCCTGATGTTCAAGTTTTCAACTATGGAAGAGACAGTCACATCGTTGTCAGGTTCGTAACAAATTGTTTCCCTTTTGTAACACTGACAATCTCATCGTACGTATTTAAAAACCTATAGGAGAAATCATTAGATTCGAAAGCCAAAAACCTTGAACCCGGCTTCAATATGTAGCCCATTCAAACGCTCGAGAGGAAGATGTAACGTGCGTCAAATTCAGGGAAAAACTTAAGAGATGGCTAAAATCATCGATTACCTTGAAAATACTTCTTTATTTGAACCTTATAGAGACTGGAGGACTAAGTGACATTCGTCATCGAGGGAGCTTGTGTTTGAGTTTCTCGATCGGAAGTTGAACTCTTGCGACCTCCGATTGCCTAATTTTTTTGGTAAAATCTTTTGTACTAAACGATTTGGTATCGTATTTGACGACTGGCTTCACTGAAAGATTCGGAATCAGATAAGCTCGTACGTATATCTTTAATGAGGGAAGGAGGAACCGTTGGGAGTTTAATGAGTAAAATCCTTTGTTAGATAGGCATTTTTCAAGTCGAAGAATATCCTTACAGTTTGAAATATGTGAGAACTGTTTCTAGTGGAAGATATCTTAGGTGGCTTGTTTGAAGATGGAAGGTGAGTGAGAAGAGCGTTTGAAAATGAGGGGATACGAAAAGAAGCAAATCTTTAAACTGAAGGAGACTGGAAACTGTGGAATGGAGAGGGAGGTGAAAAGTCATTCGAGTAGGTTTTAGTTTCGCACACACTAACCTGAACGATCGGGCATGTTCCAATTGAGCCCATTGGTATGTTAGAGCAATGTTGTAATTATTTTTAGATTAATTTTTGTTTCTAATTATCACGTTTTATTCTATTTTTTCCTTAAATTACTTTATTTTGGTTGCAAATTAAAAGCACTAACCACTTAAAATATGAATTTTGGAACCAATGGTTTTGAAATTCTACAATTCATTAAAAATATTGTGAAGGTAACACTGTTATTTGTGTCATTTTCTGGAGGTAATTAATTTGAAAGATATAGATTTTTTTCTGACATCATAGATAGATTAATTTATATTTAATATCTTTTAGTTTTTAACTAGCTGATTTAACATTTTAATTTGTATCAGGACATACATATTATTCTAACAATAGTAAGATTCATTACCGTTGTCTAAAATATGTGTCAATCTTTTGCATTTGATCTATGTCTCTGTTACAAGCCTTTCCTATTTAGTTCCCTATCATCCCTAACTCTATTTGGACAGAGAAACCGACATGTCAGTGCCAAATCCTAATATTCTTTAAATTATGAGTTTATGTCTCGAAAATAAGAATCAGCAACTTATACTAAGCTATTTTGAAAACTGCTGTTAAAATATTTCATGTCCGCGTATGGCGCGAACCAACCATCTAATAAATTCCTAAAAAGAAAGTTAAAATCCACAGTGGATATCTTTTTACTTTGGCTGCCGCATCCTTTTATCCGTCCTCTGTCCGTTTTGTTTTTTGCATCTTATTTCAATTCTTTTGATAATGAATATTCTTTATTTAAGCAAAAAATTAAGAGACATCGTTTTTGTTACAAAACTTCAGAGAGAAAGCTAATGACACGAACGCATTATCAAAAGAGAAGAAGAAGAGAAGTTTGCTGAAACCGACTAGAGAGTTCCGGGTTCGACGAGGAAAAGGGTTGTGAAACCATTGTTGGAGAAGCCGACTAGAGAGTTTCGGGTTAGACGAGCAAAAGGAAGAAGCTATGTTTCGGAAGATACAATCACTAGTGCGGAGAACGGCTTCATAGTATATACTAGATTGTTGATGGAAGCGAAAAATTTTCTGTTTCCACACTTCGTAGATAATGATTTGCTAAACCATGATTGTTGAGTCGTGGAGGCGATTTACGTTAGGACGAAGGATGAACCAATTCATAATCAAAGAACAAGAGGAGGAAAAAAGTGTGACCAATACGGGTCATAGCTTCAAACCATATAGAAGAAGTATAAGAACAATCAAATAAAGATATTGTCTCTGGTTCAGTAAAGGATTGGCAAAGGAGGCAGGTTTTATCGTTAGTGATTCTCCAATTTGCAAGTTTATTGCATGTTAGATTTCTGTTTAGGAGAAAGAGCCACACACATAAACTGTGTTTCAGTATATCAAGTCGATGCCAAACAAGCTTAGACCAATTTACCCTTTGTATATAGGTCTCGGTTAATTCCATACCCGCCTGCTCTGAAACTCTTCACTCACATCTCCATCAATCAGCCACTAAGGTGAATCTTCTTTATCGACAGAGAAGTTAGATGCTAGAAGTTGTTAGGTTATCAAAAGTTGTGCTTCGGATCGAGCATTAAAAGTTGACAATTTCCAGAATTCCACACATTCTCGATAGTGGCTCACAATGGTATATCCAGCCTATCTGGTCTGTTGACTCCAATAACAACAAGAAGTCTTCCTCCTTGTTGGTGTTGGGCCTAGATATACCTTGAGCCCAATAAGCTTACTGATTGGACCGGAAGCAAAAATGAATAAAAGTTACGATGGGATTTAAACACAAGGTTGGAAAAACTGAAACAGAACAAAACAGTAGGATCAAAAGAATTCAATACAGAATCAAGACAAATAATGAGGAGTAATGAGAAGACGACGAAGTATAAAAAGGCAGGAGGAGAATAAGAAGAAGACATCGAAATTCATACAGCAATTTTGTTATTTTGAACTTGTTCTTTGTATTTTTTATGAACTTGTTATCTTGCCATTTAAGGATAAACATGATCCCTAAATCATTTTTCACTTCTAAATTCTTGCTTGATTGTTGATTTCGTACCAATAATTAGGTGCCATATGTGGGGATAAGGCAAGTGTAACACCAGCTGCATGAGATCGAGATGGCAGAAGTAGCAAAACATCCATCTAGGAGTCAATCAACAAGATCCTTAAAGGAAAAGAAACCATGGCTTTAAACTTCAACCAGAAACTGGATGGAGCCATAGCCACAATCACTGAAAAGATAAACCATGTATCTTCGGATCACATTGCTTTATCTCAAACTATAACTGATCTACAGTCTGTGGTAATGAGAGAAACATGACAAGTAGTTTGAATCCCGTATTAGTTCCTTCAAGAATAACTGTTCCAGGAGAAAATAATGCAGTGACTACGACAACAGAGGGCCCGATTCCACATAAATCGAACCTCGTAAGCAATATGAACCCAATTTTTCAGGGAGAGACAGGTATAAATAGTCTGGTAACATCAATGGGAGGTAACACTCTCCATCATGTTGCACCCGTCTTTTCCACCACCACCATTTTTTCCATCGGTTCTTCCTTTTCCTCGATATAATTTGAGATTAGGAACATCACCTGGATCAGGTGGTAGAAGTGGAAATAACCAGTTCGGTGCCCGGTTAATCCAGAGACCGAACTGGAATGTTGGGGGAAAAAGAGAAATCCACCCCGAAAATCCAAATATGGAATATATTCAGAGAACAATTGAAAAGACTAATGCGGATCTTAAAGCAATGAAATATAGAATTCATCAGCTAGTCATTGATGCACTGAAATCGACCGCGTGGTCCAAGAAACAAAGCGAACTCCTTTTTCGGAGAGAATTGAGAACACCCAAGTTAGGGATGTTGGGAAACTTCGACTTCCAATATACGAGGGGAAAACTGCCTCAAGCATATATGACTTCGTTCAATATCGCAGTTGGAAGACCTCGCTTCTCCAAACATGAAAAGGAAGCATGGCTGTGTAAACTGTTTGCAGAACACCTCTCTAGATCCGCTCTGGACTGGTTCTCTTAGTTGGAAGAAATATCAATCGGCAGTTTTACCCAGCTTTCAACCGCTTTTGTAAAGCAATACTCTATGTTTATGGAAAAGCTCACTTCAGATGCTGATCTTTGGGCATTATCATAAGAGCCAAAAGATTCACTCAGGGACTACTTGAAAGAACTCAAAGAAAGTCTAGCAAAAATAACCTCTGTAAATGACCTCATCGCGCTTGCAGCCTTGAAATGAGGATTGTGGCATGAATCCTGATTTCAAGAAGATCTGATAATAACACTGGCAGCTACAATTCAAGATGCACTACATCAAAGTTCGAATTGGGCTATAGCTGAAGAAGAAAGAACAGTACTAGCAAAACGTTATAAGATGGAAAAAGAGTCAAACACCAATCCGCATTAAGAAATCAAAATCAGGATTTAGAAGATACAAAATTTGTTTACAATGTCAAAGAAGGACGCTTAATTTAAAAACAGACGTTCTGGATGTCTTGGGCGTTTTGCTTCTATCCTTCAATGTTTTCTTGCAACAAAACCTCAAGTTTGTTTTTTTGAACAGCTACATGTACGCCTTGAGCTTGAAAAGGATCTTGAAGACTCAACTTGTTGGTGATTTTCTGGTTCTGGTTTTGATGAATGTTCCCTAGATCACCAATGTAGTTGACTTCTCTTTGTTGCTCATTAAAATAATTTCCTATACACTTTTGATAAGCTTTGACATTAGAATCTCCCACTTCCTCACATAGGTGCTCACCCCTCTGTTGATTTTTTAGAAGTTGACCAACTGTCTTTTTCACTCTGAAATCTCTGAAGCATCTGATTTCAAGTTCTGATTTGCACGTGTTTGTCATGGCTTTGAAAATTATATCTATCTCTTGCAGCCAAGTTGTCTGTCAAGATCTTCGCTTCAGCTAATGACTTAGTCATGAAGTTTCCGTCACTTGCAAGATCGAGAGATAACTTGTAATTGTGCTCGATGCCTCGATAGAAAATATTCCATAAATGTCCATCAGAGAAACCATGGTGAGGGCACTCATGTGTGTACTCTTTGAAACGTTATGCACCCTTATAGAATGATTCTTTTGATTTTTGTTTGAACTTAAAGATTCTCCTTCTCATCTAGTTTAGTCTCTCCTTTGGATATAAGTATTTCAAGAAAGCTTGCTTGTATTCGCATTTAGAGAAAGCATTTGAATAACCTTATGTTTAGAAAAATGAGTGTTTCTCAGTCTCTCATCGTTATTGCAATATTGGCTTTGGTCATTTCCTTTGCCAATGCTTATGATCCAAGTCCACTACAAGACTTATGTATCGCCATATGACCTAAATGGTGGTACGAAATGAAACCGTTTAATTTTATTTTTATTTAATTTTCTCCGTATGATTAATCTTGATGTTGTAATTTATACTTTTTATTTATACCCTTCGAAAAAATATTTCTACATGCAGTTTTTGTGAATAGTACATTTTGTAAAGACCCAAGGCAAGTCAATCCAGAAGATTTTTTTTTCTCAGGCTTCGACATTCCTGGGAACACCGATAATGTTGATCAGATCCCAAGCCTAAATACGATGGGAATATCATTGGTCCGCAGAGACTATGCGCCATATGGCCAAAACCCGCCTCAAACACATCCCCGTGGCTCAGAGATCCTTGTCTTCATCAAAGGAATATTATAAGTTGGTTTTGTCTCTTCCAATCAAGACAACAACCATTTATTCGCCCAACTATTACATCTGGTGTGACGTTTTTTTGTTCCCTATAAGAATGATCCATTTTCAGGTGAATATCGAGAAAATCCATGCAGTTATTTTTGCGGGCTTGAGTAGTCAGAATGATGGTGTCATCACAATCGTAAACGTCGTAATATTGAATATCAAAAGGCACACAATTGTACGTTTCTGATGTGATTGGACCTTTATATACTTCCTTGCTAACTAATTTTTGTATTTGAGTTATACATGAATCGTGTAACCGATGACTTGATACCAGTGAGCATATTTTAGTATTTGCCTATAGTCATTGACTTTACCGACACAACCAGCTCCTCATTAACAGATTACAACATAATTAATTATTGAATAGGTGATCACTACATGTTATGCGCGAATATAAGAAAACTATTGATTTTTTAAAAAGAATAGTTTTGTTATTTTGTTATTAGTTTTGAATATTATATGTATATTGGATTTACGTATTTTCAGTTTTTATTGTGTCTGAAGCACCAAAGATTGTTATGAAACAAGTTGGACCAACAATGGATGCTAAGTTTGACTACAAAGAGGTGTTGAAACAGTTCAAGATGATCTCCACATTACGTATTGATTATGAGACCATTGATTTGATTGGTCTACGGAGGGACATTGAATGGTATCTCGATGCTTTAGGGTTAAGGACATTTTTTGAGCTCTCTCACCACACTTATGAGGAGCTAACACATGAGTTCTTAAGCACGGTAACACTAGTTTATCGGGACAGCAAGGATGTGAAGGCTAAGGAAGGAATTCTCACTTTCTCCATTGGTGAGCAACTTACGCATTGAGTATCACCGAACTATGTGACATTTTTGGTTTTGAGTGTCATGATTAGATTGCATTCACCTCTAGTGAGGTTCAATATGACACTTGGTTGAGGTTTGCTAATGAGAGGATTAAGCTGGACGCTTCCAAAGAGTCTAACATCACTCATCCGGTGATTCGATACATGCATTGCCTTGTTCCTCAATTGATTTTCAGTAGGAATGAGCATAGTTCCGTCACAAAGATGAATTCCTTATCCTCATTGTACCATTTGTGAACTTTGGATCTCTTTTGGCTCGGCGTTTGGTTGAAGTTACGCTTGATGTAGCTAAGGAAAGAAAGGAGAAGAACACTTCTAGTAATTTTGGTGGTAACATCACAGCCATAAAGCTAGCATGTGGAGTTGATCTCAACCTTGCACCACACTTGAAAGATGAGAACAAACTCCATCTTTTTGCACTTTAGAAGAAACACTTTCTGTGTGGATGGTTTGAAGACTCCGATTGGTTTGGATATCTTTTCACACCACCATATGAGGAAGATAACTAATGTATACTTCTTCCTTGTGAAGGTAATCCCTCCTTTGATTCTCTTTGATCATTTTGGTTTATACGTGCATAGACTGTCTACTTATTAGAGTTTCTCTATACTATCGAGCTAAAGCTCGAGCAGCATGTCGAGCTTAGTTTGGAGAGACATCAAGGCCCTTCGTATCACGGCCCCCTACCTCTATTGCACCCCTTTTAGCCCGTTACAACCCCTCTTCGTACCAACACGGATCGATGGTTCTATGCCACTCTAGCATAAAGCAATTTTTAGGCCCAAGTACATAGGCAAGGCAAGCTGATTTCCACGCTTGTCAAAGCGGTTAGGAGATCCGTACTTCACTTCTTCAGGAATTCATCGTGGATCAGAGCTGAGGCGAGACCCGATGACAATTTTGGCAGTCTCTCACTAGTATCAGGATTTGGTCAGGATGAGGACACACTTGACGACGCCATTAGTCATCACCACTCACGTGATCACGAGAAGCACACACACACTGAGTTTGGACAGCATAGTCAGGGATTTTCTGTTGATTCCAGTGAGACAGAGATTCTTCATTACGAGTCTGATGGAGACATGATTCCATCATATGTTCCAGATTCACCAGAGTCAGTTTCTCCGATATTCTGATCCAGGTGTATCACCCACTATCTATCCCTACCTTTATTTTATTTTTATTGAGTCTGTTTATTCCTCTATATTGACTACATTCACTCTAGGATGGCGTGAAGTAAGTTTGGGTGGATTTTATTGTTTACTAATGCATTTTTCTTATTTTATATGTCTTGAGTCATTTTTATATTTTTATTGAGTAATTTTATTGAGTCAACAATCTATGTTGGGAATTATGACACTTTTATAAGAATGTATGCTTTGATTTTACGATCAGGACAGACGCTTCAGAAACCCCATGACTTCCTCCTGAAGAATTTTGTTCTGCATTTATCTTAATGGATATGATTTTGACTCTAATTTATTTGACTACTAATCTTGTTTTTAAATATTTCTTATTAAGGTATTAGATCAGGGAAACGGATCACACATTCAAGACATATTATTCTTTTTACCACTCTGTGTTGTTCTTGAATAGCCAGCTCATTTTTAGTTGGTACCCCACCTATAAATCTTACCTTTTTCAGACCTCATGCACTCTTGTTTTTCATTGTCATAAGTGCAGATATGTGCAAAAACGTCAGAGAGAAAGGGGATCGACGCATTTTTCCAACCACTGTAGATGCAGGAATTGGAAAACATGGTGGAGTATTAAAATGAGATTCAAGAGCTTGGCTATTCCTTGTGATTCATAAATCATGGTAAAATTTCGAGTCTCTTATGACTCATATCAATAAAGACCGTTTTTCCTCTTTAAATAATTAAAAAAAAATCAAAGGGAAAGGAAAACGTGTCAATAAAAAGAGTCTAAGGATTTAGAAAAATCCCAAGGAATGATATGGAGCAATTCACATAGTTGGAGCAGTTTGCAGTGATTCCCGGAGAAAAATCTAAGTTTGGGGAAATAAAGCATCGGTGGTTAGAAAATTATGGACATCAACAAATCCGTTCTCTATTACGATTTTGCATAATATCTTGCATCTAAACATTCTTAACCTCACCATTTAAACAACATTTAAAATCCTAGCGTCGTCTACCCTGAATGATATCCTTTATGAGAAATTCACCAAACTTAACGAATGTAGAGAGTCGAATGATTTGAAGTTAAGATTTAATTTGTAGGATTGGGATTTGTATGGACAAGGGTTGAGAAGGTACATGTGGGAGTAAGTTGAGAATGTCCTTGAACTGATTTTGTTTACATGTTGAGATCTCAAAGCTATACTCCAAAGGATATGTGAGTTCTTTCATTTTCAAACCTCTTTTCTATTCTTGGATCTTTTGTTTTTTCTTGAGGACAAGCAAAAGCTAAGTCTGAAAGAGTTGATATACTCTATATTTTACGGTTTTTACTATGGTTTTTATTATATTTTATATGCATTTTAAGTTTTATGACTTTAGAGGTATTTTTTCTCGTATTTGTAGTTTTAGAGTCTTTACAGGATAAATCATCAAAAAGGATGCAAAATAGACCAAAAAGGTGTAAACCATGTTACAGCCATTCACACAAGTCAAAAAAATCATCTAAGTCACAATATTCACAAGATATGCATTTTCCCAAGTCGGACAGAACATAAGCACCAGAAGTTTACCCTTAGATGGAGGTCTTAGTCAACTTCAAATTGATGAAATTTGAGTTACCTTTATAATGGAGGTGGTTTCAAGTCATTTAGAGCTGTGGCTGAAGAGTTACACCTGATTTACTGAAAACATGTCCGTCTGGCTCGAAGCTGAAGCATGTCCAGAAATGTCCTAGTACCGATCATGGGCTCCCCTAGCTCCGAACCGATACTCCAGACCAGTACACACTCTTTGGTTGAGATTTTCAGACCAGGACAACCTTATTCAATCATTAAAAGTCTTTTATGTCCTAAGCTTAAACCCTAATGGACCTTAGATATATATACTTGTTTTTAACCTCTTGTTAGAAAAAGCTATCATAAGCCCCCATATTACCCACGAAAATAAATAGAGCAGCAGCCTCTCTTAGAGGATTTTGTGCCCCTTTTGATAGTTCTTCATTGGATTTTGAGTTTTAAGAGTTTCAAGGAGAAGATCTCGCTTTGTACTCGATATAGAGAAAAATCTTACACCTTATCTCTTATAATTTCAGTTTATTCATCATGTTTTCTACATAATCTTACTGTTTTGATTTCATAAACATGTCTGAGTATTTATCTTGCTAGATTTTAGAGATTCAATGAGTTTCATAATTTGATATAGATTGATGATTGTTAGGGATACCATTAGAGTCTTCATCTTTACTTATTCTCATTGCATGATTGCTTGACCGCACATCTTGTGCTCTGATCATAGGACAATATAACCTTGAAAGTATTGCATCTATTTTCCTGAACTAGTATTTCATGAGTTAGGCGTCTTAACCTGCGAAAGTTGAGTTAAGGAGTCTAGTGAACTTTATTAGAACTTGGACGATTAAAAGCATGATTTTTTTCTTGTAATAACATGCAAGAATTGAGTCTATCATGTTGTTAAAGTATAGTGGTTGGAGCCACGAGAGTGGAAAGACTTATACTTTCATGTTCTGTGTTCTAGATGATTTTTAACCAAATCTCTGAAATCAATCTATCTTATCGTTGCATGATTCTCTGCGAATATTCTAATGTCTAGCATTTTTCTCCCATTGAATTTACATCTTATTTAATTTACTTGTAGTTTTTATTTACTTTCTTAATAATCACATTCGACAATCTCATATTTTTTTCTAGCTTGATTTAATTCATTACAGTTCGTAGTATGATTGAAAAGTCCTTGTGGATTCGATCCCTTATCTATACTAATTATGATTGTTGTGCATTTGACAGCTGGTTTAGGTAGAGTGGTAAAACTTGACACAAATTAGTGGCGTATATGCATTGACTTTTCTGTCCTCAACAAAGCATGCCCCAAGGATTCTTTCCCGCTATCGCACATCGATAAGCTTGTGAATGCCACCGCTGGACACGAACTGCTCAATTTCATGGATATTTTCTCTGGATACAACCAGATCCGAATGCACCCTACGAACAAAGAGAAAACCGCATTCATTACCCTCTAGGGAATGTATTGCTACGCAATTATGCCATTCGGACTGAAGATCGCGAGAGCAACCTATCAGCGCCTCATGAACCAAATATGCAACGACCAGACCAGCAGCACAATGGTGGTCTACGTGGATGACATAATTGTCAAGTCTACCAAGAAGGAGTCACACTTAGCAAACCTCGAATGCTATTTCCGTACCCTACGCCAATACCAGATGGAACTCAACCCCAAAAAATGAGCTTTCGGCATCGCCTCCGAAATATTCTTTGGCTACATCATAACCAGCTGGAGCATCAACGATAACCTGCAGCAAATCAAGTCGACAGTGACTAGCCAGACGGATTGTAGCGCTCAGCATATTCATCTCACGCCTGTCTAACAAAGCACACATGTTCTTCAACCAAATGCGCAAATTCAAAATTGAACAGACGAATGCACTACAACCTTGCAACATTTGAAGGACTACCTCACAACACCGTTGGTGCTCTCCAAGCCCCTTGCTGGCGAGCCACTGCTGTTGTATATGGCCGTTTCACTACATGCCATCTCGGTAGTCCTTGTCCGCGAAGACGATGCCCGATAACTACTAGTCTACTACACTAGTTGCACCCTCTTGGATGCGGAAATGCGCTACACAAAACTGGGAAAACTTTCCTTAGGCCTAGTCATCTGTAGCCGGAAGTTACGACCATACTTCCAATCTCACCACATCCAGGTTGGCACGTCCTCCCCACTAAAAAATGTGCTCGCAAACCAGAGTCCTCAGCTCGACCGATGAAGTGGGCCGTCGAACTTGGACAGTACGACATAGTTTACATTGGGAGAACTGTGATCAAATCGCAAGCGCTAGCTGATTTCATTGCATAATTTACGAATGACGACTGCGGAGAGGAAACAATACTAGTGGTCGACATAGTGAGACCGAGTGGCCGGTGAAAACTATTTATCGATGGCACCAGCAATTACTACGGGGTCATCCTCGATATAATGGTCATTTCCCTGGAAGGAGACGTGCCCATCGAGTAGTACGCTGTGGGTTCAAGGCAACGAACAACGAGGCAGAATACAAAGCGGTGATCATCGAGCTCGGAAGAACTGGGGACTTCGGTGCCAAAAATAACGGCCTCTGCAGTGACTCTCAACACATTGTCAGCCAGATCCGCGGTGAATACCTAGCTCGTGACAACCGAATAACTACATACCTAGGTACGGTCCAAAAAGCAATATGCCGGTTTGATTCTTTAGAGTTAGAGTAGATCCCAAGGGGGCAGAATAGAACAGCAGACGCTTTGACCAAGTAGGATCCTCTCTAATTGAAACCCCGAAGGAGGGTATCCTGGTAATCCACCTACAAAGGAGAACCCACCCAACTCCGACATAATAGGAAAGTAACTACATCGAGGAGTACATAGGTTGGATGTAGAAGATCTAAGACTATCTTTGGGAGGGAACCTTACCACGTAGCCCTCGACAGGCCGACATAATAAAATGGTAGGCTAACCGATACTGTGTGTCTCAGGGAAATTTATACAAAAAATCACACGTCGGTCTACTCATTAAATGCGTCAAGGCACATACGGGCCAACGGATCTTACGAAAAGTACACAAGGGAACATGTGGGGTGCACATCGGGGGCAGAAGTCCAGCTCGAAGGATTATAAGCCTCGGATACTATTGGCCATATTTGGGGACCGATGCCGCCAGGTTTGTTAGACAGTGCGACCAATGTCAATACTTTGCCAACATAACCCACCTACTCCCGGAAAATATTAAATCAATTAGTTCGACATGGCCGTTCATGAAATGGGGACTGGATATCTTCGGAAAATTTTATACTTCGATCAGCGTGCATAAGTATATCATGGTTTCAACAACATAAACCGGGTGTGTGTCCCGCACGAGATTGTAACAGATAATGACAAATAATTTGCGGAAAGAAAGTTCGAAAGCTTCTGCTAAGAACATGGGATAAAACTAAGCTTTGCCACCCCTAGTGATCCGCAATCGAAGGGGTAAGCAGAGTCCACAAATAAAACTGTCAAGAAGGCGTTGAAAAAGCGGCTATGAGCGGCTTAAAGAGCATGGGCATTAGAGCTCATGGGAGTTTATGGCATATCGAACAATATAAAAAATGCTACCGGGAAACTCTATTCTCCCTAGCCTATAGAACAGAAGATGTCATCCCGGTGTAGATCAGGAACAGCTCAACAAGGGTCGAGTTTCTCCTAGACGAAAAGGATAATGCGGAAGTGCTTTGCGCCAAGCTGGACCTCCTAGACAAAAAGATAGAGATGTCCGCTATACGGAACGCATGTTATCAAGTGAAAGTGGCCCGAAGCTACAACAAGAAAGTGCATAACAACACTTTCCAAAAAGGGCAATGGATCCTACGAAGGGTATTCCCGAATACCAGGCACCATCGTGGAAAATTGAGCGCAAAGTGGGAAGGCCCATAAGAGATCACGGAAGTATTGGGCTCGGGGGGAATCTAATGAAAGTTGGCTTTTGTCTATATACTGATGCATAGAGAAAGCAAAAATCGCAAAAGCCGAAACAATTTGGCCGAAAAAAGCCCACAAACTATCAGAGAGTTGGAAATAAATCCCGCCATCGGGGATACACACCAAACAACAGAAAAAAAATATCAAGGAAAAGAGATTCAAGAGGAAGGGTTGTGGCCTTCTGCCCCGAGCTCGGGAGAACTACTGCCTAGAGCGTCAATCGGCTTTGTTGAAGGATAATCATGCTTCCTCCGGCGGGACAGTCCACCCTCACATCGCTCAAGAAGCATCCTCTTCTCCCAACATAGTAAAGCCTCCGATAAGTGGCTCTCGACTGGCTGAGACTGCCGCTCCTTCATATATCGTTGGCCCGTTGATGCTCGGGGGAACCTCGTGGGGCTTCCACCCAGGATAGGTGGACCCAGTAAGATCCTTCACCTTGACCTCAGCCAATTTCTGCTCATAAAGATCAAAGAGGGGGGAGTCATCTCAGGGATCAGATCTGCGCTCTCGAGTCTTTCTCATTTCCAGTAACACCCCTGAAAGTATGAAGGAGGTTAACAGGATGTTTTGGGAGTCCAAGAACCGATTCCAGTCAGCTTCCAGCCCATCTTGCTCCCTCATTTCCTTCTTCAATTCGGCCTCGGCTCGGCATCGACAGTTAGCCAGCTTCTGCTGCAATCAAGTTAGTTGCTGGGTAAGACGAGTGGCATTGTCCTGATGAAGGTCTCGCTGAAAGAGGAGTCTGAGCATCTCCTTAAGATCCTTCCTCAGACAAGTGTTCTCAGTCTAAAAGCGCGCCACTGCCTCATCATGGGACTCAAGGGACCGACACATCCATGTTGTGGGGGTCGAAACTCGCACAATCAAAAACTTGTAAAGAGATTTAGGGATTCGACAAACTTCTATGTAAAGAAACCAAGAAACTGAGATCCAAAGATGGAGATTTTATTCAAGCTGTTTTGAAAGCTGTTTGTAAAGTAATAAGTGTTTAGCTAGGTCAATTTTCGGATCCTCTTTTCAAAGAGGTACATTGTCTATTTATACACAAATAGGTCGGCTAGGTTCCTTCCTAAACGAGAAAGGCAAACTTCCTTATTCTTCGGAATTTCCTCTATGATTTTCATGGGCTTTTCTTTGCCTCATCGCCTCGGCCCACCAATCTCTTACGACTCGTTGTCTTGGACATGTTAAGATATTGGGCTCGTTGCTTCGCTGGGTCATTGGCGAGCTGGCTCGTCGTTTGTCTCACCTGCTTATCCCAATTCTGAGCCAAATAGTTGGCTCATCACCAGACTTCCCTTGATACCAAGCCAGGAAGTTGGTCTGCCAACATGTCGGCTCGTCACCGTTCGTTGGTTTGCCGACATGTTGGCTCGTCACCGTTCGTTGGTTTACCAACATGTTGCTGAGCCAGGATTGGCTCGTCTCCTACTACTTCCATTGCCTAGCCAAGATGTTGGCTCGTCACTTCTTTCTCCTTGCTACCTAGCCAAGATGTTGGCTCGTCACCATTCCTTGGTACCGAGCCAAGTGTTGGCTCGTCACCATTTCTCCACGCGGCATTGTCGCCGAGCCAAGTGTGGCTCGTCACTGCTTCTTCCTGCTGCCTAGCCAAGATGTTGGCTCGTCACCACTCCTTTCTACCGAGCCAAGTGGGCTCGTCACCATTTCTCCACGCGGCATTGTCGCCGAGCCAAGTTTGGCTCGTCACTGCTTCTTCCTGCTGCCTAGCCAAGATGTTGGCTCGTCACCACTCCTTTCTACCGAGCCAAGTGGGCTCGTCACCATTTCTCCACGCGGCATTGTCGCCGAGCCAAGTTTGGCTCGTCACTGCTCCTTCCTGCTGCCTAGCCAAGATGTTGGCTCGTCACCTCTTTCTCCTTGCTGCCGAGCCAAGTGGGCTCGTCACCACTCCTTGCTACCGAGCCAGGTGGGCTCGTCACCATTTCTCCATGCGGCATTGTCGCCGAGCCAAGTTTGGCTCGTCGCTGCTTCTTCGTGCTGTCTTGCCGCCGAGCCAAGTTTGGCTCGTCCTCTCTTCTCCTTTGCTACCGAGCCAGGTTTGGCTCGTCTTCTAATGTTTTAGCTCGTCGCATAGGCTTTTTTCCCATACTTAGTGTTTTTAGCAGTCGATCTCGATGGGGTGAAAACTGACCCCAACAGTTAGCCCCCAGCTCGGCAGTATTATTAGTAATAGTGCCGAGGTGAAGAGTCGAGATCAACATTCTTTGGATTGCTGAGCCAAACTGAGTTTTACCGAGGTGTTTTACGTACGAGCCAACACCGAAATATCTTATTGCCGAGCCAAACCCCTCGACGTGCTGCTGATTCGTCTTCAATTGCGTTCCCAACTACTTCGGCCTGTGATATATTCGTTTCCATTTTGCCGAACCGACACCTTTGTCACGCTGCCGAGCCAAGTTGTTATTCATTTGACCGAACTGTTCTGGCTCGTTATCTTGCTGTATTCCTTGGACTGCTATTTCGCCGAGCCATCCTCCTTTGATATGTTTACCGAACCAACCCAACATGTGATTTGCCTTTGGCTCGGTAACAAAGTTGTCTTGAAGTATCTCTTATCATGATTACAACTTTATTGGGAATCGTAAGCGTTTCGCATGTTCCCGAGGCTGCGTGGCGTCACGCGCTATAATTCCATGCTTCTTTATATTCAGATCCTCGTCTCACTTCCTCATAACTCACTTCTCTTCATTTCCAAAAAATCAGGTAGCTCTCTTCTCTCTCCTCTTTTCATTTTTTTTTGTTTAAGTAGTTGGCTAGGGTTTCATTGATTCTTCTGTTCCGCCACCGCCACTATTGAGTTTTCCGACCCATCTTCAAACGTGGCTCGGCGTCTTCTTGTGTTTTCCGATCCACCTTCAAATTCTTCCGGCGAGATCTTGCATTTTCCGAGCCATCTTCAAACTTCTACGGTGGACGCTTGAGCCATCTTCAATCTTCTCTGTCTCCGAGCCAAAATTATTTCCAAATTTTCACTAAGTGTTCAGTTTGTTTCCGAGCCAGATTCCTCGTTCTTATATCGCCGAGCCAAAATCCTCAATGTCTCATATCGCCGAGCTGGAAGATTCTATTGGTTCGGCAACTTCTGCTTCACTTCTGGGTCGCAAGATGGTTTTATCCCCAGAGACCTCCGAGCCAGCCGAGCCTAGTTTTCCGCAGGGTCAACTGCAGATTGTCGTCCCATCTCTGATAGACGAAGCATTTGATGCAGAGGCGGATGCCGAGGCAGCTTTGATTCAGAGAGCCCTTGCAGAATTCAAGGCCGAGCCGACGGAATATGTTATTGACGAGACGGAGAAAATACGCTTGGAAATATTGTTTGCGAGCTGCCAGGCTAGCACATCGGCGAGGCGAAAGCCTAAGAAAAAAGCTCCCAAGAGACGACCCGACCCCCCTGGTTCGTCCTTATGCACTGCTGAGTCTTTGGAGGCATTAAGGCATCGTTTTAATATCTCGGAGGACGTAGATCTGATTGTTCCAGATCCAACAGACCGAGTCGAATCTCCACCGCCTGGGTATTTCACTCTCTATGAGAGTTTCTTCTATGGTTGCCTGCTCTGGTTTCCGATCCCCAGCCTGATCCTTCGATTTCTATACAAACATGGGTTAGCGCCGAGCCAGATTACGCCTCGTGGGATGCGTCACTTAGTTGGGATTCTGGTTCGGAGCTATGAGTGTGATGCGACTGTTCGCATCTCCCATCTTCGGCAGTTCCTCGAGTTTCGAAAGATTAAGAACTCCCGAGCCTACTACATCTCCAATAAGAAGCAAAGAAAAATAATCGAAGGCTTCCGAAGCAAGGATGGTGACTGGAGCCATCATTTCTTCTTTGTTCCCATTAACGATGCTACGGTGGAAGCCGAAAGCATCAATTATGTCAAGTCAGAATGGGGAGATATTGGTGGGCGAGCCGTAGACCCTTCAGGAGATTTCTAAGGTTTTGTTTTGCAGCGAGATGACCGCTTCTTTTTCTGTTGTTTTTTTTTACAGTTCGGCAGATTCTTCCACGGTTCCCAGAGGACACGCTTTCGCTTCGGAGAACGCTTGCTGCTAAGAAGTGTCATTGGGAGAAACATTTTTCCTTAAGGAGAGTTGAGAAAGCCCGAACCATTTTCGCCGGTGTGGAAGTATCCGACAGTTCGGAGTCTGAATCTTCCTCGCAGAGTCTTCCAAGAATAAGTATGGGAAAAAGGTTGACCATCCGGGACAAACAAGCTCTGAAGGAGATGAAGGAAAAAGAGGCGGCTGCCCGAGCTGACGAAACAGCTAAACCAACTGAACAAGATGCCGAACCGGTTGCCGAGGCGCCTGGCCGAACCGCGACTGAAATGGAGACAGGTCTTCCCTCCGAGCCGCCAGCGTCGAACGCCGAAGCAAGGGATGTGGTCTCCGCTATTGTTCCCATTGCTAGGCCTTCTGGCTCAGCGTTCGTCCAGCACGAAGGCGATGGGAAGAAACGAGCCGCCTCTGAGCCAGAAAAAACCAAGGAAAAACAGAAAAGAAAGCGTCAAAGGCATAACGATCCAACTCCTGCCGAGCTAGGGCCGGCATCTCTTGGACAAGAAGGATCTGTGCCGATCTGCAACGATGTCGAGGCCTCAGCGACTATATTCTCGCAGGTTCGCTGTTCGGGAGACAGACTATCGCCTGTCGATGTCCTTTCTCATGGCGATTTGTACGCGGACATGTCGCTTAGAGGCACCAAGGTATGTTGCAGATTCAATATTTTACTTAAGAAAAAGAACGAAGCCTTAAGCGCTGATTGTTTCCTCTTATGGCCAGTTCGTTGCTTCCATAAACAAGATCGTCGCCGCCTTCGAGCAAGACGTGCGAAAGGACAGGCGGCAACTCGAGGATGCTAAAAAGAACGTGTCTTTCCTCCGAAACAGAGTCGCCGAGCTGGAAGGCAAGCATGCTAATGAGCTGGCGACCGCTGCAGCTCGGATCGAAGCTCTCGAGAAGGACAAGGTGTTTCTTAAAGAAGAGTGGAAAAAAGCCGGTGATTTGGCTATGAGGATAGACCGCTCCAAGCAGAAAAAGGCTGCTGAAATTGAGTCCTTGAAAAGGCAACTCACTGCCGTAAATGCCTTGCACGAGGCAAATGTGAAGAAGGCTCAGAAAGCAGCGAGGCGGGAGATATCTGAGAGACTTCAGGGGCGGCTTGCTGAGATTGAGAAGAAAGTTGGCGAGCTGAGAGAGGCGAAAGAGAAGGAGCTCGATCTGGCCCAGGTTGACAGCAACCTTCAGTTGCTCGAAATTCTGCAGAAAGAGGATGCGCCTGCCCTCGACTCCGAGGTGGCTAAACTGACGGGCTGGAGAGCTGATCTTGCCGAGGTGGCCGATGAGTTCGGAAAGATAGAGGCCGAGCTGAAGAAAAATCTAACGCTCTCTCCTGTTTCCTCTGACTCCACGGGCACTCTCCTGGGAAGCGAGCCAACAGAGAATGCAGCAGCGACAGCCGGAGTTGCAGACTTTGCGGGCTCGAATCTAAGCACTCCGGGGATTGCCGATTTGACCGTTGAGGAGCCTGTCGAGCCGGATCTTCGTCAATGATCTTCCTCTTCTTTTTCTATAACTTAAGGACTTTCCCCTTTGTTCGGTATTATTGAGAACAAGTGCCTGGATGGCTTTATCCATCTTTTTGTAGTGACTGCTTGTTTTTTAGCGTAACTGTTTGGATTTTTCTATTTATGTTTTGCTCAAGTAATCCTAGACTTTTGCTGAAAATATCTATCCATGTTCTCGTTTGTCTTTTTTCGAACCATCTTTGTTTAGTAAAAGGTGTGGTTAGTCCCTTTGTTGTCAGTTGTTAGGGTTTGCGGTGTTCCGGCTTACATTCCCGTTCTTTCGACAGTGAAGCATGTTTTAAAATCTCATACTAACTTTTAGGTCTAGTATCATGTTTCTGAGATGTTTATGACCAGTGTACCAGGAGGTGTTTACTGGGTTTTAGAGTTTAATTTGAGTGTTAAGACTTGCGAGTTTTCGACTTACGGGTCCCTCTCAAAGATAAACTTGTAAGAATATCATCCAGGATTTACCTTCGGATATTAGATCAGGATATACCCGTCAGGATTTGTATAGCGCGCTTTTATACCCGTAAGAGGGTGTTGAGAACCCTATCCCGTATAGAGATAGTGGTTAAAATCCATAAGGGATGTGGTTGTCCGTCCGTTGTGGCCAGCAACGGACGAGGTGATGAATACCATGAAGGATGTAAAGATGTAACTCGTGTAGACTAAGTGACACGAGTTTACTTAGAAAATTTGAAGTTATTACCTTTAAAGAGTGATGCGAGGTGTGGGAGTATACATGTATACGTACCCACCCCCCCTCTTTTTTGAGGAGGGGGACAACTGAACTCGTCCGAAGATGAGCTGCCTACGTACCCTTTTCAGGGATCAAGTCGTCCCGTAGTTCATGTGAAGTGATTTAGTGGTAATACCTCTTTAGGTGCATTGCGTTCCAAGATCTTGGTACCGGAATATCAGACATGTTTGAGAGCTCGTATACTCCGGGTCTGACTGTCTTGGTGATTTTGTAGGGTCCTTCCCAGTTTGCTCCTAGTTTGCCAGCGTTTGTTTCGGCTGTGTTCTGAAAAACTTTGCGGAGAACCAGATCACCTTCTTCGAACTTGCGACTTCTGACGTTGGTGTTGTAATACTTAGCTGCCGCCTGTTGATAATTTTGAATCCGAACCAGTGCCTGATCCCTTCGTTCGTTAACCAGGTCCAGCTCATCGAGTAGCATGAGGTGATTCAGTCCTTCCTGCCCAGAAAGAAGTCCGCGGCGGACTCCAGGGAATTGGACCTCAGCTGGGATGACACATTCGGTACCATGGACAAGAGCAAAGGGTGTTTCTCCGGTAGCACGTCGTGGAGTTGTTCGGTGTGACCATAATACTCCTTCGAGTTCATCTGCCCAGCGTCCCTTCTTTGCATCAAGGCGTTTCTTCAATCCATCCAGGATAGTCTTGTTTATTGCTTCTGCTTGTCCATTCCCTTGTGGGTAGCGTGGCGTAGACTTGCTGAGTCGTATCTTCCATTTTTCGCAGAAGGCTTCAAACCTTGTAGAGATAAATTGCGAGCCATTGTCCGTAATAATTTCGTAGGGAACTCCATGTCGGCATAAGATATTTTTCCAGACGAAATTTTCGACTTGGGCATCCTTTATGTTGGCTAAGAATCTGCTTCTACCCATTTTGAGAAGTAATCTGTCAAAACCAGCAAAAACCTCTTTTGTTTGGACCTATGCAGAGGCCCGACGATGTCCATTGACCAGCGCATGAAAGGGTAGGGCGCTGAGATTGATGATAGCAGCTCAGTAGGTTGATGAATCATTGGGGCATGTCGTTGGCATTTTTCGCACCTGGCAGAGAACTTTTCACAGTCCTTCACCATTGTTGGCCAATAGTATCCATGACGCTTGATCTTGATTGCCAGGGCTCTTCCGCCGGAGTGGTTGCCACACGAGCCACTATGGACCTCTTCCATGATGTTTCTCGCTTGGCGCCTTCGACGCAAGCCATCAGTGGGCCCGAGAATCTCCACTTGAAGATGTTTCCATCTAAGAGAACATATCGAGCAGCTTGAGCTCTGAGTTTTCTAGCAGCCCACTTATCTGATGGTGTCTCGCCGTCCATGATGTATACGCGAATTGCTCCCATCCATTCTTTGTCGCATCCGTATTCCGTTTCTGTTTGTTGCGGATCTTCTTCCATGTCCACTACTTCACCTTCGGTTGGAGGCGCAGTTTCAGGTTCTTCCTCTATCTCAGTTACCTTGTCCTCCTCCGATGATGTTATGTTCTGGTCGTCTAGAGTGGTGGTGTCGGTGCTGCCCTTTTGTGCAAGACTTAGCCCAGACGCTCCTTCGGCTCGAACGGCTGTTTGAGAGCGAGTGATCGCGTTCACGGTGCCAGAGAGGTTGATACTTGGGTTTTTGATAAATTCCACTGGGCTTATTCTTTTCAGGTCCGGATCGGAGGTGGATGCGAGTGCTGCTAGCGCATCTGCCGAAGTATTCTCCCCGCGTGGTATCCGTGTTAATGTGAACTCTTCGAACTGCGCAGCCAGTCCTTTGACAATCTTTAGATAGGCTTCCATTCGGTCGTCTCTGGCTGTGTACTCGCCGCTAACTTGGTTGACCACCAGCTGTGAATCGCAGTAGGCTTGGATGTGCGAAACCTTGAGTCCAAGAGCAAGTCTCATTCCAGCTATCAAAGCTTCATATTCTGCTTCGTTATTGGATGCACGAAAACCCAGGCGGAATGACTGCTCAAGAATTTCGCCTGTTGGAGAGGTTAACCGTATTCCCACTCCGGACCCTTGTTTTGATGATGATCATCCGCGTGAAGCCTCCATATTGTGCTCGGAGCCGGCTCCTCTATTACTTCTTCTGGGAGTTCTATCAAAAAGTCGGCTAGGACTTGAGATTTAGCGCAGGTTCTGCTTCGATATTCGATGTCATATTCGCTCAGCTCTATAGCCCACTTTGCCAATCTCCCAGACTGGCTAGGGCTATGTAAGATGGGTCGCAGTGGGAAGGTAGTCAAAACTACAATTGAATGTGACTGGAAGTATGGTCTTAGTTTTCGAGCGGACATTACCACAGACAATGCCAGCTTCTCCATCTGCGGATACCGTGTTTCAGCGTCGGTGAGAGTTTGACTAACATAGAAAATTGGCTTCTGCTCGCTGCGCTCTTCTCTGATGAGTACACCACTTACCGCTGTGGCCGAAACGGCCGTGTATAGAAACAGTGGCTCGCCTTCTACCGGTTTCGTAAGTACTGGAGGGCTGGCTAGGTACTCTTTAAGCTGTTGAAACGCCTGCTCGCATTTTTCTGTCCATTCAAACTTCTTGTTCCCACGTAGCGTATCGTAGAAGGGCAAACATTTATCAGTTGACCGAGAGATAAAACGATTCAGCGCGGCGACCCGTCCAGTTAGCCTCTGGACTTCGCGTTTTGTCTTCGGCGACACCATCTGTATGAGTGCATCAATCTGCTTCGGATTAGCTTCAATTCCGCGGTGGGTGACCAGATATCCAAGGAATTCTCCAGACGTGACCGCGAATCTGCACTTGGTTGGGTTCAGCTTCATGTTATGCAGATTCAGCTGCTTGAAACATTCTTCCAGGTGAGTTACGTGATCCTCCTCCTCTAAAGACTTCACCAGCATGTCATCTATGTAAACTTCCATTGTCTTCCCCAGTTGGCCAGCGAACATTCGGTTCACTAATCGCTGGTAAGTGGCTCCAGCATTTTTTAGGCCGAACGGCATGACTTTGTAGCAGTATATCCCGCGGTCTGTGATGAATGCCGTCTTTTCTTGATCGTCTGGGTTCATTAGGATTTGGTTGTATCCGGAGAAGGCATCCATAAATGAGAGGAGTTTGTTGCCCGCTGTCGCTTCCACCAATCGATCAATATGCGGCAGTGGAAAGCTGTCTTTGGGGCAGGCTTTGTTCAAGTCGGTGAAGTCCACGCATACACGCCATTTCCCATTTTTCTTCTTAACCACCACAGGGTTAGCGAGCCAGTCTGGGTACTTTGCTTCGACTATCGATCCCACACGTAGTAATCGTTCCACCTCGTCATTCACTGCTTGTGCTCTGTCTGGACCAAGTTTTCGCCTTTTCTGTTTGACGGGTTTAAATGTTGGGTCCACGTGCAGCTCGTGGCACGTTACATTGATGCTGATGCCGGGCATATCTTCGGCTGCCCACGCGAAGGTGTGTAGGTTCTTTTTAAGGAAAGAAATCAACTCTCCCCTTATTGGATCTTTCAGCTCGGCCCCTATTTCGATACAGCGTTCTGGGTGATTGCCATCTATGTTCACCGAGACGACGGGGTCGCAAGTTGGTTTGCTTTCCCTCTCGCGATCCTCCGTGATCTGTAATTGCTATAAGAATTTTGCCAACTCCTTCTCGGGTTCTCTCTCCGTCTTCATCTTCTTTCTCCTGGTGGTGGTTTCTGTGACGGGGTTCCTAAGTTTGTGTTCGGCTAGGAAACATATGCGGGATTCCTTTTGGTTTCCCCAAATCGTTTTGATTCCCCCAGGGGTCGGAAATTTGATGCAGAGGTGATAGGTCGACGGTACAGCTCGCATCGAATTTATCCAGGGTGTGCCCATGATCACATTGTAGATCGCAGGATGATCTGCAACCGAAAACTCCACTATCTTGGTTACCTGTTCAGCTTGGACAGGGAGTTTTATTGTTCCAAGGGTCATGGTCGTCTCTCCCGAGAATCCAGTTAAAGGCTTCGGCGCGGCTGTGATTTTGTCCAGGTCTATGTTCATCCTTCTGAGGGTCTCCCGGAAGATCACATCTACGGAGCTTCCTGTGTCTATCAGAACTCGGGCGACATCGCAATCATCGACGATCAATTCTATCACGAGGGGGTCATTATGTGGTCTGTCGATGCCGGTGGTTTCCCTTTCTTCGAACGAGATAACATCGTTAGGAAGTTTGGAGGGTGCTGACCAGTTTACACTCGCATCGGCTCGCCGCTGGAAAGCCTTGATTGAAGACACCGTGTCCGAGCAGTATTGTGATCCACCCATTATCATATTTATTCTTCTTCGAGAACCTGACTGCGTCGCCTCGTCATCTCGTCTTCCTCGCTTGGGTGTATCGTCATTTTGACTAGTCTGGTTCGGCTGATCTTTTTCGCCTTCTTGCTCGAAGTCTTTTAAGCTGACTGCGCTACCGAGTTCTCCGGCTACCAGCTTTGCCGCGAGCTTCATTCCCAAGGTTCGGCAGTTGGCAGTCGAATGACCGTGCATGTGATGAAATTCGCAGTAGGCTTTTTCGTCGTACGAACTTTGACTTCGTGTCCAGGTGTTCCAGGGTGCTTTGCCTCGGCCCGTTCCCACCTGATAGTTGTGGGCTCCTCGAAAGTTAGGTTTCTCATGGTGTACATACCCGTTCCCTTGAGTATTCTTCTTTTGAGGAGGTTGGCTCGGGATTTGGAAAGAACGGTTCGTCGCTTTGGCGGCTCCATACTTCTGAGACAAAATCTTCATCTCTTCTTCATTGACTATGAAATCTGAGGCTCGGTGCAGTGCATCCTGAATTGATAGTGGCGTGTTTAGAGCAATCTCTTTTCGGAATTCGGATTCGTACCACAGAGCCCTTTTTAACGCGAGCACAGTGGCCTTGTCGCTTACGCCTTCCACTTTTGACATTACTGCTTTGAATCTCCCTATAAAGCTTCGCAATGTCTCTGTAGGCCCTTGAGTTAATGTCCATAGGTCGGCATCCGAGGCCCCTCGATCCATAAACATGGAGTAATGCTTCAAGAAGGCGGCAGACAGCTGCTGGAAATCATCAATGGAGTTCCGCTCTAATCTTGAAAACCATTGGAGGGCTGCACCCTTTAGATGTTCCACAAATACCAAGCAGAAACCAGCATCTCTCTCTTTTTCTCTAAAATTGGCTCGACCCATTGCTATGATAAACGCCGTTATGTGTTCCTTTGGGTCGGTTGTCCCTTCGTAGATTGGGACTTTGATCTTTCCTGGGTCGGAGATCCTTGCCTTGGTAATTCGGGCTGTGAATGGTGTATTGTGTGCTTCTTCCAATACGCGGTCAATCTCTGGGACTTTACTGGTTGCTTTGTGCACCTGGGATCGGACGGCTTTCATCTCAGCAGTGGCTCGAATCAATGAGGCTCGGATTTCGTCCAACTCTTCCCTCTGGGCTTGGCTCGTCGTCCTTGGTTCATCAGCGAACTGCGCTCGTTGGACCCAGAGGTGATTTTCCTCTTCCTCTGCCGAATTCCTGGCTCGGTTTAGGTTAATATCGCCTTCGCTGGCTCGGGGTCCTGTTATTTCCAGTGCGAATCCCTCGTCAGCAAGATTTTCTGCGTTGTGGTTTCCTTCTTCGTCAAGAATGATTGCTGTAGCCGATCCAACGTCGGTGCGTAGGTCATATCCATCCCTGGTTCCTCTTGCGCCTTGGGTCAGCCGGGGTAGCTCGGTGATTTTTGATCTTGTCGCCGCGGGTGCCTGCTCGTTTGTTGGATGTGGCGGTGGTAACCCTCCCAAAGTCCTTGGTGCGTCGCGTGGTGTTGAAAAATCCAGGGCCGTCGGGTTTAGGCCAAGCCGCCTGGTTATTCCGCTAACAGGTGGGTTCATAGTTGAGCCGACTCCTCCAGATCGTAAGTTTCTGGCTCGGCTATCGGTTACCAGTGACTCGATTCTCTCTGTTAGCGAGTTGTTCAGCTTGTCTTGCTCCTCGGCCTTCTTCAGCAACGCGGTCATCATGTTCTTCAATTCTGTTAAAGTTTCCGTTGTGCCTTCCGTGTTCGCTGGAGGCAGATTGGTTCCTGTCTTAGGAGGATCGACGCCGATGTTGCTCTCATCGTCACCGCTTCGGTCTCCGTCGGTAGTCATTGATTCAGATCTCGTATTAAATGGTTCTAAGGTGTCAGAAAGTTTGAGAAAATTCCCCACAGACGGCGCCAAATTGTAGGGGTCGAAACTCGCACAATCAAAAACTTGTAAAGAGATTTAGGGATTCGACAAACTTCTATGTAAAGAAACCAAGAAACTGAGATCCAAAGATGGAGATTTTATTCAAGCTGTTTTGAAAGCTGTTTGTAAAGTAATAAGTGTTTAGCTAGGTCAATTTTCGGATCCTCTTTTCAAAGAGGTACATTGTCTATTTATACACAAATAGGTCGGCTAGGTTCCTTCCTAAACGAGAAAGGCAAACTTCCTTATTCTTCAGAATTTCCTCTATGATTTTCATGGGCTTCTCTTTGCCTCATCGCCTCGGCCCACCAATCTCTTACGACTCGTTGTCTTGGACATGTTAAGATATTGGGCTCGTTGCTTCGCTGGGTCATTGGCGAGCTGGCTCGTCGTTTGTCTCACCTGCTTATCCCAATTCCGAGCCAAATAGTTGGCTCGTCGCCAGACTTCCCTTGATACCAAGCCAGGAAGTTGGTCTGCCAACATGTCGGCTCGTCACCATTCGTTGGTTTGCCGACATGTTGGCTCGTCACCGTTCGTTGGTTTACCAACATGTTGCTGAGCCAGGGTTGGCTCGTCTCCTACTACTTCCATTGCCTAGCCAAGATGTTGGCTCGTCACTTCTTTCTCCTTGCTACCTAGCCAAGATGTTGGTTCGTCACCATTCCTTGGTACCGAGCCAAGTGTTGGCTCGTCACCATTTCTCCAGGCGGCATTGTCGCCGAGCCAAGTGTGGCTCGTCACTGCTTCTTCCTGCTGCCTAGCCAAGATGTTGGCTCGTCACCACTCCTTTCTACCGAGCCAAGTGGGCTCGTCACCATTTCTCCACGCGGCATTGTCGCCGAGCCAAGTTTGGCTCGTCACTGCTTCTTCCTGCTGCCTAGCCAAGATATTGGCTCGTCACCACTCCTTTCTACCGAGCCAAGTGGGCTCGTCACCATTTCTCCACGCGGCATTGTCGCCGAGCCAAGTTTGGCTCATCACTGCTCCTTCCTGCTGCCTAGCCAAGATGTTGGCTCGTCACCTCTTTCTCCTTGCTGCCGAGCCAAGTGGGCTCGTCACCACTCCTTGCTACCGAGCCAGGTGGGCTCGTCACCATTTCTCCACGCGGCATTGTCGCCGAGCCAAGTTTGGCTCGTCGCTGCTTCTTCGTGCTGCCTTGCCGCCGAGCCAAGTTTGGCTCGTCCTCTCTTCTCCTTTGCTACCGAGCCAGGTTTGGCTCGTCTTCTAATGTTTTAGCTCGTCGCCTAGGCTTTTTTCCCATACTTAGTGTTTTTAGCAGTCGATCTCGATGGGGTGAAAACTGACCCCAACACATGTCACTTGTTCCTCTGCTATGAAAAATTTGGAGAGGACGACGCGGAGCATGGACCACGACTACAGAAGAAATTAAGGAAGGAGTCACGACTCGGCCCAAGGCAAATGCTATAATAAAAAAAACAATAAACGGGTTAAGAGTTCAGAAACAGATGCCATGAGCATCATGTGTTTGGTGTGCTCGGCCACACTGTGTTCAGCGCCCAGCCACACTGTATTCATCATCATGTGGTTGGCGCTCCCGGCCACACTGTGTTCAGCGCCTTCTCGCAAGATGCCTCCGCGGCCATGAAAGTCCCCACCTCGACGAAACATGAAAAGAAATGGGAGAAGTCAGCAAGGTAGCCCGGAGACTCATTATCCGGAGAGCACTACAAGAAAAACGGGTATTCTTAGCACCGAAAAAATGCTATCTAAATATTACCATAGCGTTATGAAAAGCGCTCTAAGATCGCCTGCGATAATAGGTCCCCCACTTTCGATAGCGTTTTTTGTCACTGCTATTGTGGTTCATTTAATATAGCGCTTTTCCTTATACAATAGTATTTAAATACAATAGCAATTTATTATTGTTATGTATTAATTGATTCATAGCATTTTTTACTATTACTATAGCATTTGATATATGTGATCATTCCTGTACATTGTGCCTCTAATTTGGATTTATATAGCATTTGTATTTCTATTAATTATTTTATTGATAGCATTCTACGATATTACTATAGCTTTCGAAATATGCAATTGATTCATGTAATTATTTCAGTAAAATTGTTTTTATTTTTGACTTCCTGGGGTTTATTGTTTTTTGTGTGGATAAATTGGTATATTAAAAAGAAAAATACCATATTGTATTTATACAAAATCATATTCATATTCTTGATAAAAAAAAACCTATTACAAACCAAAAGTACATAATTAAAGATAAGTTCAT
Source organism: Pseudoturritis turrita (assembly GCA_900406555.1). NCBI lineage: Eukaryota > Viridiplantae > Streptophyta > Magnoliopsida > Brassicales > Brassicaceae > Pseudoturritis > Pseudoturritis turrita. The sequence goes on from OVBL01000705.1 coordinate 517,872, forward strand.
AGAACTCTTGCTTTTGAGCTTGGAAATTTTCGACACTCTTGGACCTTCAATCTCTGAATTTTTTTATTGTATATCATATAAAACAAACTCAACTTCTTCCTGCAAGAAACCAACATTTCAATGTTTAATACTACTATATATGGTTTGAAACAAGTATATATGTTAATACTCTTTTGGTTGGTCAAATGGTTTGAAATCGGACAAAGAGGAACTACAACAAAAGTAAACCCACTAACAAATACTAGAATTTTGTTACCTCAAAACTGAATTTGCGCCTGTGTAAAATCCAGAATGGTACTCTCATCATCCTACATTGGTAAGTAAGAGAAATTAAGAACAACCACATATATATAAATTGTTCCAACAAACAATGCATAATACAGTCCAACAAGGAACAATGAAAGTTTAAACAGATGGGTTCGAGACAATACCCTATTAAGAACAGCTACATGTGTCTCCTCATATTTTACATTCTCCATACTAAATTCTGCCTACATTTACCACCCTCGGAGATGGAAGAAAACATAAATCCAGCTTGTTACATTTTTCAGACATAAATGTAATCCATTAAGAGAATATAACTAACCATATCTGAATGCTTAGTTAATCCACACTACCAGTATGTCAAAATGAACTAACTAATTATCCATATTACAACCATATCTGAATGCTCAAAAGGTAAAGGAATTACATGATCGTGACGAAGTATCTCCTTCTCGCTATCTGCAGATCCTTCTTTTAACGATGCAGCAATAAATGAAGAACTTTTAAGAATCGAGAAAGCGAGAGAGGTAGAGAAATAAAAAGGTTCAGAAGAAAACCTTGACAAGAGTGACAAAATCAAAAGATGTTGAGTTGGAGAACGGAAGCGTTAATGAGGAGGCTCTCTTGCCAAGGGAGAGATATAAGAAGAAACGAAGGAGATGGCAGAGTCGTGAAACTTCTTCGCTTGAGTCTCCCTTCTTCTTGAAGCTCAGAGAGAAAGGGATAGGAAGGGGTGAGAATTATGCCACGTCATCGATTTGTGCTCTATCAGATATAAACAAAAGCATAGGGAAGGAAGAATTGGAGAGCTAGAAAAGCATAGGAAGTAAAGATTTTACGGTGTGAGATAATGCCAGGTTATCGATCCTAGTGATCTCTCCCCATTTGCTCTCATTTTATGAAAACTTATTTGAATTATCATGCCTTTTTAAAATGTTTTCTTTACATTAATAAATTAAATTTTTTTGTATTAATGAGTTTATGATCAGTGATTAATTTTACTACTAATTTATAGTTTTGTACTTGATTTTTTTTTGTTTTAAACGAAAACAATATAGCTAAAGTTGTGTGAAACTAAACTATAGATAAAATACTTACTAGCTTATCAGTATTAGTTTGTATGTTTGTAAAAAAATTTCTTTTCCAATTTTTTTTTCTTAGTATGAAAAAATAATTTTATTTTATATATTGTTTTGTTAATTTAGAAGTAGAAAAAATATAACCCTAAAGCTTAAATCCTATGCTTCAATGTCCTAAACTCCAAACCCTATACTTCAATGTCCTAAACCCAAAATCAAATAGTGAAGACTTCTTTTATGTTACACATCTGAGACAATAATTTGTTTTCCATTGTTATAATTAAGAAATTATATTTAAAACCCTAAACCTTAAATGGTTATTTGTAAACTCATGAATTCTTCTATTTATTTTGTACATATAGCAATGACACCTTTTAAAAAGGAAATGCCTTATGAAGTTAAAACGATGAAATTAAAACTTAAAACTATGGATACGATATAAAGTTATACAATAATTAAAGTACCTAAAAGACAAGTGCACACATGCATTGACATCAACATGATTTTAAAAAGTAGTAGAGCAAGATGAGCTTAAAAAAAATCAGAGGAATACCAGTTTATCATTAGGTCAAACCACTGTAGTGTCTATTGCATCATAAATATATTTGATTTCTGAATTTGGTCTCCACACACTAGCATCACCAATCTTTGAAACTTCTACCCTGACCTTGCTAGCATTGGGACCTAAGGGCATGAAATGGACAACATCTGCTGGATCAGCTGAACATACTCGGCCTTCTGCAACTCTTTGCCCAGAGTTATTGCAATCCAACATGATGCACTTTTTTCTTTCACTTTGTGTGGTACGGGTGCTGTTACTTGCACTCTATTACTCAAAATATAAAACACATTCATCAGAAATCCATCACATCAACAACAAAAACTCGAAACAACAAATATATATATAAATAAACAGTTGGTGCAAAATTTACTGTAGTTGATCTTCTCACTGATTCCTCTTGTGCATGTATATTAACTAACTCTATCTTATGAATTGGCCATACAATGTTCGCATTAAGTGCATCACCCATCAAAAATATTTCAGCACTTGGTCTCCACAAATAAGCATCATGTTTAATCCATCTCTTTTGAATCAGTTGAACACATTACACCCTCGGCAATAACTTCATCCACAGTCCAATCATAAATTCTGCATCGTTCAAGTGATTCATCTCTATTTATATCCTAAGGAGTTATGCATATATATTAGTGATCTAATGATTGAGTTTCAAATATATAAAATAAACCAAGTTAATAAAAAATTAACCTGGATCCAGTACTTTTATTTGGGGAGTCAAGATCGGTGTCCAAAATCACTTTATCAGCTGGCCATGGAATTTTCACTCCTACAACTTGAAAAAGTGAATACACATCTGTGGTAGGCCTCCAATCATATGCGTCCGGATTTAATGCAGACTTCACAATAACAGCGGCCGCATAGGGACCAAGTGGAATATGACCAATCTTGTACATTGGTTCATCAGAGCACCTATAATAACGTCCATCGGAAACCAATCCAAAAGTTGATACCTAACTCCTCCTTTGCTAACATCACTATCCTCATATTGAGAAGGCACATCATCGCAATGTTTCTGACAAGAGGAAAAGGAATTGGTAAAGACATACTTTGTTGGCATCATTATATGAGAAATAGGAAAATACTTACTTTTTTTCCAGCCAAGTCACATACCACATTCTGCAAGTCTTCAAGCTTGCTTAGCAATTCAGCTTGTGTAGTTTTAAGCTTCTGCATATTTGAGTCTCTAGCATGTAGGAAGGCTAGCTTGGTAATAGTAACCCCTCTGCCCATCCCTCTAACTCGTCCAGGTTTGTCTTTTCCCAACACTTGGTTTACAACATCTTCTCTTATATTATCATTGGATGTGGAGTCTATTTTACTATCGAGTGATTGTATTTGCTCCTGATACAAATATTGGAACACAATATGGCTTGCAATAGATTATCTAAAAAAACAAGCGCAAAGCTAGCCCTTAATAAGAAATTCAATTCTTACAATAATTTCATCAAATTCAAACCTCATAGGTGTACCATCGGAATGTGTGTTTCATGCTTTCTAGACCTTACTCCTAGTGACCTTAGTAGGGTCTGAACTCTTTTTTTTACAAGTAAGACATAGTAGTTATCAGCACTATGTGAACTTTTTTTCTTCTTAACACCAAAATACATTACAGAAAGACACATCATATCATGAGCTAGTCGAAACATTCCTTTGAGGCTGGTGGTGTGGAGAATCTGAGACCTCCTCAATTCTCTGTACCTGTCACTTCTTACCTACAAAATCAACCCAATAGCTGTCATTACTTAATCTCCAAAGCAAAATTAGGAACAACAAAAGAAATAATTAAACCTATATAACCTTAAAATATGTGGTAGTCCTACTCTTCACCCAACTGTTCCAAGTTGGAATAGATTGGATGTTGCTGGGTTTTAACTTAAGTCTCTCTGCGATACTCTTTACAGCTCGAACTTGGAAAACTAGTCTAGATTTTAAACCCCTCCACAAACAACCCATCTGCTTGAAAATAGAATCTTTTTGCCACTCTTCTTGCAAATTAAACCTCCTTTGTATAAGAATTTGCAAAGGTTAAACGTCAAAAGTTGATGTGTTTTGTAGCTAGATTACTATGTATATACCTGCATTTCTTCCTACAGTATGTCTCTTGTCTGATCATCAAGTAGTCTCCAATCATCAAGTAGTACCGGAACATGCTCCCTCACAAGATGACCAAGAAACGATGACAATGTTACTGCTCCAGGACCTGCATGTTCGCCTACCAAAGTGAATTCCACATCTACCTTGGCCTCAGGGTCTTTTGCTATTTTACGCATCTTGGTCAGTCCTCTTTTGTTCCTTTTACTTGTGTCTGATTTTTGTGGTTATTTTTCTTTAGTGGTATACAACTCTGTTTCATCTTCCGTAGGCTGTGTAGGTTGTTCCATAGGCTCAGAGTATTCTTGATCTTCTTCGTCCTCTGCACCAACTTTAGACTCAGCTCCTCTACTGGTATGCTGCAGAACTTCTTCATTTTCTTCATCTTCTTGATCACCAACTTGATCATAAACACATCTGCCGCCACTTCTTCTGGATCAGCAACTTGCTCAAAAGATTGTTCTCTATGCTCAGCATGCACTTTTTCTTCGACCACTTCTTTCTCAGATTCTCCAGCAACATCTTCCTGAATATCTTCTTCTACAATAGCTATTAAAACTTCTTCTACATCTACAACATTCCCAATCTGGGAAACTTTTTTCTTTTGTTTATTGTTTTTTGGCAGCTTTACAACAGGTTTCACCACCTTGCCTTGCTGACGCGAACTGCGGCGTAGTTTTCCTCCTCTCATTTTCACCATGGTGGATCCTGAAACATCAGACAATAAATTCATAGCACTGGTATTTATTATGAATGAAGAAGAAAAATAATCACAACAAAACTCTATTAATCTCCCACTAGGACCCTTCACAATCATCCCTAATACGGAAACTCTCGTCATCGAAAGATTGATTCCACATATCTTCAACTGGCTGGACTGATAATGGTGCACCAACAAACTCCTTGTCTGTCTCTAAATTGTGATATCCTCTCGGAGGTGCCCTCATAACAACATACCACGGTGAGGAGTCATCTCCTCTGGAGTAAAAAACTTATTTTTCTTGTGATGGCAGAATGTATGGATCTCAGAGATATGATGATTGGTTCATATGAAAGTTCACAAGCGTTAAGACATCTTATTCCTTCACACCATTCCCTTTGTTGGCCCAAATGCATTGGCATACTGCAACATAAAACATGTGGTAGTCCAGCATTATGATCTCTTTTATCACTCCATAGTATGCAACTATGTTTGCCATTCGTCTAGTATCCCGTGCACTAGATCTAGACATAATGAAAGCTTCATATGTCACTCCACTATTCTGAGCTTTTCGCTTAACGTCCTTTGTCTAAAATCCATGTCCGTTAATGACAAATCCCTTATGGGTTTGAGCAGTATGTCTCGGGCTAAATGCCAACCACCTAAGTCTTTTTGAATGATCCTCTGAGTTAGTAGGTATCTAAAGTGAATATAACAGTGTTAGTGACTGAAAAACATGAAACTAAATCGAAACTAAAGATTAATAACATACATAGATTTGTACAATCTTTTTCATTCATCCACTATGTGAATCGTGCATTATGAAATTTCCATAACAGTTTCATTTCTAGCGCATGAGACATATTTAGCTTGCAATTCTTCCAAATGCATCTTGTTTTACAAAATACAAAAGTTATTTTCCATATATGGTAAGTAAATTATAAGCTCTAATTTAGTAAAATAGATTTGAACTTACTCAACATAGGGATCAATAACTGTCGTGTTCATTAAAGTATATCGATGTGCTATGTCTCTCTCTTTATCTGAAAGAATAACCTCTGTAATCTTATGCAATGGCCGGCCTTCAAGCACAAGTTAATCAGACTCAACATCTTCATTACGATTTACTGGTTCTTCAACTTGTATAGAATTATGTAGAAACTCTAAGCAGAAGGCAATGCAGTCTCCAGCCAAGTACCCCTCAGCCATACACGCTTCTGGCGTTGCATAATTTTTTACATATATATGCCTTCAGTGTTTTCATGTACCTATAGCTCAATTCCAAAGCATATTTATAAACTATTGCTCAGAACACATCTAAGAGAGAAAGAGATAAAAACAAATGACTACCTCTCGAAGGGATACATCCAGCAAAAGTGTACCGGCTCACCCAAACGTGCGTCCCTTGCTAGATGTATAGGAAGGTGGAACATGATATCGAAAAGTGATGGAGGAAAGAACCTCTCCAGTTGGCACATTGTCTCGACAATCTCAAACTCTAAGGAGATCAGCATCTCCAGGTCAATGGCACGCTGGCACAATCTGTTGAAGTAGTTGCATACTCGAGTCACCATAATTCTAGGTCATCTTGGCAGCAACCCTCTCAACGCCACAAAGAATAGATTTTGCATGAGGACATGATGATCATGACACTTCAGACTACCAATAACTGGAGGATTGACTGAAACACAATTCGCGATATTCGCACAATAGCCATCGGGGCCTCTAAACTTAGACAGCCTCTTGCTAAAGCTCTTTTTCTTCCTTCGACATTGAATAAGCTGCTGGAGGCAAATATGTTCTCTTTCCCCGTACCTCTGTGTGCAAGTGTCTTTGAATTCAAATATCTCCTAAGCCTTTTCTTGCTTTCAAGCTTTCGATTTAGCACTATGCATCAATGTAGCCAATATAGCTTCACACAAGTTATTTTTCAGATGCATTACATCAATGTTGTGACGCACCGGCAAATCCTAACACATGGAAAATTCAAGTTCATCAGCCTCAACAGAATGTTTAAGATATTAATTTACTTTATTGAAATTTATATTGAGAAACTATTACCTTCCAGTAAGGTAGATAAAAGAATATTAACTGTTTCTTCCATCGCCATTGATCGTTGTTTTCTTCATATTCTTCCTCTGAAACCACCTCCTCTTCACACAAGTCAGTTCTTTTCCTTTTAGTTTCCTTATCTAAAGGTCTTCCAAAGTCATTCCTGAAGTCCTTAAGTATCTCAAATATTTCAACTCCAGTTTGAATTCTATTTGCAGTCCCTTTCTCGACAGTGTTGTAAAACCATCCTTTTATGCGTCTATAAGGATGCCCAGGTCTGAGCTGCTTCCCATTGCCCAAATACACGTACTTCTGACTAAACTTCAACCACCTACAAGGTGTATCCCTTCGACATACATTACACGCTTGTTTCCCCTTCACTTTACATCCAGTCAATTTCCTAAGGCTGGATAGTCACTGATACTCTACAACAACAAAGCTCTAAGTGTGAATTTCTCTTTCAGAAATGAGTCATACACCTCAATACCTTCATTCCACAAATCCTTTAGATCATCTATCAATGGTGCTAGATACACATCAATGTTGTTGCTCGGTGCAGTTAGACCAGGGATCAACATAGTCAACATGATATTCTCAGCCTTCATACACATACTTGGAGGCATGTTGTAGTTCACTAACAAAACTGGACATGTATTGTACTTGGTGTTCTGAAATGGAGAAAGGGTTCATCCCATCTGTAGAAAGACAAGTCGAAGGTTTCTCGGTTCATAAGCAAACTCTGGCCATTTGTCATTCACCTGAGCCCAAGTTAAAGAGTCCATTGGGTGTCGCATTGCACTATCTACATAACCATTGCTGAAATGCCAGCGCAAATCCTTAGCCATCCTTTTTGATCCAAACATCCTCTTGAATATGTCCTTTATAGGAATATACCTAAGGACCTTCGCTGGAATCCCCTTTTTCCTCACCTCTGTGCTTATCCATTTCCTATATTGAAGCACTACATATTGGGAAGCTTTCCATCTTATCATATTGCTTCCGATAGAGGATACAGTCGGTCTTGCATGCATGAAGGACATCATAGCCAAAACCAAAAATCTTCAAGAATTTCTTCATCTCATATATGGACTTTGGAAGCACATTGTCTTCAGGTAGCATAGCACGAACTGTCATCAAAAGCTGATCAAAGTAGTTCTCTGGCATTTTTATGCGGTAAAGGGCCATGATTGCAGAAACCTTGATGTAGTTGGGACACATCAAGTAGAGTGGAGTATCCGCATCTCTCAACTTCTTCTTAATCTCAGAGTCTTCTACAGTTTCACAATCCTTAGACTCACCTCCACTGTAGTTTGATGGCTGTTGGATGCCTTCACCAGCAAAAAACGTCGTCCTAAACAACTCATAAGCCTCAGTTTCTGATGTTGGAACATGATCCGGCATATCATTCTTTATGTCCCCATGCTTACTCCAACATGAATTCCTCTTGTACTTCTGATCCATACCCTTAATTAATCACTAGATACTCCAATCACATATGTGTCTATCAGTTGATGGCAAACATTGCGGCAATCGATGCATGGATAGAACATCTCAGCTGGATGACCCAAACTCCTTGCTGATGTAGTCACAAAATTTCTTGCTCCTTCCACATACTCAAGGCTAGCCTTGTATGTTTAATTAAAATTACAATAGTCATATCTCAATATAATTCAGAATCACATTTGTAATTAAGCAATAGAATAACAACCAGATTCATACCTTGGAAGACAAACCCATGCCTTGTCCATATTACAACAATACGATCATAGCTCCGCCACCAATTATACATACATTTGTGATAATAGGTTTATCGATCAGACACTCAAATAACTATCACAATCAATCACATCAAACCACGGTATAAACAAAATAAAGAACAAAAAAGTAAGGAATAACAACATACACAATAACAACAATCTGCAGCAACAAGAAGCTTGAAGGCTTGAAGAATAGGAAACAATAATCTGCAAAAAGAAATTGACAAAATAAAACAGAATCATTACACCACAACTCAGTTAAAACTGAACGTAAATTGAATCAACTAAAACCGTATATACATGTTACTTCTTCTATGTGCGAAATTCAAATACAAAAACAATCAAATACATATCAATTAGATACATACAACAAGTCTAGGAAGAAATCGATTATATTGACCAAAACCTTAAAATCGAGATCCCAAATGAAAACTAAAATCACAATTTCAAATGCCTTTAACTGAAGTTTCACCGACCTTTTCCTACAAAAGAGCAAAATAATCGATAGATTAATACCCAACATGCAAATTAAAAACTTAAATCTATACAAATAACGAAAACTCAAACACAATTTCACCTTCAATGTCCAATTAAACTGTTGTACGATGAAGATGGCGACGAATAGAGCTATTTTCTTGTAGATCGGGACAGAGATCGACGATCGAGACTGAGAGTGAGAGGGATCAATACTAAGAGCGTGAGAGATCGAGACTGAGAGTCAAAGGGATCGAGACTGTGAGCGAAAGAGATCGAGACTGAGAGTGTGAGAGACCGAGATTAACAGTGAGAGAGATCGAGACTGCGAGTGAGAGGGATCGAGAGACTGAAAGCGAGAGAGATTGAGACTGAGAGGGAGAGAGATCGAGACTGAGAGCAAGAGAGATCGAGACTGAGAGCGAGAGCGACCGAGACAGAGCGTGAGAAATCGAGACAGAGCGTGAGAAATATGGAGACTGAGAACAGGAGAGATCGAGCTCATGTCGTGAGAGATCGAGACTGAGAGTAAGAGGAATCGAGAGAGAAAAAAGAGATAAAGGTGAGAGCAAAAGGGGATTTTTTGTGACCCTAATTTTTGTAGACCAAATATTTTTTTGGTTCATATATAATTTTTTTCTAAAATTAACTTGGTATAATTTTTTTTATTACTTGGGTGGACAATATTCGCGGTTAACCTACAATAACGTTTTACAATCCGTATGTGCTATTATAGAGTAATTGGAGAACCAAAAATTAAGCGCGACCACATTATTTTTTGCCGCCCATCATTTTATAGCGTACACCATTTCAGAAACGCTATGCAAAAGTCAGGCATAAATCAACGATAGCAGATACATATAAACCATTATCCTGAAGTGCTATTAATTCTCATTTTTCCTGTAGTAGAGGCATTAGCCGGAATAGGAGAACACATCAGAGATAAAGTAGCCCAAGCCTGGGGAATTCGCTCTTCTTTGTCCTCGTCCAAATCCTTTGTCACTTTTCCCTTACCATTTCCCTCCATGGTGCGGGAGGGTCTCCTTCTCCTGGAGGAAGTATGACGGTTGTCGCTGGACTCGCGAATCACTATGGTCTCAATCCCCATCGGGAGTCAGTGGAGAACTCTCACCCTCTTCGAGCTAGACATCTCACCAAGAGTATCGCGCCCTCTTCTGCGAGGAAGCTCATCGGCCGGCCAGAATGGTGAGCACGTGGAAGCCCGAAGGAGCCACAGGCTGATTGTTGGGCGAATAGCGGAGTGAATGTTGGCAAGATGGCAAAAGGAGCCTACAAAACCATAACCAACGTTCTCAGTCAGATCCGAAAAGAAAACGCTACAAGCACGAAGGCAGCATGCACTCAGCAGGAACACATACCTCGAGTAGCTATCCGGCCAGAGGACTAGCGAACTAGCATGTAGGTAGTGGGCACTTAGTAGAAATGATGCATTACGTTGCTCACGCAAGAGTCTAAGAAGACGTCGAACCAAATCAACGTCCACGCCCGGATTGATGCTACTTGTGGAAAAGCAAGACATGGATGATTAGTCGGTGAGAAAAAGTAAGTTCACGCAAGGAACGGTAGCTTACCCGGCTCATCCCAAACATTGTAATGGGAGAACTATAGAATAATAGCGACGTCGGGGGCCACTGAAGGATCACATGGCGAGAGCCTGACAACACCCTCCTTGAAATGTAAAAGGTGCCGATGGAGCTCACCGAGAAAGATTGGCCAGACAAATCATTCAAGACTTGTAAGGCGGTGAACACTTGATATGATCCTGGTTAGAGAGATCACAGCCCCTTGAATACACTTCGTGTGGTTGATTGAATGGTGGTGATGATTCGTAAGGATTGAAAGAAACTTTCAAAGGCTGCGAAATTCCCTTGAACTTTCAGGCTTGATTCTGCTTGGACATGACACACCAAAAGCAGTCACAAGTTGAGATCGTGATATTACACACACAAACTCATGATCAAACGAAATCAGAGAGAGATTTTGATAAGAAAAAGTTTGATAATTTTATTAGAACAAAAATCAGAGTACATATAGAAGAGAGAAGCCTTGGAAACAAGGTAAGACTTCTCGAAAATGAAAAAGAGTAATTAAGACATTAACTCTCAGTTTTGACCAACAAAGAAAAACTCTCTGTTTTTAATGTAACTAAAAAAAAACGTGATTTCTTCTTCTTTTATGGCATTGTTAACAATGGGGCAAATGTATAAGTGTGTGAACTTGCCTCATTAAAAACCTTGTCTAGAAAACCCAATGGGAAAAACCAGACCAAGGGAAAAAGAGTACAAGCCACACACCTCCCATTGTCAACCCTTAAACGGCTTGAATCACAACCAGAGTAGTTGGACAAGCATCGAGTTTAAGGTTGCCATCAAGCTGTTCTATAAGCATTCCCACAGCTTGCTTAAGACATTTAATCCTTGACCTTGTCATTGGACCAAGAGGAACATGTAATGGATCCTTTGCTTCATCTGGTACAAGCTGCTCCTTGTCTCCATGCTCCTTAGGTTCCATACTCTCCTCTGGTTCAAGCTGCTGGTCCATTATCACATCAGGTACAAGCTGCTCCACTAGTTCGAGCTCTTCTCCACGTTCCAAGTTCCTTATGCTATCCATGATTATATCAACACTTCCCAGGCATAAGGAGCCAACTGACTCGGGCATAACTTCGCCAGCATGCAAAAATTGACCAGGATCAAAGGGAGAGCTCCCGAAACCCATTGGTCCAATACACACTGTAGAGGGCTATGCATCCCGGAGGAGGAAAAGCCGTCGCTGCCCCCTCCTCGAAAGATAAACTCGACAAGCGATGGGGGTGAACATGTCTATTCTACTCCCAAAAAAATGCATGCGTCCACCTCGATGGATCATTCCCATGGGGATTACCGTCTAATATCACCTCCTCTGCGAAAGAAAGGTCGTATTCTGGCCCAAGCATAATAGGTGGCAAACAATATTTTCGAATCAGAGAGGCACCAGGGGAAGGTCGGAGTTATCGTGTGCACCTCCCCTCAATGAGGGAGTCGCTAATGTAACCATATTTTCACGATCATCGTGACGACGGCTCACGTCGTCTGGAAGAACCTCGTCCGAAGATAGCGAAAATATCGGAGAGACCATTGTCAACAAAGGAAGAAGGCGGAAATGGAATAACTTACCAAAAAGCAGAAACGAAGGATGTGCGAAGAAAAAAGCGGTTCCAGAAGCAGACCGAGAGAAAGAGAGGCGAAGAAAGGGAAGTTAAAAATCATAATAGTCTCCTGAATTCAAAGGTGTCCCAGCTGAATAATTGCTGGTAACCGTCGAAGGAATATAAAAATTGGAGGACCAAGAGTGCAAAAAGCATATTGGCGCGCAGCTTGAGAGCGGGACTGTCAACATGATATAATCATTCTCGTACGCACTAATCCAAGCGAAACCATCATGAAAGTTCTATCGTTCCTATATTTTCTCATAAATAATAAATACTCGTGCGTGATGCGAAACTCGTACCCAACCAACGAGCTCTAGTGGCATATCTAAAATCCCTCTACAGCAGGATAATACCGGAATCCCGACTCCTAGGGGTTCCGTGAGAATCGGGACAAACCGATTCTTTTTCAAAAAAATAAAATGTGGCTTCCCCCAGGAAACGCCTTCCACGAGTTACAAAACCAACCAAACTTCACCGCGTGAGCACGACCCCTCTCCGTCAGTTGGGGCCGGGGTAATGCCCTTGGAAAGTACCTTTTTGCCACAAGCTGGTACGGACATGCTGCACAAAAAGTAACGACCCCTCTTCGTATTAGCAACCTGCATCGCGGAGACCCCTATTTCCCTCTCCGGGGCCCTGCATACCACGAAGAGAGGTTATTCTCCACCCAGACTTGGGGAAATTCCTGAACTGGGTTGCCTTAGGAGTACTAATTCAGCCAAGATTTTTTGTTTCAGGGATCAGGATCCGGTACGATTCGAAATATCCATCCCACCTCCCCGCCCGGGAGGAGAAGCGGAGGGGGAATTGTTGGGGGAGAATTTCTCGTAAGCCCAATGGAAGCCCAATTGGTTGCCCCGAGGCGGCCTAGCCACGACTTCAGCTGGCATTTATTGCTCTAAAATTACCAACAGTGGACGCATTAAATGTGGCAGGATCAAATCCCCGTCCGGGAGGAGAAGCGGAGGAGGCAATTAATGGGGGAGAATTTCTCTTCGACTGGCATTTATTGCGCTGAACCGACCAACAGTGGATGCATTAAATGTGGCATGAACAAATCCCAGCGTAGGTGAACAAACATGCGCCGAACCGAGAAAGCATGGAGTCAGGAGATGGCTGTCAGAAATAATGATCGATCCTACAAAATAGGTAAGGTACAGACGGATCGGGTTAGCCCAGAGATAAACCACCACAGTATCTGACCCATGTATTTTCCTATAAATACCTCCGTCCAAACACACAAAAGCAGGAGGAGAGGTACGAAAAATACATCCGACCGGATACTACACTCACTGATACACTTCGATTTCTTAAGAGCTTATCTAACATCAGATTCATTCCGGTACCCTTACGTACTGATTGAGAACCATAACCATTCTCTCTCTTCCATCGTTCCGATAATTCTTTCTCCGTCTAGTCTTGTGTCTTGTTCTGACTAGAGCGTCGGAGAATAATCGGGAGGACAAACTTTTGCCGTCCTGATAAGTTCTTACAAGTTTTGTGGTTTCAGATCTCGATCATCCTTCCGGTGGACGAACATGCTTAGTAGATTCACGGAGCAAATAGTCAGCTAACGTCAGCTTATCCCAAACCTACCTGAACAATATCAAACAATCCATATTATATTATGTTTTACTTAATATATTATTATTTATAAATTAAAAAATTCTAAGTACCCAGTAAACCCAAACCGAAATCTTGATTGAATACTATAAGAATCTGCAATTATAAAATTGTTATAATAGTTTTTCTGCTTATCCATTTATTATACTAATAATTACTTCTTTTAGAAGAAAGGTTTTACCGATTTGTTTGTACTATATATAAGGAAGAGGAGTTGTAATTTGATGGAGTAATGAAATGAATAACTCATTTTTCTCTCTCCCTCACTCACGTTCTATTAATATATTAATATATATATATATATATATATATATATTAGATACACATATGTACCATACACATATGTACCATACACATATATACATATGTTATATTATTATTTATAACACACGATCGATTCTTTATCCGTTCTATACCGAAAAAAGTAAGATAGGCTCTATGTCCGTTCCATTCCGAAAATATGAGGTTTAATTTATTTTTAGTCGATCCAAATTTATGTGTTATTTACGGAGTATAAGGTTATGCCTCCTCCTTGAATTTTTGATAGGCTATGCCTCCAAATTATTATATGGAAAGACATATAATAGGCTATGTCTTTCAGATTGATCGTTATTTATGGTAGGCTCTGCCTCTTCGATCAAATTAAAGATTGTGTCTCCGTAATCTTATGGTAGGCTCTGCCTTCTTGATTATGTGGAAGACCGTGTCTATTGATTTATTATTTCTTTTAATTATTATTATTATTATTGAAAATTTTATGGAAGGCTCTCCCTCCTGAAATGATCGTTTTAAATTATGTTGTTATTATGCTCAATTATTTTAAATTATTTTATCATGTTTCTTGTGAAAAATTATGAGGCACATGTCAATATAATATTAGACAGTGCAAAAGCTCCAGAAGAGCGAAATGTTCTTGAAGAGCGAAATGCCTCTGAAGAGCATATGATAGTGACATGCTCCAGAAGAGCATATGATGGAGACATGCATGTATGTAGTTGTACATACAAAATAAAGATGGCAAAGTGTATAGTAACCTGAAGTTTACTAAATTGGTTAAAGTATATATGGTAGTAAAGCAGAAGTTTAATGCTTGATTAAAGAATTTTATAACCGGTTTTGTCATCCTAGTTCAATAATGATATTAAGGATCATTGTAAATATATGTGAAAAACAATAATTTTTTCACGTAACATGTCTTAAAAGAAATTAAGGCCATCATAAAGAGATTCATGGATGAATCACCATTTTTGGTTAAAAGAGCTCATTGGCTATAATGGTTGATTTCTTTAACCAATCCCCAAATCATACCCCGAGTATAGCCGATCTAAAAGTGAGAATCGATTTAAGATGAATAGGCCAGAAGATCCATTATATTAAGAGGGGGTATTAAGTGTCCCATATTGAAAGTTAAAAGGATCTAAGATAAAAAAAAAACACATGATCCAAGATGGATATGTTGTTGATCCTAAAATGGGATTCAGTTCGAGATGGATGGACCTATAGTGTCATCATCTCGAGGGAGAGAATTAAAGAATCTCATATCGACAAGTAAGTTGATAATTTTGGTGAGTTTACATCCCAAGTATAATAATCTTGTAATTTTGAATCCAAAGTTTATCACTTATTGTACGTTGAGAAAAAAATAGAACATAAATAAGATTATGTTCACATTCAAAATGAGCTTATTGAATCATATATAAAGCATATCCAAGAAATTACAAAGTTCAAGGGATTGCAAAGACCAATTATGGTGAAATATAATCTCAATGCTTTGGCATAGAACCTGCTGTTGTGCATGTAGTATTGATATATACATTAAAGTATATTGAGCCATCAATCAGAGATGTGCTTATTGCAAGATTTCCATATCATCATTTTGATGAAAAATTATCCATGGGAAAATTGTTGAATAGTTGGTATCCTTGAAAGTGTTAATGTGAACCTGAAGTTCAAAAATTTAAAGGATCACTATTCATAATATGATGCAAATCAAATGCAAAAAGCATTTATGAGAAAAGATAATCAGCTGACGGATGAGATTTTATGAAATAAATTATCATTATGGATCCTCATGATATGAATTTGAAAGTTCAAAGGATAATTCAAGAGAAAAAGAGAATCTCATATTCCAGCTGAAAAATGCTCCAATAAGAATAGATGTCTCTTAAGGACGATCTATTGAATCTATGGCACGAAAGAAAATCCTCGAAAAGAAAAGGGAGCAAATAATTTTTAAAAGGAGGATTAAACTTCTGAAGAGGAGTAAAGAGACCGTTTACATGGTTAATAATGAAATCAGGTACCTGAATGAAATCAATGAGAATGATAAAGAGATCGTGTTTAACCATGTCATTACGGGAAAAAGAGGGAACCAAAGATAAAATAAGTGTCGACAATATAAATGATATAGCGCGCGATGTGATTAATGAGGATCATGAATCTCTGCTTTGTGGATGAGCGTAGAGAGAAAAAATATTGGCCAAAAAGTGAAAAGAGGCAATCAAGTCTGTATTAAACTCGTTTGAAGAACGAGAAATTTTTGGACCAGCAGTCCAAACATCAAAAAGATTTGTCCAGAAAAGAGAATAGACAATATTACTTGAATTGCGCCTCATGGAAAAATCACTAAAGGATTTGATCCCTGAAGGATTACTGATATCATAATTATGTTCCCGGGAACTCTTAAAGCATGATGATGTGAGAATCATCGAAACTCTTGAAAATAAATTTCAAAAAAAGAATTTGGAATTAAAGACCTTGGAAGGACAACATTGTCCTCGGGTATTCCAAAATTGAACATCTAGTGAAAGAGATGTTATATAAAAATCCTGAGAGGATTTTACATAAAGCTCACTTTTAAGCACTTCTAAAAAATGATATTTGGTCCTGAAGTACCAAATTTCTGAAAGTTATGTGAGCAATTTATAGTGATATTCCTCACGTATAAAATATATGGAGGTATACGATGTGCTTTCGTACGATAAGAAAGAAAGCCAAGACAACATGAGAAGAGTATGAGTAACTCAAGATTTCACAATTTGAGATCCAGGACGGAGATATATGTCTGGTAGACAGTGCGACAACACACACAATACTTAAAGATAAAAAGTATTTCTCCGATCTTAAATTAAAATACTCTGCTAGAAGCATGAGTACTATATCTGGGAATGCAAATATTATTATGGGCTCTGGAAGAGTCAGATTTTCAATGCCGAGGGGAAAAAGTTTGCAATAAATGATGCATTATATTCCCCTAATCATACATAAACTTGTTGAGTTTCAAGGATATCCGGAGAAATTGATATCATATAGAATGTATGAATAAAGATGGCATTGAATATTTTTGCATTATTTCGGAGTGAAAACATACATTAGAAGAGTTACCAATGATGTCCTCCGGATTATATTGCACAAAAAATATGACTGAGTCATATGTTACGGTAAACCAGAAGTTTACTAGTACATTTAAAGTCTGGCATGAAAGGTTAGGACATCTAGGATCAGTCATGATGAGAAAAATTGTGCAAAATTCGAATGGCCATCAATTGAAAAAACAGAAGATTTTTCAATCGGGAGAGTTTTCATGTAAGGCATGTTCTCAAGGAAAACTCATAGTGAGGCCATCTCCAGCCAAAGTTGGGAATGAATCCCATGTATTCATAGAGAGAATACATGGTGATATATGTGGACCGATTCATCCACTGTGCGGGCCGTTTAAGTATTTTATAGTGTTAATTTATGCATCTAGTAGATGGTTACATGTGTGTCTGTTGACAACACGAAATACGGCTTTCACAAGATTCATTGCCCAAATAATCAGGTTGAAAGCACAATTTCCTGATTATGCCATAAAGAAAGACATGCTTGATAATGTTGGTGAATTCACTTCACAAGCCTTTAATGACTATTGTATGTCAATGGGGTTGAGCACTCGGTTCCCAATGTTCATACAAAATGGCATGGCTGAGAGATTGATTAAACTGTTGTAATTGATTACATGACCGTTAATATTGAGAACAAAGCTCCCAATTTCTGTATGGGGACATGCTATATTGCATGCAGCAACATTGGTTCAGATAAGACCAAGTGCATATCATATATATTCTCCATTACAATTAACATCTGGCCAAGAGCCAAATATATCTCATCTCCGTATTTTTCGGTGTGCGGTCTATGTTCCGATAGCGCCACCGGAGAGAACAAAAATGGGGGCACAAAGAAGATTGGGAATATATATCGGGTATACGTCAATAAGTATAATTCGGT
This sequence comes from Pseudoturritis turrita, assembly GCA_900406555.1. Classification (NCBI taxonomy): domain Eukaryota; kingdom Viridiplantae; phylum Streptophyta; class Magnoliopsida; order Brassicales; family Brassicaceae; genus Pseudoturritis; species Pseudoturritis turrita. The sequence continues at coordinate 535,969 of OVBL01000705.1, forward strand.
ATCTTGAACCGGTAACTGGGGATATGTTTACGGTATATTTTGCCGATTGTCATTTTGATGAAAGTTAATTTCCCGCGTTAGGGGGAGGAACTAAACAAATAGCAAAAGATGTTTCTTGGTGTACACCATCATTGGTATATATTGATCTCCTATAAAATAACGCGAGGTGGAAGTTCGGAAAATTGTACACTTGCAGAATATGGCAAACCAGCTACCTGATACGTTCACATATACGAAAAGAGTGACAAAGTCATATATCCCCACTACTAATGCTCCATCAAGGATTAATGTTCCTGAAGAACATACTGATGGGAGTAGAAGAAATGAACCGAGGGTTCAATTGAAGCGCGGGAGACCAATGTGCTCTAAAGATAAAAATCCTCGAAAGAAAAAGAGATTGGGAGAAAAGGTTCCAAAAGAACCGCATAAAGAAAAATCTCCTGAAGACATTTGTAAAAGGGTTATAGAAGAACCATATAAAGATATATGTCCAGAAGACATATATGAAAAGATTCCAGAAGAACCAGATAAAGAGATTCGTCCAGAAGACGAACATGATACAGAAAATGAGATTTCCATTAGCTTCGCCCAAAGTGGAACAAATGGAATCTTTTCTTTTTTTGTATCCCATGAGATCGATCATGAAAATGATGATCCAGAACCAAGGTCAGTGTCAGAATGCCAGAAAAGGTCTGACTTGGACAAATGGTAAATGGCCATAAGAAATAAAATGTTCTCCCTCAATAAAAGAAATGATTTTCTATGTGAACATAATGGACCAGAAGTCCAATGACCAGAGAGATTATATGACGATCATACGAGTCTATTCACATATGTTCTGCTCATAGAATCTCTCAAAAAGAGAGTATATATGACCGGAATGCATCTCGTGAAGATGATGCTTCCAGGGAGAGAAATATGATGATGAGCGTGGCTGTACTATTTTCCTTTTATCATGGTTTTTGTCCCAAATGGGTTTTTCCATGACGAGGTTTTAACGAGACAGCAAAGAACACGCAAAAGATAGACATCTAAAGGGAAATGTTATAATCCCAATTATAAAGGTTTATCACTCTTCCAAAAGCTTTGTCATACATTGATGAAATCGAGACAAGCGAAGAGAATGATCAAGATGAGATCTACAGAATCTATGAAGAGTACAAGATTCATCTTTTGTAGGGGGAGATTGCACTCTTTTTCTCTTGCATAGTTTTTGTCCCAAATGGGTTTTTCCATGACGAAATTTTTAACAAGACAGTACATAACACATCATTAGAAAATGGATAATAAAGAGCAATGTTATAATAATTTTTGTGCTTATCCATTTATTATAATAATAATTACTTCCTTTAGAAGAAAGGTTTTACCGACTTATTTGTACTATATATAAGGAAGAGGTGTTGTAATTTGATGGAGTAATGAAATGAATAACTCATTCTTCTCTCTCCCTCACTCACGTTCTATTAATATATTAATATATATATTAGATACACACATGTACCATACACATATATATACATATTTTATATTATTATTTATAACAAAAATGACATTATTTTAATTTATCTGAATTTTTATGTCAAATTCTTTTGATATTTTAGAAAATAAATAATTTTTAATCTCACTCATGGTGTGGGTCAATAACTAGTTAAGTAATAATAATCACCAAGTGAATCAAAACAAGAAACATATATTAGCAGTAAGCTAAGACATCTCCTAGAAGCTGGATTCAGTCTTGGCATTAGACTAAAACTGAGTGAGTTGTTGGATTTTGCGAGCCTGGAAAAATTTGCAGCGCCCTTTTCCACTCGATTCGATTTCTTCACTCCAAGTCTCGCATGTTGTGAACCCAAATCTGCTTAGTTTCGCTTGTCTCTTACTGCTATTTCCATTACCACTCTCTTCAGTTTCATCTGATTCCCTGCCCAAGTTCACAAAACATCAAATTCAACAGGAGACTTTTGCCATAGATTGAGATAAATGAAGGATTCAAACTCAAGGGAGGCTTGATCATAAGCTGGTTTTATCGATAATAGAGCATAGTAGCGACAAAAAAAAACTAACCAAGCAACTTCAACCTCGCCCTTCAAATGAGCAGTGCAAGTTCCCCAACTGAAGCGGACCAGTGATGGGAATCCAAACACAGAATGTTTGTGCTGCTCTAGCCATGCCTTTGTCTCAGGATCTAAATTGCATTACAAACATATTAGTGTGTAACAGTTGCAAAAAACATAAAACAATCTGAGGAAAAAATAGTACCTCCAGGATATCCAGAACCAAAGTTTCTGTTTACATTTTCTCCGGTTTCCTCTACCAACCATTCTCTCAACGCTCTGTCTCTTGTCACCTGAGCAGGTAACATATTTAGTGACTTTTAGCTACTGAAACGCTTCGAGATAGATAGTGAGAATCGGTAGCATATTACCTTAGCCACGATACTTGCCCCACTAACAACAGGAAACAGACTGTCAGCTTTCTTTGAAACGACAAACTTGATGGAAGTAAACCTCTCAGACAATTTTATTCTGTACTTCTCAGGATCTCCCACGGTATCCAGATAAACCTGCAAAGGAAATTAAGGTCCCTAGAGCTTGTAGATATACATATATATCTATTTGGATAATAATCTTATCTCTCAAAAGATGATGCATCTGTTTCCAACAAAAGCTAATCACCTCTGTCAGAAGAACTCCAATGTCTAGTACCCTTTTGATGAGGCCCATTGCAGAGTTATGTGAAATCTCATTTAAATTAGTCTTGTTTCTGTAGAAAACAAACCAAAGCTATGATATAAGAACCATTTGAGCCTTTCAATATGTCAGCTTTAAAAACAGTAAACTCTTATTAACTTTGCAAGCATCTTGGCTGAGAGTTCCCTGGGACCAATGACATCGACAGCCCATCCAAGTGACTTGTCAAGCTTTAAACTTTCATATAATTCTTCTCTTTTCTCCTCTTTGAGAGTCTTTGAATCTGCAGGCATACCGGCAAACGGCTTAAATGGAAACAAAAAGAGGCAAGAGACTAAAAATGTGGTCAAAAGTGTCAAGCTTCACTTAAACCCTCCCAAATTGGAACGCCACAGTACCATCCTTACACTAACAACTGAAGGTTAAATGATATACAAACACAAATGTGTATAACACATCTCCCTCTAAATGTAAGGTAAGAAATTCGTCAAAGGGTTTTGGCTATAAGACTACTATTGTTCCATGCGTACAAGAAGAATCTATTCAATGCAAGTCGTCACACCAGTCTCATTAGCTGACCACTAAAAAAAAAAAAACGAAATTTCCTGCTAATTTTTGGTACCCCAAAACACATCTCAATTCTTTAAGATAAAGGAATGTAATGTGGGTTGACCTGCAAAATGGAGAGAAGCGAGCGAAGACTGGTAGGAAATGGGGCAGTACAAAGATCCATATACCATGGGTCCTGTTTGTCAACAAAAACTGAATCATATTTTCTTCTCACTCACCAAATAAGAAACAAGAAGAAGAAGAAGACGAAAACCTAGAACAGGACCCCTTCCGGCTTCGTCGATTCCCATGATGCAAGGTTGAGATGCCCATTCAGGCGTCAAACATTCCGATCCCATTCCTTTCAAGAAAAACATGTAATGGGTTTTAGGGTTTTGCCTCATTCCCGCCTAATTTGGTCACATTGAGTTCTGGGTAGATCTTAAACTAAAGCATTGGATTTCTATTAAACAAGAAAGACGACTTCCAAACAAATCGAAACAACTGAGGAAATAGCGAATCATCTGAGCAAGTTTGGGTTACGGGACAAGCAAAATCAAGCTCCACAAAGTGAAAAAGGTAGAAGGAAACGAGAACTCACCAGAAATTTAGAGAGTTAAGCAAATCGGAGAAGGCGCCTGATATTCCCGGCGAGCGATATCGACGGGGAAGCTTCACGATTTATAACTCTTCTCTAATTACACTGCTTGCCGTTTTTAACGATGGGTAAAAACTAAAAACTAAAAAGTGTCTGCCTCACTGAAACTTAAAAAACTTCCCCCACCATTTTTTTTTTAAATAATTACTAAAAAAATTTTAGAAAATACCATAATTACTAAAATAATTTTGTGGGAAATGGATTTACTAAAACTATCTTGAAAAGTTTGCAAAAATCTTAATTACCTTCATAAAAAAATTTAATTACAAGTATGCCATTTTGGAAAGAAAAAAAAAATTACATAGATTAGGTTTTTTAGATTCACGATTTATCTTTCACTTTTTACCAAAAGAAAAGTTCATCTTCCCCGGCAAAATCGGCGACGATAATGGAGAAAGTGGCGATTCCGATGGCAAAAGGGGTAAGAGATTCACCGCCGTTGAGTTTCTTCCACATGTTTCAGGTTTAGTAGTACCTTGTTACGGATTTCGGGTCTTTGAGGAGACTAACTTTGAGTTTCTTCCACATGTTTTGTAGTTTCGTACGGCGAGCGAAAGTTCCGACGACTGTTAGGGCTTCGATTTGGTGTGTTCTGCAACAGGTATGTTAGGATTTCTATAGATTTGTTTATCTTTTCGGTTTGTAGAATCATTCTGAAAATCTCGAAACCCTAATTTCTTATTTACTTCGCAGATTTGTAGTAGAAATCGAGTTTTTCTCTACTAGTAAGCAAATTCCGACAACGATATTGACGATTCCGGTGAGCGGAAATGATTATGTATTTCTAGGGATTTAGAATATGGTAGTATATTTAATTACAATTGTGGTAGATTTGTTATTTGAATTGTTTGAAATGAAAAGATTGATGGCATATTTAATAAGTTATTGTGTGACAAAATTGGGGATATTGATTTTAAAATGATGGTAGATATATTTTGCAAATGAAGATTGATGTAGTGTTTGATTTAATGATTTCGTAGCAAATTTACGATTCAGTCATGGTAGATTTAATATTAGAAAAGATGTTATATTGTATTTTTGATGGTAGATTTGATTATATAATTGAAGGTATTCATGTTGGTAATTTGCAGATTTATGTGATGGTAGATTTATTTGAGTTTGATGGTAAATTTATGAACGTTTGATGGTAGATTTATTTTGATAGTTTTAGTAACATGTGTTACCGTTTGTATAGGTATGGCGTCTAGTATTGTGCCGAAGGAATATCTTGGGAGAATGTTTCCGCCAGGAAAATCACCATTGCAGAAAAGAAGTTTGCATCACAATTGCAAGTTGGGTGACCTTGGAGAGATGATGGAGGAGATCTGTGACATTAAGGATGAAATAGAGGAAGTCAAGAATCTATATCGGTACATTACAACTGGGGATAATGGCGAAAATGTTGACCCTCGCATGATGTGGAATAATGTATTGTTTTCTCGGGACGAGATGTTCCCCTTGAAGGAGTTGGTGCGGAGCTGTGATGACGATTTGAAGAAGCTTAAATAGATGGTTCTGACGCTTGAAAAGTCTGATAATGATTTCAATAAGATTAAGGAGATGGTTCTTAAAGTACAGAGCATGGTGATGAAGCTAATGATTGGAGTGGTTGTTGGTTTTGTTTCGGTTGTCGTCTTCTTCCTTATTTACTTGTTTAAGTAGATAAACTAGAGGTTCAAACTTTCTTATGTACTGTCATGTTCTTGTACTCATACATATTTCAATATTTTCTGAGACCAACTAAGTCATCGTATTTCTATTTTTTCTATATTCTCTGGTTTGTATAACATGGTCAACCTTGTTTTCATGTTAGTACAACTAATATCAATTACATAAAACAGATAGCGAAATTTAGCGTAATTGTATGGGTCTCATATAATGCTTGAAACTAGTGAAACTTAAGAAAATTTATATTTTTGACAACCAAGTGTACCATCAAACACAATAAATTTACCATGATTACATACACAACTCACCGTTTATAACTCTAAATACCCTATGAAAATACAAGTCCACCATCATGGTCAGTCAACGAACAAGTCTACCATTATTGTATGTAAAAATGCAAGTCTACCATCATGGCCTGTCAATGAAGAAGACCCATCAATTTTTTTTTTTGAAACTCCATCTACCACATACCAGAATGATTTTTTCCATTGCAAATCAACCTCCTATTGTGCTGAAACCGCCGGTGAAGCCGTACTGTAGATTCGCAAGAAATACAAAGTATATATCATGCACTTATTTACTAGTTACTAATGTCGAGAAATACAGGTAGAGATGGGACCTTGTAAGTACATGGTGGAGGTTGGCGTTAACGAAGCAAAAAAGCTATGGTGGCAACCCTAGTTCTTCACGATGGTTGCAGATTTTTCAAGTAAATCTTTGTTTTTTCAAAGGGCAAAATTGTCATTTCTCCTTCTGCATAAACAATTCTACCACCTACCACCACAACTACCATAACTCTCTCCCAGATTACAATGCTACCATCATGGCCTGTCAACGAACAAGTCTACCACTATTGTATGCAAGAATACCAAGTCTTCCATCATGTTTTTTAAAGAAACAAATCTATCATCATTGTATGTAGCCAAACAAGTCTACCATACGTCCATAAATGAAACAAGTCTACCATTCTCGACCTACGACCATCGTATCCAATGAGTCTACCAACTGAAGGTTGTTTTAGTAAACTGAAAAGATTGAACAACTCTACCGAACCAAGTAATAAGTCTACCACCTTTTTTAAATCTGCCATCAATATAAATAAGTCTACGATCCAAAACACGCATAAGTCTACCAACTTTGAATTTAACTCTACCACAAATCTTTACTCTTTTCCATCAAACAAAATAAATTTACCACTCAATTATAAATCTACGAGTTAAATCTACCATTCGACTACTAAGTCTCTCACTCAAAAACAAATCTACCACCATTGGCGTTAACTCTACCACTCATTTTATAAGTCTACCACTCACGAACATCTCTACCACAAAAGAAAAATAAGTTTATGAAATAAGTCTACCATTTAAATATTGAGTCAACCGTTCATGGACTATGTCTACACACTTGAATTAAGTCTACCAAACCCTTTATAAATCTACCACTCATTAAATAAATCTACCATCAAGAGTACGGTAGACTTTTCATGTTTTGGCGGGAACAATTTTCCCTGACTTTGCCTACGTGGCCAGCCTTAGTAATGGCGGTTTCGTAAATACATTTTTGTCTTCAAAGGAAATAAGAGTAAAATGGATAGTGGAGGTTTTTTGAGTAATTATGAAAAATTGGCATCACTTTTGTCCAAAACAAACTACGATGTTTCTTTTTTATTTTATTTTAAGAAGAATAAGTTAATTTTAGTATTTAATAACTCGATTTGATCATTTATAAAAATTAAATATGCATGATTGTTAGTCTTTAAACTTATATGCATGTAGAAAATTAATATGCGTAATATAATATTTTTAAAATTTTAAGTGTTGCTTTGAAAATTAGGGGTTTTCTAGTTTTATAACTTTTGTATTTATTTTGAAATAAAATGCAGACGATGGATAACAATATGTAAAATTTCGTAATTAGTGAAAGAATATTTTGACATATTGGAAAAATTAGATATGGTAAGAAATAGAGAGGACACATAACCGCAATACTTCCACCAAAAAATACGAAACCAAACAAAATGATTATTTCTTCTTCCTAGATGATTCACTCGCGCTATGGGCATACATGAAGAATTTGTAAACTCCGCTAATGATAGTAATTAATTATATACGTTTTGTTATCATTCATTAATATTTTATTTTTTTGGTTTTGATATTTATATAAACTTTGTTAATTGTATTAACGTTCTATGTTTATTTTGTTTGTTTTTCTCGATATTTGTTTATTTTTCTTCTTCTTCCGGGTTTTCTCCTTCTTCCTATTTTCATTCTTCTTTTCATCGTCTTCGTCTTCGTCTTCCTTGTCTTATCCGACTTCTTCTTTGTCTTCTTCTTCGTATTCGTGCTCCTCTTCGGTTTCTTCTTTGTTATTCTTCGTTATTCTTTCTTCTTGCTCTTCTACTTGTTCTTCTAGAATTGTTACGTGCGGTCAAAATCGTTAGTTTTTTTTCCTTTGTTGTTTCTTTATTCTTCTCTGACTTATTCTTCATTTTCTTTTTTTGGGTTGTTGTCTTCGTCTTCGCCTTCTCTTCCTTTTTCTTCCAATTTTTATTCTCCTCTTATTTTCCCTATTCGTCTTCTCCTTCCAATTTTTCTTCGTCTTTTTCTTCCGGTTTTCCTTCTTCTTTCGGTTTTTCTTCTTCCTTTTCTTTCGTTCTTCTTATTCATCGTCTATATCTTCTTTGTCTTATCCTACATTTTCTTTTCTTTTTCTTCTGGTTTTTCTTTGTCTTTGTCTTCGTTCTCTTCCTCGTCTTCGTGCTCCTTTTCAGTTTTTTCACCATTCTTATTCTTCTTGTTCTTCTTCATATTCTTATATTTCTTCTAAGGTTGTTACTTGCAGCCGAAGTTGCAATATTTTTTCTTTCTTTTGGGTTTCTTCGTTCTTCTCCGACTTCTTCTTTGTCTTCTTTATTCAGTTTTGTCTTCGTCTTTGCCTTATCTTCCTTCTTCTTCCAATTTTTAGTATTCCTCTTTTTTTCTTTTTTTCTTCACCGTCTTCGTCTTCTCAACTTCTTCTTCTCCTTCCGGTTTTTCTTTGTCTTCTTCTTCCGATTTTTCTTCGTCTTCCTCTTACTGTTTTTCTTCTTCCTCTTCTTTTTCTTCTTCTTCTTCTTTGTCTTTATCTTATTTGTCTTACATGACTTCTTCTTTTTTCTTCTTCTTATGGGTTTTCTTTATTTTTGTCTTCGTATTCTCCTTCTTTTTCAACGTCTTCTTCTTCATCTTCCAGTTTTTCTTCTTCCTCGTCTTCTCTTACTTCTTCATCATTTTCGTCGTCTTCTTCTTCTTCTTCTTCTACATCTTCTTCTTTTTGTTCTCCAACTTATTCTTCTTCTTTGCTCGAGGTATAGTTTTAATCTGAGAAATAATGATCTAATATTTATTAGAGTTTAAAAAGAGGTAAAATGATTTAGGAATCTATCATTGTAATTGAAAGGTGTTTAGTGATTTTTTTTACTTTGAAAGTGTTAGAAAGTGTAGCCGTTATCCGTTCAAGCACATACATAGTTTCCACCCAATGTTCCAATCATCCCACATATGATTGTAAACCCTCCAAAAATCATGTATGAGTTTTTCATTTGGTAGATACCAAACCGGCTTAGTAGTCTCTGATAACAAAGTTGTAGATCATGTTACCAAAAACATTAATATATAGTCTTTTCTGGTTACTACTTTCACACAGAAAAAATATTTAAGTATTTTCCGAATAAGACTACCAGTATCCGAGTCTTTGGATTTGTAAAAAAAAAAAATTAGTATATATATTTGTCTTTTGCATAGACCAGAACAATGAATAAATGATCAAAACTCACTTGCAAATTTTAGTTTTAATTTGTGAAACTTCAGCATTTGTAAGAGCTACCGTTTCAATAGATGTCGATGGTTTATTTTAATCTTTGGAAGCAACCTATAAGCAAATAGAGTAATGTGTTTTCTATTAATTCAAGTTTTGGCCGAGACATGGCCACTTCAAATATATACATGATTGAAGGATATTAGGGCATTGGCCGATTATGTTCCCTTAAATTTCCGATTTTTAACCAAAGTATAGGAAAAAAACATAATTACAAAAGAAAATTAGTATTGACGATTTTAGTTGGATAAATATCTTAGAAAAATTTTAATTTAGAAAGGAAACTAAGAATATATTTTTCAATATCTTTGAACTAAAGAATTTAGAAAGGGGATTAAATATCTTCGTTGAAACAATTTCATGAAGGATTAGTCAATTCAAAATATTTATGTTTCTTAACATTCATTGATTTAGATTTACTAACTTTCTCAAATTTTTCAAACATAGACATAACCATTATTATTTTAATAAGTTGAACAAAAATGAAATTATTATTAGGTGGTCAAAAATAACTAAGTTTGAGAAACAACTTAAAAATCCAAACAATAGGAATTTAAATCAAGAGACATAATATAACTTTACAATCAAGAAATATAGCACTTGGAAACCAAAAACCATAGATGCACTTAAAAACTAAATCACTACTTCGATCGATTCACATGAATGAATCACTAAGTATCCTTCTCCTTCTTGACTTTAGTTGAAGAGCTCTTAATTAGTTAATGAGTTGTGTTCTTGACTTTGATCCTTGCGTTTTGAAGATGGAGTCATTTGATTTAAAAATGGATGCTTTAAGAGGGTTTCCACTTTTAGTTATAGAATGTTGACCATGCCATTAATTTAGTACAATAGAAACGATGAACAACATCTACCAACACAAAAAACAAATATATATAATATATTCAAAAAAATCTAGCTACTGGATATAAGACATAATCAATTGAGTTACCTCTATTTATATCATGTAATACACCGTGTAACATGAAAATTGTTAAGCAAATAAACTGATAAAATTTTGTGGCTAATATTAAAACATACATCGACTAAATATGAAAACCTCTAATCTCCTTATCGCTTCACTATCCGTCGTTTTGTCTATGTGTCATTCGCTTTCGATGTGCATTCATTCCTTTTTGGTGTGTTAGTTTCGTCTTTGCTGCAGCCATCAGATTTGGTTCTTCTAGATATGTAGGGATTCAAAACCAAAACATGATCTAATGTAATATAAAACAAAATAAAATGTAAACGATCTAATTTGTTTGGAACATGTTTGAAATATGTTTGCAAAATGTTGGAGCGTTTTTTGTTTGAAAATTTTCAATGGAATATGTCATGTATTTATAGAGATTAATATATCTAAGATGTAGTTAGGTCAAGCCAACAATTTATTTTTCTCAAGAGCGAATCAAATTAAAATAACTCAGCAATTTTTACTTAAACGACTTCTCGAATAACATATAGAAAATAATAATATTCTTAGATTTATGATGATAAAAAAACAATTGTAGAAGATATATATAGTTGCCTAGAAATGAGGATAAAAAGATTACAATTTTTTTTGTTTTGATTCGTGAGCGTACAAAGATTGTATTTGGGTCATCCATTATTCTCACAAATGTAGGAGGTATCGATTTTTTAAAAATGATTTTGCATGTTATTTTAAAAATTATTAAAAGCAAGAACAATTTAATGTATTTGGTATTAATTCAACACATTAAAGATAAAAGTAAAAAAATTAATTTTTTTTTAAAAAAACTTGTTTTTAATAGAATTAAAATTAAAACATAGTTATACAATTTAAGATACGTAAATATTTTTAATTTAAGATATTAATATAATATAAAAGATGTTATTTTTTCCTATAAAATTTAGTATACCATAAGTCGTTACAATAAAATAAAATTAGAAACTCAGAGTAAATGATTTTTATTTTAAATTATTTTCCAAAATTGGTAATACGTAAATGTTTTTTTATTTTTAAAAATATTATTGTTTTTAATTTTTTTTAAAACTTTTATTGTTGAGATTGATTAGAGATTGATGCCATGTCATCCTTTTCTCAAAGATATGTCATCATTTATGCTTGTCATGTCATAGTTTTTTTGTATGTAAGCCAAAAAAATTAAAACAACTAAGGATTTTCAATAATCGAAATTTGCAAATAATAGTAAGAGGATTTCCGCAGAGAATTAAACTCACCAATAGGTACTTACACCTAGGGGTGGTCAATTCGGTCAACCCAACTCGACCCAATCAAATCCAACACAAAAAACCCGGATTAGTTTGGATATGGATTTATACAAAAATTCATTTTAGTCTAATAATAAATATTAATTTAGGTTTGAGTTATTTGGATTGGTCTTTAGATAACTAAAAGACCCAAATAAAACCCAAACAATTTTACATAAATTATATGGTAAATAACGTCTTAAAATTGTCTGAATCAAAATTAGTAATTTATTATTAATTTATGAATTATTTTATTTACAAAATTTCAGTAAATAATTTATTTTAGATGGTATTGTCATTTTTCTATAAAAATTCAATAATTGAATTCAATCTAAAATATAAAACCTAAACAATCCAAATAAAATTAGATTTAAGTTTACTTTTGTCAAATTATTTATGATCCAAACAACTTAAACCGATCTAAAACCTAAAAAACTTGATCCAAATTTTATTTGGATTGAATTCAATAAAATATTTCTTAATCCAAATAACCTAAACCCAACTCAAAACTTAAGAAATCCAACCCAAAACCTAGTTTTGCCACCCTTATTGACCCATCCGATGAAGCACGATAAAACCATAAAGACAATCTAAACTGACTTCTAGAAGAGGTAATAAATATTGCTAAAAAATGGTAGAAGAAGCCTTGTATAAAAATAACACAATTTAGAGTCAACATAACTAAATTTGGAGAAGCTCACGAATCTCATTTCTCGGCATGAAACTGATTCGAAATATATCCATAGAAAACGTATATTTGGAGATTTCTTCTTTAAAATCTAGTACAGTGATGTGGACATCTTATCAAAAGAAGCTCATGGAGAGGAAATAAACAAACATAAATCAAACCTGACCAGACTGAAGAGTAACCGAGTAAAAATGAAGTTTGATCGAAAAGATTTGGAAGATGATCAAAGGAAAAAACAAATTATTTGAGGAAAACTACTTTCGGCTCGAGCCAAACTGTCTCAGAATCGAGGACTCTCGACCAGTACCTTACACACGTTCATTCTAGTTAACATATAGCAAGGCCCATTTTTTGATGTCCACAGCCCACATGTCCTGACCCAGTAACAACCCAATCCATCAACTTGGATCTTTCATAGATTCAAACCATGACCTAGCCCAACTAGACAGGGATCCACCCCATGTCCCCAAATCATCCCAATAGCTCCTTTTGGGACCATTTTAGTGGAACCATTTTAAAGACTTAACCATGTGCCTATTCCTTACCTTTTCTGGAGCCTATGGAAGATATCAAATCATTAAAACCTCCTAATTTAGCCAGAGACTTTGTGCAAATCATAATATATCGCCAAAACACTATTTTCTTATTTGGAGTCGAATGCACTTAGGCAGCTCCATTGAGAATATTCATTCCGTCCAAACTGTTGTTCTCATGGAACCAAAGCCTCCTGACTACTCAGAAGGTTCAAGATACCCGCCAACATTCAAGAATATGAAGGAGAGCCTCAAGTTGCCTTATCTAGACCTTGCATTTAAGCTTAACAGCTAGAAGATTGCATCAACCACTCTATCATGTTTTCTGAAGTTATTTTGAATTATTTCCTTTTGTTTTTAGTAATTTCATATTGTTGGAGACTTGAACTTTCGAGCCTATATAAGTTCATCACTTTGTATCATTTTATTCAGCCTGTTTTTTTTAATCTAAGTATTATTCAACAAGTATTTCTTTTGCAAGCTTTGTTCTATATTTTTTTGATATATTGAGTGTGTCTCCTCGTTCAAAAGAAGCACTGAGCTTATCACAAGGTTGTCCAACACCTTGAATGGCGCTCTTTGATCTACATCAACCTTCATCCTATCCTTTTAGTCTTAAGGGGGGAGCCCATCGGCCAATCTTGAGATTAAGCCACGTTTGCGGTTCATATACATCCTCTAGCCATCCGAGGTGTATATCATTTGGTATCAGAGTTCAATCTTCTGCGAAATTAACCAAGTTGTGTTATTCTATCTATTTTCTTTTTGTTTTAGTTATTCTTCATTCTATTTTTTTTTTTTCTTAGAAACGAAATCCATAAAAAAAAATCCTTATTCTTTGCTTTCTTCTTTTGATTTTGTTATAAAACCAAAAACAAAAAACAAAAAAATTCATTACTAATCGATTTCTCGTAGGTTTGCATCTTATTTAATTCTGTTTCAAAACATTAAAATCTAAAAACCCATAAAAGATTCATCTAGTACTAGATCCATTAGGTTTTGCTTGTTTCATTGCATTTTAAATCTAAAACCAAAAGAATTTTGCTCTGTTTCATTTTGCATCTAGTTTCATTTTGATTCGTTTGTTTCATTCATCCATAAAGAAAACAAATTAGAAAGTTTGCTTCTTGTTTATGCTCAATTTAATTTTATTGTTTCACGTAGATCCAATATATTTGCACCTTGTCCTCAGTTATCTTATTGTTAAGGGACTGATTACTTTGTTTTGTTGTCTTTTTTGCAAGGGACGTCTAGAACGTGTTAGGCAAACAATGGCAGATGAACAAGCACGGATCCCTGTTAATACCTTATTTGATTAAAATATTTTAAATATTTTATTAATTAAGATATTTTAAATATTTATCTTATTTGGTTATTTGGTTCAACTAAGTAACTAAAATAAACCTTTAAATTGGAATGCCCGTTAAATCAGATTTCTTATTCTTAAGACTCAAATCCTTTTTTTTAATATATTAAAGATGTTGGCTGACAACAACAAAAAAATCCTAGTTTTTAATACATTTGAGTTGGAAAATAAAAACAATTTAGGTTTGATTTGCCTCATTCAACCTGATGCACCACCATTCATAATACGCCATCTCATCAAAAGTACACGTGTATGATTATCATTTGCTATGTGAACGTAAGACTGCGTGTCAACATAAGCTCAAAAGTTAATGAAGTTAGTAAGTAGGAGACGAGACGACCCGAGGATCGAAATCGGCAATTTAACAGATTTGGCCGCCTTCTACTGTCTCCGGCGAGATCTCAATTTGATCTTTCACGGTGGCGACTACGTCAGGGCAACAACAAGTTCTCTCGAGAAGGAAGCCATCATCATTGTCTTCTTCATCTTCTCCTTCCTCAGCTTCGGCTGTGCGAGTTTCTGCGGCGAGGAACCCGATCCCGGAATATCCCTTTTGGCAGCAGAACTGGTTTATCGGTCTGCTATTCGTGATGGCTTTGGGATTCTTCTCTCTCGCTCTCTTCCTTTACCTTAGCCTCGATCCCGATTCCGGCTACACGCCTGCCTCTGCCGCCGCCTCTGGTAAAGAAGGTGTCGAGGTGTGTTCATCGCATTGCTTTTCTAAATCGCTAATTCGTTTGGATTGCGATAAACGTGATTTTTTGCAGTAAATACCGAAATCACGCTTCAGATGCATGATTGTGTGAACGATTTTCTTCTTGCATTGGTTCTGCTTTGATTTCGAATTGGGTTTGATCATCCTCAAGAGAATATATAACTCAATGTTCTCGTACTTATGTGACAGATTACTTATGGAAGTGCGATAAAGCTGATGCACGAGAAAACTAAATTTCGACTGCATTCTCACGATGTACCGTACGGATCCGGCAGTGGTCAGCAGTCAGTCACTGGTTTTCCAGGCGTCGTTGATTCCAACAGCTACTGGGTACCTTCTCCTCTTGCTTTAATTGTTGAGCTCATTTACAGAAGATCCAAGAGGATCATGTTTTAATCAGATTGGAGCAACTAAAAGTAAAAAGTCTTTGGATGTTAGAACAAAACATCAACCAGCATTTGTTAGCTATGGTAGAAGGATTACATTGTCAAAATATTGAAGTCACTTGTTCATCTAGTAAATCATTTAAACATCTAGAAAGATTAGGCTATGGATGTTGTTTTACATCAATGATATTTCGGAAGCAGAGAAATTGTTGCACATTCTGTTCATCTTGCAACCCATCTGTTGATTTGAAGCTTTGGTAGTGTTTCATATTTTATCAAGTGTTTTAATGAGTTATGGTGGAGTAACTGATGAGGCACATTGTCTTGTAACGGATTTTTCATTGGACAGATTGTCAAACCTGTGCCTGGGACAACAGCCAAGCAAGGTGATGCCGTCAAGAGTGGAGCTACCATTAGATTGCAGCACATGAAGACTAGAAAATGGCTCCACAGTCATCTGCATGCATCCCCTATATCAGGGAACTTAGAGGTCAATATCCTTTTCCACATTAAGTAAATGCTACATCTTTTTCTGGATTTCCTCATCCGCTAAGCTTGGATGTGAAAGATATATGTGGAGTTATAAACAATCAGATTTGAAGAGACAGCTAGATATAGAGAGCCAGTAGTATGAGAATATTTACTAGCGGGTCTATGTGAATTGTGAAGTTCTATGCCGGTTTCAATTGGTAATTGCAACTAACCCATTTTGTCTGTGCAGGTTAGCTGCTTTGGAGATGATTCAAATTCCGATACTGGGGATCACTGGAAGTAATAATCCTAAAGCAATTTGATATTCATCTAATATTTTAGTCTATCCACATCCACCCAAAAGCTCACGCAACTTACCATCTGCTCATAGGCTAATTATCGAAGGGAGCGGGAAGACATGGAAACAAGACCAAAGAGTCCGGCTTCAACACATAGACACTAGTGGCTACCTCCATAGCCATGACAAGAAGTACCAACGTATAGCCGGTGGTCAGCAAGAGGTAACTAAATATCATAATTTCTCATCTAAGCCTGATCTCTTCTGGTTAAGTCTTCAAAGATTATTGTTGGGTATGTAGGTCTGTGGAATTCGGGAGAAGCGGGCGGATAATGTTTGGTTGGCTGCAGAAGGAGTCTACCTTCCTCTTAATGAGAGCAGCAAGTAAGGTGAAGAGTGCGTAAACTTTACTACAGAACTTTGAATCTCATCTTTTGCTCTCTAAACTCATAAACAAGAAAATAGAGATATATATTTTCTAATTTTCGATTGATAATACTTTTAGTCGCACGAATATATTGTTTTGGTAGATATTTTGCATTTTTCTTCCTTTTTTTTCCTAATTGAAGAGTTTGATTATGATAAGAACCAAACCAAACTTTCTTGATCAAAAGAGGATTACAATCCGATTTAGCTCAAGCTTCCTCAAGACTTGAGCTAACCACCAAATACACTGAACCTGGACACTTCCACTATTCAGATAAAAGACTCTAATTGAGCTAGAGGATCCTATTTATACTACAGTCTTTTACAACTTCCAATTCACTCGATCTAAACTTGCTATGCCACACAGCCTCCTTAGCCACTTGTTGCTTCTTCAGCTCAATGAGAACATGCTAGCTCAGCTCAACAAGACTCGCATCCTATCAGATTATTATTGTGATTTGAAACTTCGATTTCTCTCATCGAACAGTACATCGCCGATAGTCGATTACTCAACTCAGTGACCATGCAGGCTGCAATCGAATTAAAAACAGTTTAAAAGTACATAAAACCGAAGAGAAAAATTATGTGTGAGACTTTATATGATTGATTATGATAAAGTTTTTGAAATTTTTTTTTTTCTCTTTGGTAAAGTAAAGTTTTGAACTGTTTTAATAAAATAAATAAATTAACAACTATTTAATAAGGATAAACATATTGTTGAGAAATGACCACGATCGAACTCGAATTAACATCACGCAAATGATCGATCTATCACACCCCTCATAAACAAGTTCTCCCAAAGATTTTTATCTTTTATTTTTAAGAGGAACATAAGATAATTATTATGGGGTTAAAATGCCAATTTTCAAAAGAGTAGCGATTTAATTGGGAAAATCGAAACGGTCGAACCAAAGAGACAAAAGAAAGAGATCGTGAAGACGCTTCAGTGAAGCTAAGCTTGGCCTTCATAGTGACTTTGATTTCACGCCTGAGGAGGTGAGTAGGTCTCAAGACTTGAGTGTGGAGTCGGAGATTACGTTCTAGCCAAATGTTGTAGTGTTGCCTGGAGTAGGTGCAGGGGAATGGTTCTCATGTCTCGGCTGCCTGGATTGGTTTTAACTTTTGAGCCAGTCCAAAATGTCAGTGAGAGTAGGTGGCAAGTTGTAACTAGTCCGGCTTGTTAGACGGTGTTGGTGTCAGAATAGGTTTTAATCTCAACATTTTGAGGAAATGTCAAAGAAAAATCATAAGGACAACAAAAATGAGTCCAGCCCATCATCTCTCTGAAATTCATCGCCTCATTAAATCCAAGAAGATATGTCTACCTTGGAATAGTCAAAGGAAAATCATAAGGACAACAAAAATGAGTCCAGCCCGTCATCTCCGAAACTCATCGCCTCATTAAACCCAATAAGATATGTCTATCTTGGAATAGTCAAAAGTCAAATGGTCAAATCTCACCATTAATTTAGTAATTAATTCATCCTTGACGATTAATTCACCAGTTAGTGGTTATAAATGACACATTAATATAAGAAAAATACAGAGGAGAAAACTTACCAAGCTAGCCAATCTCTTTTTTGGAGTACAAATACTAAACACTTTAGTTTCTTTCATTTTGTATATAGTTTTATTGTATTCATATGATTATACAATAAACATATATTTTTTTCATTTGTATTCTTTCCGAACTCACTGTTCTTATGACCCGAGCTCGCTTTTTTTTTTTTATCATATTCAATACAAATCATATATTAGATCCACTTCTCATAAACATTTCAATTCGTCTAGCACTCTTCTTTCTTTGTCTATAAAGAAGAGCTTGTTCCCTAAACTTCAACTGGAAAATAAACAATTGATTGAGGATCTTGCATCCAAACAATTATGATTAATGAACTTTTTACACCAACAATTTGATGCCGTCCGTGGGGGTTTAGTTTTTTTCTGCAAGTTACAATGAAGCAGATATGACAGATAAAGCATTCAAGAGCTTAGAAGCCTCGATCAACGAAGTATTTGGAAAAGTAACATAGCAAAGCAAGGTAAACAAATATCTTTCTAAGAAGATTGATGGAGTTGTGTCTATGGTAAGAAAAAAGGTTGAAAGCGTAGCCGCGAACCATTCGAGTCTTGCTCAAAGTATCACTGAGCTATGATCATTGAAAACACGAGGTCTTGTACCAAAAGTGATAATTTTTCCGAGGAAATTTACCTCGAACGGGGTGAATATTTTGGTATACTGCAACCATATTGATATATTTAAAGAAATGTTTCCCGAAAAAATGGAAAATTCCTCATAAAAATTTATTTGTCGATCAAAACATATTCTTCTTAGAATTTGAGACAAATACAAACGATCATATTTCTTATGGAAACTTGTCTCTCATTATCAGTAAAAATATTCTTAAATTTTTTGACGGAGAAAATTCTTTAGAGAAAAATAAGAATTCGCATTCGTGATGTTCAAAAGCTTCGAACTGATCCCATATCTGGATTTAGGCCACAACTTTGTGTTGTCGGTTTGAATCTAATGAATGATTAGAAGACCTCTGATATACATCGGTTTTTACGAGTTTTAGTTATGGTTTTAAATGGTTTTATTTAATGTTTTAAATGGTTTTAAGTGTTTTAAGGTGTTTTTAGTGTTTTTCGAGTTTCTAGTGTCTTTACAGGTTATTTACATAAATTGGACCAAAAAGGGCAAAAAATCGACAAATGCAGTTTTTGGACAGATCCGAAGTATAAGAAATTTGAAATTCTTTGAAGGTTTTAAACTTATTGGAATGAGCTGAAATTTGGACACGGGATAGCCAAGAGAATTAGCTTTCATTTGGATCAACGGTTGAAGAGTTATGCCAATTTCTCCAAAACCTGTCCGAGCAGACTTCAACCTGGAAGCAGAGGAGGCTTCACCCGAGGTCACGATGCCTCCCGACCTCGACTCATTATATGTACGATTCCAAGGCCTAACACAAGTCCAAACATTCCCAAACCAAAGGGAAACATTTTATAATACATTGAAGACTTCCAAGACCTATAAATACACATCTTTCTTATATTTTTAGAGCATCGCCTCTCATAACCATCATCACCTTTTATAGCCACGTTTTTGGCAGCCAATTCTACATTAATTTCTTAGTTTTTTTTGTTTAAGGAAGAAAGATCACCCTCTTTGTAACCATTGAAGAGATCTCTAAACCCTTGTGCTTTTACTTTGATTTATTTATGCAATTCTTCTCTTTTTTTTGTTGTGTTGATTTGTATGATTATGTCTGAGTAGTTTCTTAGTTGGGTTTAAGGGATATTCAAACGGGATTCATGGATTGATAAAACTAGGTTGTTAGATTAGGGTTTTGTTATTTTAGAAGTTCTTTGTTCCATATTTATACATATTGCTTATTGTTAAAGTAGCTAACTAGCAACTGATTCTAGGTCAATAAACCCACCAAAGTGTTGATTTGTCTCTTGAACTAATCTAGACGAGCATGACGTCATAAGTTACGAAAGTTGACTTACAGAGTATTTATAAATGTTAACCGAACCTGAATTGTTATTGCATATCTTCCTGCATTATTTCCCGCAAGAGTTGAGTAATAGGATTGTTTAGATATAGATAATTGGCGCTGCGAGCGTAGGTCAATTATTAAGCAGTATTTCAAATTCTAGAACTAATCTATCGAAGTTATTCCCTGCTTTATAAAATTATTCCATGATCCCGGAGAATTCTCTGCTGTTGAACGTTTGTTTTATTGATTTTTCTAGACGTTTTAAACCTGCTTTTTACTTGCTTTCAGTACTGATTTTCGTGACACACTTTTATTATTTTGTCTTAGCTTTATACGAATCCAATAGATTTGTAGTGTAACTTTTCAGTCTCCAGTGGATCGACCCCTAAGTATTGTTTGTTATGCACTTGCATGAATATTAAAACCTGAGTCACATCAAATTTTGTGCGCCGTTGCCGGGGACTGATAATGTTTCCTACAAGTGTAAGACTAGAATATAGTCTAAGACTTTATTTTATTTGTCTTTCAATTTTTATTTTTTCTTTTGTTTTTGTGTTTCAGAAAAAGTAAGGTCAAAGTAAGCTGAAATGGATGACAACAATCAGCACAATCAACCTTTGCTTGACCTTGAAGGCCATTGAGACAACGATGTCGTGCTTTTTTAGCAACCACTTGGTGAACATGACGAGCACGAACAACCTCGTCCATCTTAGTTCCAACAGGATCCTCGCATTGGTGGGCTTCCACGTGCACCTATTTTTCAGAGACAACAAGAGTCTCGCTTTACACTGGAAAATTACAATACCTCATATGCCTTTTATGAGAACCGTTTTGCAATAAGTCCACCACCAATAGGCGTGCACGACTATGGGATCAGTCCAAAGTTCCATGGCAATACATCTGAGCATCCAATGGATCACATCGAGGAATTTGAAGAAATTTGTGATACAAAGAACTCAACTGGGGTTTCTGCAGATTATCTGAAGTGCAAATTGTTTTCATTCTCTTTGTGTGACAAGGCACGTAGGTGGTGATGTATTGCATTTTTGACGCATTCTAACCCAAGTTTTCAAAGATTTTTCGAGTCTTTTCTGTGTGTTTTAATGTCATTTCAGGGTCGGAAAATGTTTGGAAGGAACCTAAGGCATTAGGAGCGTGGAATGAAGCAAAAGGAGCACAAAAGAGACTAGATCGATTGATCCACTATTGGATCGATCGATCCAAAACACTGGATATTTTAGATCGACCAATGAAGCTGGGATCGATCGATCCAAGTGTGGATCGATCAAAACCACGAGACTTTTCAGATCGACTTGTTCTGCTTCAGATCGATCGAGCAACTTTCAGATCGATCGATCCAATCTTTTTCGTCCAGAAAAAGGAAATTTTCAATTTCCTATTTATACTGGGTTTTGCCATTTATTTTCATCCAGAACATTTGAGCCATTATTTAGGCTAAGCTTTTCATACTCTTTCTACTCTACATAGATTTCTGGTTTTCTGCAATTTGTAAGCACCGGAGAGACGAATCTCTAACTCTGCACCTTTGAGAAGTTTTTCTGAACCTCTTTAATTTATTATGAGTTTTTTTTCATCTTCCGTTGTTTTGATTATCTCCATGCTTGAGTAGTTCTATAGTTAAGTTTATGGTTTTCAAAGGAGTTTATGAATCATTGAATCAGACATAGATAGGGATTTATATTGCCTTCACCTATTGTTGTTCTTATTGCTTAGATTAATTTGATCACTTAATCTCTGATTTTAGGTTTAATCTATTCATCAAAAGTGTTATAGGTTGCTTGATAGAACATAGGTGAGTAAATTGTCCTTAACCAACGAAAGCTGATGCTAAGGCAATTTGTGAACATATCAAACCTGCTCATTAACGTTTGTTTAGAATTCTAAGATCAAACGACAGTTTAGATTCTTAGGTTGCTAGATAAAGTAATTGATACCACGAAAGTGGATTAGTTATACATTTATGTTTTGAGTTTGAGACTGTGTTTTATCGTTTCCTGAATAATTGTCTGGTTCATGATCTCTGAATTCCTGGGAATTGTCCTAGACTTAACGCTTGCTTTTAATTGATTTTACATTGATATTTTGTTTCGCTTTTCAACAAACAATCATATTGTCATCTTAGCTTAATTTCACTCATATAGATTCATAGCGTTTCACTTGGTTCTCGTGGATTCGATTCCTAATTACTACTTCGCTTGTTGTGCACTTGCAGTGATAATTTAGGGTTAAAACTCGTTGTATCAGGTGGTTGAAGTTGATGCCTCCAGGCTCGATTAGATCATGTGACGAATGCAAAGCTGCTTTTATCAACCACTTCTACACCAGTTCCAAATCAAACCTCCTAAGGAACAAGATTTATGGGTTCCAACAAAGAGTTGGAGAATCCTTTCATGAAGCTTGGGAGCGGTGCAATGAGTACATCAGGATTGCCCTCACCATGGTTTTACAGAAATTTGCATCTTGAACACCTTCTACAATGTATATATTGAGTGTACATTCAAGACCAGCTATTGATTCAGCTAACAACGGAAACTTTATGACTAAGACTGTGGAAGAAACCTACGTCTTGATTATTAATCTTGCTGCAAGAAGCAAGAACAATTTCTTTGGCCAGGATTGAATGTTATGTCTAAGGATATTGCAGACAAGCTAGGAATTGTTGACATCAAACCATCTCAGATCTCCCTCAAGTTTGGAGATGCTTCAACCACAATTCCACACGGTTTCATCCAAGATCTAATGTTGGAAGTGGGAGGCTATCTTGTTCCTGTTGATTTTCATATCCTAGAGATGGATAAGGTATCTCCCATGCCATTGATTCTTGAGAGCTCATTCCTTACCACTGTTGGAGCAATTGTAGACTTTTTAAATCAGCGAATTTCTTTCGCCAAAATCAAAAAGAGAGTCTTCTATCCAACAATTCCAACCAAGAGCCCTTATTGTATAATCATTTACAGTGGAGAGAAGTTGAGCTTAGACCCTGGAGATGACATGAAGGATGTCAAAAACGTCCTAGGGGAACCTCCTCCAATCACACTTAAGGAAAACACCAAATCGACAAAGTCAAAGCGCAAAGAGGTCCCATGGGATCCACATTCGACTTTTACTCCTTTGAGATGTGAAGGATGCTTGATTGAAGCCAAAGTGAAGCACAAAGATTCCTCAAAGTCTTTCTCCAAGTTCAGAATTATCATTCCCTGGGAGTTGAACGAGAAGGGCAAATAAGTTGTTGATGAAAAACTAAGCAAGATGATGAAAATGTAGTGCAATTGTTCATCTAGACAACAAGGTAGGCCAGCAAGCTGTGAATATGCGATGTCTCAAACCATCAAGTGCCAAGTGCAGAGAAGCAAAGGAAAACATCATTCCCTTGCCAGATCCACCTTACGTCTAAATAATTTTCAAGTCAAGCTAAATACTTAAAACAAGTACTTATGTGAGGCAACCCACTGGTATTTAATTATATTTATATATAATTTTTCACTAACTTTAAATTTTTGGTTTTGGTTTTTATTAGTTTTAGGTTTTAATTCAAAAAGAAAAAGAAATTTATTGACCCAGACATACGACCCGGAGTCGAGAAGCTTCGAGCCTCGGGTAAGTTTTCTACGACCCGACGTCGAGGATTCTCGCCACCTCGCGCGTCCCTCCTACGACCTGAGGTCGGAATACCCCTCGACCCCGGGTAACCCTTCTTACAACCCAAGGTAAGAAAAATTCTCGACTCAGGGTAGGATTCCCTCGATCCACTAACCACGACCTAAGGTCGTGACTGTTCGACCCAGTCCACGATCCACTCGACCCATGGGTCGAGTATCACGAGCCATGGGTCGACCGAGATAAAAAAGAAAATTTTATTTTTATTTTTATGATCCATTTTTTTACTTTTTATTTTATTTATTTTATTATATTTTTCATCCTTCTCTTTTGATTTATTCACACCGAAGACAGTGTGAAGTAAGTTTGGGGGAAAATGTTCATATGTTACTAACATAAATTTATTTTTCGTGTTTTTATTCTTATTAATTTTATTTCTATTAATTCTTTTAATTTTCTTTAGTCATTTGATTGAGTCAAAACCTTTAGTTGTGAATTATATATTCTGAAAATCATTGTCTTAATCATGCTTTCTAGATTTCTAGTGAACATTAGCATGTTTGATTATAGTAGGACATTTGGAAATCCCACGCTTAGCTATTTCGCAGGACTTACAAGATTTGGTAGGTTTTCCAAGACTTTACAAGAACTGATATGACTTAATACGAATTTAATATCTCGTCTTGGGGCTTGGCATACATCGAGCATGACTCTTCTTTCAAAGCATGACAAGACAAGTTTGTGTGAGTACGGTTTTACCCTATGTTCCTTTTAAATAATAAAAAAGAAATAAATAAATGAAAAAGGATATAGGTAGCAAGGAAGTGAACATGGCATTCGGTGCTTAATCTCATCAACTCTCGCATTTCATGGAAACATGTCCAAAGAAAATATATCTCGTAAAAATATGAGGGAAATAAGTTGAAAGAAAAAATAAAATGATATCCTAGAAAAATAGGGAGAAATTCGATAAAGAGAAGTGAGAAAAGAGAGAGGAAAGAAACCGAAAATAAGACTGTCTTGGTATTCGGAAAACTTGAAAGAGTAAAGAGTCTAACGTTCTTTGATCGATACTCCCTCGATGAGTTTACATGCCAATCGATCAATCAATATGAGAAAGTCATGTATTTCTTAAAATTTTTTAATGCCTGTGAAGTTATTGAAAATTATGGTAGGATTACAAAGAAATGCTCGAGTCAAAGTTTGTTCTAATAGTCTGCATATGAAAGGAACCGAAGTGCTCGAAACCTAAACACTACGGTGAAAGGAATCCAAGTACACCAAATCCTATCACTTCGGTAAAAAAAGATCTAAATACTCGAAACTAAGGCTATGGTGAAATGAATCCGAGTATACAAATCCTTACACTTTGGTGGAAGGAATAAGATTAATGGACCTAACACTCTGGTGAAAGGATTTAAATTTCTTCTTATTACTTCAGTAAGAGAAGATACTATGCGAGAGGTAGGAAGTGAGTTAGTCGCAAAAGTAAAACGAACTCAGTACAGAAAAGCTATAAACATTTTTATTTTTAAGATAAAAGAAAACTTAACAATCTGGTGAAAGGATTCAAACTTCTTCTTATCATCTTGGTGAAACAAGAAGTATTATGCAAGAGATAGAAAGCAAGTTAGTAATAATCAAGAAAAGAACTAAAACTCATTGTAGGAAAAAACATATATTTAAAAAGGCATAAACCTTCTAACAAAAAAAGGGGGCAACAAGTTTGCATGCTAAGGAGGAGAGGTCTTTTGGATACACGCCTTTTCTCGGCTCACCAAAGTCAAAATCCAAGCAAGACCCAATTTTGTCAACGATGTCGCGTGGCACTTCAGTCTTTTCAACCTCAAGACACGGGATTGTGTGTGCCTCCAATTAACAAAAAAAACTTCAATGCATGATAAATACTTAAGTCGACCTCAGAATAAAAAAACAACATTAGTTCTTTGAGCAACAAAAATTACTCAAAGAATTGGGATTAACTGTTGGTGTAGAATCGTTGTTAATCTCAGAACTTTGAAGAAGGGTCAAAGGAAAATTCTAAGGATAATAAGAATGAGTTTAACCCGTCATCTCGGAAGACCATCGTCTCATTAAATCTAAGAAGACATGTCTAGTTTGGAATAGTCAAAGGTCAAATGGTCAAGCCTCATCATTAATTTGGTGATTAATACACCAAATTTGGTAATTAATTCACAAATAAGTGGTGATGAATGACACATTAATAGATGAAAAATGCTATGAAAAGGGGAGAAAACTCACCATACAAGGGATCTCATTCTTTTTCGAGCACAAATACTAAACACTTTAGTTCTCTTTCATTTTGTATATAATTTTATTGTATTAATACGATTATACAATAAAACATATATTTCTTTAATTTGTATTCTTTCCGAGCTGACTTTTCTTAAGACTCGAGCTCACTTTTTCATCATATTTAATACAAATCGTATATTATATATATTTCTCTTGAATATATTTCAATCCGTCTAGCACTCTTCTTTTTTTTTTCTATAAAGAAGAGCTTGTTCCCCAAACTTATTCTCGAAATTAAACAATTGATTGAGGATCTTGCATCCAAACAATTGTAATTGTTGAACTTTTTACACCAACATGTGGTCCCAAATTTCCTTATTATAGCGGCAACTGAAGAAGATATGGTTAGTACTCTCCAAAGATGAGTCGCAGAGAAGGAAATTTGAAGGCGAGCCTGGAATCCATCTGGCTAGTCTTTCTCTCATGGGTAATATGTTCTGAACTGCAAACCAGCTGATGAAACCATGTTTTTGTATGTGTCCCTTAAACCAAATCTCTATGTGCCAAGTGAATCAGCCTTGTTTCGGATGAAGGGCATGCCAAGTGCTTTTGAAAGAGAGATGTTGGCATGTATCTCATGTTTTAAACTCTATAAATATGCTGCAAGTGCACAACAATCACATTAGTGTTTAGGAGTACTCGAATCCACTAGAGGCTGAAAAGTGCTCTAGAAATCTAAGATCCGAATATAGCTAAGACATAAAATATGGTTTTTGGTAAGTGGTGATGGAAGAAAAACAAAAATAGCAAGCAAGTAATCAAAACAATGTAGAAAATCAATTAAACAAATGTTGGGCAGCATGGAATTCTCCAAGGATCATGGACTGTTTTATGGAGATAAATCAAACTAAGAAGTTTCAATTGGATATTTTTTTGGAACTAAAATCACTAATGAATAATTATCCTACTCTCGCAACGCTTACCTATGTCTAATGATATACTCTATATTTTACCTTTTTATGAATAGGTTTTACTATTTTTTATGGTTTTATGCCTTTGAGGTAGTTTTCTCGTATTTGTAGTTTTAGAGTCTTATCAAGTAAATTCATAAAAAACAAATTGCAAATTGGTGCAAAAATTGTGTAAATCATACTACATCCGTCTCCACAAGTCAAAAGCATCATCCAAGTCACAAAACTCACAAGATATGCATTTTCTCAAGTTGGGCATAACAGAAGCACTACAAGAAAATAGGCCAATTTGCGACTAAGATTGTGGTAGCAAATGCCTCGCAAATGGAATTTTGCGAGGCATTTGCGACCAAATAAGAATCGTCGCAACCAGCTAGTCGCAAACGAAAAATCGTCGCAATCTAGTCGCAAAATATGCGAGGAAAGAAATTTGGTCGCAAATGCCTCGCAAAGATTTACGAGGCGTTTGCGAGGCAAAGTTTGCTAGGAGTTTGCGAGGATATTTTGCAAGGCATTTGCGAGGCAAATTTTGCTACTAGTTTGCGAGGATTAGTTTTGCAAGGCATTTGCGAGGCAAATTTTGCTACTAGTTTGCGAGGAAAATTTTGCTAGGCATTTTCGAGGCAAATTTTGTGAGGCATTTGCGAGGAAATATTGCGAGGAGTTTGTGGGGTTTGGACGGTCGCAAATCAGTTGCAAAAAAATAAATAAATAATTTTTTTTTTAAACAGAATTTTTAATGGTTTTCGGAAATAAAATAAAAATTAAATAAAAATTAAATAAAAATAAAATAAAATTTAATTAATATTACATAAAACGAGTATTTAGTACAACGAACAAAATAACTACAAATCATCGATATCCTGAAAATCCGAAGTTTCATGAAATTCCGAAGCAGAAGCTGAAGATGAACCAGCTTCTCCTTGTTTCTTCTTCCTCAGCATCTCTCGAATCGCCGGGTTCGAATCCCCAAGTAACTCGAACATCATATCATAGGCGTCGTGTTGCTGCTTCAGCGATATGATCTCTGCTTCCGCGATCTCTAACTTCTTATCTCTAATCGGGTCCGGGACGTATGTCGAAACCGGGCAAAAGGGAACTCCCTCGGCATCCTTCGGAATAGATCCCATGAAAGTAATCTTCCCCTTTCTGGTACGGGGAGCTAGCTGTAAAATAAAATTTAATAAAGAAATAAATAAATACTTAAATAATTATATATGAATTAGTAATAAAAGTTTGTTTTCGTTACCTGAGTGGCTATACGGTTTACGTCCACTGGGGTCATTTGGACGGGTTGACCATCGGGAGTGGACTGCGATGTGATTTCCTCGACCCAGGCAGTCACATCGCCGTAAAGCTGTTGAACTCGACTATCAACCCACGTACCGTCATGGCGTCTGTGGGTCTTCTCCCAAATCTCGGGCATCGTAGCCGGGGCACCTTTCGTCTGTGCCTGAAAAATGGTAAAAATATGTTAAATCGTGAGATACTTTAACTTAAAGAATTTTTAAAATTTGAACTATAGAAATTGAATTCAACTTACAATACGGCGCGCTTGTTCGAAGAAGGACAACTGCCCCGAGACATGCTTCGAAATGCCTTCTCCGTCAACCTTGGTGTAACGCGTGGCCCGGCACTTGCTGCTTGTGTCTTCGGAAGTCGGCAACTGCCAGTAGGCAATGAGACCCGCCCAAACCGTCGGGTTGAACCACTCAGGCATCGCATGCTCAGGGTCCACCTTCCATTTCTTTTTCCAGCGGCCGACTTGATCAGTAAGGCGATGCATCACCTTGTCATCGAAGGCATCCCGGACTAGTCCCGTGATCTCGACATCCCATCTATATTTTTGCTATAAAAAATAAAAATTCACATTAGTAGAAATTTAATATTAGTATATACATTGTAAATTATAAATTAAATTATTAGTAGAAATAAAATTATAAACTAACGCCAAATTAATAGAATTACCGCGAAAGTGTGAAACCACCTATCCCTCGTCTCATGGGGCACCTTCCTCCAACTCGGGTGCGGGGCTTTGAAATCCCGCTCGATCAGTTTCCTAATAGTCTGTCCAACTTTATTATGGCCAAACCTGGAAAAAAAAGTTATGTTATAAACAATTAAAAAAATTATTTATTTAATAATTGAAAAAAATAATATAGTTACCATAAAGTTCCCGGGAAAAGATGCGGATCCAATCTCGTTAGAACATCCCGTCCAGGACTAACGAGAAGCTGCTCCAGCATCATATGCTCGAACTGTGGAGCCTCAGGTGGCAGATCATGTGGCTGCGTCTCTGGAACAAAATCCGAGATAGGCGGAGTCGATGAAGAAGGTCCGTCAAGTCGTGAATGGGACCCGCCGCATCGCGGTACAGGTGTACCGGAAGCGGATAAAAAACCGGTATACTCATTATGCCTATCACCCATCTGCAATAAAATATATAATAAAAATTATATTCAATCTAAATATATTCCTAACCATTCTAAAACCAAAACTATAAATTTATTCCATACCTAAATCTATTCCTAACCATTCTAAAGCAAAAATTATAAATTTTAAAAAAAATTCGGAATATACCTTTTAGAGAGAGAGAATTGCGAGTAGAGAGAGTGAGGATGTGAGAAAATGAGCAAAGAGCAAGGCAAATTCGGCTGCCTTATATAAAAATTTATAGAGTCGCAATTTGGTCGCAATCTAGTCGCAAAAATGCACCGTTTTTTCACCCAATCGGATTTGCCGCCCAAATTTGCGACTTATTTGCGACGCCACGTCGCAATCTCGTCGCAATATGGTCAATTTTTCAACACCCGCCAAAATAAAAAGGTTAATTTTTTTTATTACCGCCATTTTTTGCAACTCATTTGCGACGCCACGTGGCAATCTAGTCGCAAATCTGGTCAAATATTCAACACGCGGTAAATTAAACCGCCAAAAATTTGCTACTCATTTGCGACTACCCGAATCAAAAAAGAAGAAAAAATGGTTTAGGGTTTAGGGTTTTGGTTTATCGCAAAGTTCATACATATATACATCCTATAATTATACATTAGGGTTGTGTTTAGGGTTTCAGACAATTAGATAAGCAATTCGACAATCCTACTAAAATTGATCGAATCATCATGCATTAACTATATAGTAACATACTTAATCTCTGTAGATTCTTTAAATCTAAATGTTGTTCGAGAAAGTAATAGGGTTTATTCAACAAGCCTATATGCATTAGGGTTTAGGACTTTGAGGGTTTATTTAGGTTTCTATGATTTTTAGGGTTTAAGGTTTATAGGATATTTAGGGTTTAGGGTAAATCAACCAAAATTTGCGACTAATTTGCGGAGTGTAGTCGCAATTTCGTCGCAAATTTTGCTACTAAATTGCGACTACCATTCGCAAATTAGTCGCAATTTGTAGTTGGTTTATTTTAAAAAAAAACACGATACATAGTTTAGGGTTTAGGGCTTTGAGGGTTTATTTAGGTTTCTATGATTTTTAGGGTTTAAGGTTTATAGGATTTTTAGGGTTTTTAGGGTTTAAGGTTTATAGGATTTTTAGGGTTTAGGGTAAAGCAACGAAAAATTGCGACTAATTTGCGGCGTGTAGTCGCAAATTAGTCGCAATTTGTAGTTGGTTTATTTAAAAAAAACACGATACATAGTTTAGGGTTTAGGGCTTTGAGGGTTTATTTAGGTTTCTATGATTTTAGGGTTTAAGGTTTATAGGATTTTTAGGGTTTAGGGTAAATCAACCACAAATTGCGACTAATTTGCGGCGTGTAGTCGCAATTTAGTTGCAAATTTTGTTACTAAATTGCGACTACCAGTCGCAAATTAGTCGCAATTTGTAGTTGATTTATTTAAAAAAAAAACACGATACATAATTCTTACAAACGATGATTATAATACACGTACATAATTGTTACTCATCATGATCGGAAACGTAAGTTTGTCCATTTTCCTCTTCTTCGTCATCATCCTCAACTTCGTCCCCTTCATCAAACTCGTATGACTCCGCTTGACTATCAGATTCCTCACATATGACTTCAAGTCCCCTATAAAGCGGGTCAATTCTGGTCAAATCATTGCTTGAATCGACGGGGATGTAAACTGTTTATGTCCTTTTAGGTTGCACGGGCGGTAGATCATCATCAGCTAAGCCCCCGATAATTCGACCCCGTGGGTTAACTTTAATAACAGACAACCAATTCTGATCACGTCGGACCCGAGTTCGAGGGTAGGGAATGAAAACTACTTGCTCCGCTTGAGATGCTAACACGAATGGCTCGAACTTGCCAGTGTAACTCCGGTGTCCCTGTACATCCACGACTCCGAATTTGCTTGATCTTACGCCAACCCCAATAGTTGGATCAAACCAATCACATCGAAATAGGACGCATTTAAGATTCATCATCCCAGCATACTCTACTTCTACAATTTTTTTCAGGATACCGTAAAAATTGGTATCACCTGGGACATGGATACCATAATTTGCAGTGGCCCTTCGTTGCCCATGCTCAAATGTATGGAAAATAAATCCGCGAGTACAATACATCTTAGCGGTTCTTATATTAGCGATAGGCCCCATCACGAACTCGTGGACCCACAGAGGCCAAGCTCCCGGTCGAGACCTCCTCTTGGTCACCTACAAGGCCAAATGCAATTAGTTGATTACTAATTAATTAATATCAGATATATATATATATATATATAAGATTATGGTTATAGTTACCTTCTCTCTCATCCATCCTGCGAAATCACGTTCAACGTATGATCTCACTTCTTGGTCGTCAAGTTTCGGAAATGCTTCCCGTATTTGCTGTTCGAGCATCCCGTGCATCACATAATAAAGGATGATGATTAATTATAATTAATTGTATATGTATAAGTAAACTAGTACTATATATATATACCTTTCATACGGTCGAAAGAAGTCACAGTTTAGCAAGATATAAGTATGAGCTGCGTGAGAATGCTTGTAATCACACCACTCGCTTGCCTTTACTTTGCCACCCATTCGGCCTAAATCCGAGAAGACATCGGGTACTCCCACATCAGGATATGTTCGCCCAACCCCACCATAATCGTATCGTTTACGACCCGTTTTCTTTGTTTTCACGGTTGGGCTAAAGTAGTAACTCGAGAAATTAGATGTCTTCTCGGTCAAACTTCCTGCCACGATAGATCCCTCAACCCTTGCGAGATTTTTTGCTTTCATCTTCATATGTTTGAAGAAACTTTCGAATGGGTACATCCATCGAAATTGGACTGGTCCACCAAGATCCAACTCATGCGGTAAGTGGACTACCAGATGTTCCATCACGTCAAAAAATGAAGGAGGAAATATCTTCTCCAAGTTGCAAAGAATAAATGCGATGTCTGATTTCAACGTCAAGATTTCATCCGCATTTAATGTTCGAGCACATAAGTCTCTGAAAAATGCCCCGATACCTGAAATTATGTACAATGTACAAGTTAATTATAAACTACAAATATATATAATTAAAAATATATATAATACAAGAATAATACCTGCTAGTGCCTCGTGGACGTGATTTGGTAGAAGCTCCTGCAATGCAAATGGTAGTAGTCATTGCATGAATACATGACAATCATGGCTCTTCATTCCAGAAATTTTTTGCCCTTGCCCGACACACCTTGAGAACGTTGACACATATCCATCTGGGAATTTGACATCATCCTTAACCCACTTAAACAAACTATTCTTTGAGTCCAATGACAGCCGAAAAATAGGAATCGGTGCCCTACCATCGCTTGTAATGTGCAACTCAGGCCTTGCGCATATACCAGGGAGATCCAAACGTGATTTCAAATTGTCTTTCATTTTACCCAGAGCATTCAACAACGTGTGGATGATATTTTCGAAAAAGTTTTTCTCGACATGCATTACATCCAAATTGTGCCTCAAGAGATGATCCTTTCAGTACGGCAGTTCCCAGAATATACTTTTCTTATGCCAGTTATGATACTGCCCATACCCACCCGGCATATTAGCGGGGACACTGTAGCAGTTACCCCTAAATTCTGCAGTTTGTTGAGCATCGCAATAATCTATTTGCGCTTCCAACTGTTCCCCTGAAAGATAAACCGGGGGGGGGGGGGGGGGGCTTTGACCGTTTTGTTTTTCTTGAACAACTTGTTATTTCTATACGGATGACCCAATGGCAAAAATCGACGATGATAATTGAACCAGCACGTTTTGCGTCCATTCGTCAATTGAAACGCATCAGTCTGATCCAGACAGTAAGGACATGACAATTTCCCATGAGTTGGCCATCCAGATAACATCTCATAGGCGGGGAAGTCGCTTATGGTCCACATAAGCACAGCCTTCATGGTGAATTTCTGGCGGTTTGATGAATCGAATGTTCGTACACCGACATGCCACAACTCCTGTAATTCGTGGATCAGAGGCTGCAAAAACACGTCAAGAGATCTTTTTGGATGCTTAGGGCCCGGAACAAGAATGCTCATGAACAAAAATTCTCGATGCATGCACATATCCGGAGGTAAATTATAAGGCGTTACTATGACTGGCCACAACGAGTATTGCCGACCAGACATACCAAACGGACTAAACCCATCAGTGCAAAGACCCAAATAAATATTTCTATGTTCTTCAGCAAAGTCTGAATGTACCGTGTTAAAGTGTTTCCACGCCTTCGCATCTGATGGATGAGAGATCACCCCTTCCTCACTAAAGTGTTCTGCGTGCCACCTCATTGCCCCAGCAGTCTACTCTGATTGGTATAATCGCTTCAATCTATCTGTTATCGGAAGATACCACATACGCTGGAACGGCACCCTCGTGCGGCCACCTGTCTTTTTATATCTCGGTTTTCCGCAAAAACGACATTCCTGCAACTTAGCATCATCTTTCCAGAAAATCATACAGTTATCAATGCAGACGTCAATCATCTCAGACGGTAAACCAAGACTCGTGACCAGTCTCTGTATTTCATAGTAACTCTCTGCCGAGTTATTGCCCTCCTGCAAATACTCGTTAAACAATGCAGTCCATTTATCCATGCAATTTTCACTAATGTTATCTTCGCTTTTAATTGTCATCATCCTAGATGCTAATGACAATTTTGAAAGCCCTTCTCTACATCCTTCGTAGATGGGTTCATTAGCAGCGTCTAACATATCGTTAAACTTTTTAGCACTCGGGCTTGGTTCTTCAAAAGTATTATCATTAAACGAGGCAGTACTTTCATGAAATGCATCAGTAACCATGTCATGAAACCTATTCCCATCACTATTACCATATCCATATTCATTATAATCTTGCTGATGAGCATGCTGATCATGGTTATTATCAAAACTACTAGCGCCATCTTGATTGCCATGATAACTCGTACTTGAACTACCCGGAACATTAACTACAAAATCTTCTCTGTGCGCAAACCACACATAATAGTTAGGTAAAAACCCCTTCGTATATAAATGCTTCCAAACAGTGTTTGCATCATGATGATCAATGTTCTCGCACTTAACACAAGGACATAGAATTTTGTTACCGTTTTCTACCGCGAATGACTGATGTGTCGCGT
The DNA here is from genome assembly GCA_900406555.1 of Pseudoturritis turrita. Taxonomy (NCBI): domain Eukaryota; kingdom Viridiplantae; phylum Streptophyta; class Magnoliopsida; order Brassicales; family Brassicaceae; genus Pseudoturritis; species Pseudoturritis turrita. The sequence continues at coordinate 570,419 of OVBL01000705.1, forward strand.
GGGTCAAAAATTGATCAAGACCATCTCTAAATTCTCTCGTCACTTCACCGATATCTGGATCTCGCCGGTTGTACATCCATGCCCGAACCATGTATATCTCATGATGCCAAGACATGATCCGATTATCGACCTCTCCACAAAACATATCTGATTTATAGTGTGTTTGCGAAATAAAATATTTTTTTGAGTAGATTTGGGATGTTTGTGGTATGATTTTCGTCTCCCCCATAGCTTGCTATTTATAGAGGATCATCCATTTTTGCTACTCATTTGCGACCAACCTTTGTTACTAATTTGCTAGGAAAAAATATTTGCAAGGCATTTGCTAGTAATTTGCTACCCATTTGCGACCAAACAATTAGTAGCAAAAAGCAGTTGGAAATCATTAAAAACGTGGGTACCTACTTTCTAAATATTCTCGCAAATCAGTCGCAAATCTTAGAAAATATCTGTCCCGCAAATGCCTCGCAAATTTGCAACGTGTTTGCTACGAACTATCTTTTCCTCGCAAATTAGTCGCAAATTTGAGGATATTTGCGACGAAATTGCGATGAAAATTATCCACGCAAATTTGCGACTAATTTGTGACTCCAGACGCAAATTCCTAGCAAACGCCTCGCAAATTTGCGACCTCAATATTGGTCGCAAATTCTCCTCGCAAATGGGCCTGTTTTCTTGTAGTGAAGCGCCAGACGTTTGCTACTATTTGGAGGCCTTCTCCAACTTGGAATTTGGTGACGAGATATATTTTTGAGTTACCTTTCCAATCAAAGTGGTTTCAAATCATTTGGAACTGTGGTTGACGAGTTACATCCGATTTACTAAGACATGTCCGTCTAGCTCGCCGAAGAAGCAGGTCGGGAAGGAGCCAGCATCGGTCACAGGCTCCCTAAACCCCACACCGATGCAACTTTATTCAAGCATAAAAAGTCTCTTTTACCCCTATCTTAACCCTAATCGACTTTGTACATATAAATACCTTTTTTAGCCTCTTGTTAGCAATAACCCTTCATACCCTCTCTTAAACAGCTGCATATCATCACAATAAACACAAAAGCCTCATTTTTCTCTTTGTTCTTCATTGTTTTTTGAGTTTTAAGAACTTCAAGGAGAAAATCTTGCTTTGTACTCGATATAGAAAACCTTATCTCTTTTAATTTCAGTTTATTCAGGATGATTTTTATCTACTCTTATTGTATTCTTAATCATATAATGTCTGAGTAATCTTCTTGTTAGGTTTTAGGTTATTGTGGGAGTCGAAACTCGCACAACCAAAAACTTGTAAAGAGATTTAGGGATTCGACAAACTTCTATGTAAAGAAACCAAGAAACTGAGATCCAAAGATGGAGATTTTATTCCAGCTGTTTTGAAAGCTATTTGTAACGTGATAAGTGTTTAGCTAGGTAAATTTTCAGATCCCCTTTCTCAAAGGGGGACATGTCTATTTATACAAAAACAAGTCGGCTAGGCCTTTTTCTAAAGGAGAAAGGAAAACTTCCTTATTCTTTGGGATTTCCTTTCTTCTCTGGTTGGTTCGAATGTGGGCTTCTTACTTGCTAATTTGGCCCATCCAAACCCTTGTGGCTCGTCGCTTAGACATGTTAAGATATTGGACTCGTTGTTCCACTGGGTTGTCGGTGAGCTGGCTCGTCGTTTGTCTCGCCTGTTCCTCCCAATCCCGAGCCAGGTAGTTGGTTTGCCAACACGTTGGCTCGTCACCGTTCGTTGGTTTGCCAACATGTTGGCTCATCACTTGTTTCTTCATGCTGCCGAGCCAAGTTTGGCTCGTCACCATCTCTCCCTGCTGCCGAGCCAAAGTTGTTGGCTCATCACTCCTTTCTCCTTGCTACCGAGCCAAGTGTCGGCTCGTCTCCTGCTTCTTCTTGCTACCGAGCCAAGATGTTGGCTCGTCACTCCTTTCTCCTTGTTACCTAGCCAAGTGTTGGCTCGTCTCCTGCTTCTTCCACTGTCTGGCCAAGATGTTGACTCGTCACCATTTCTCCTTGCCTAGCCAAGATGTTGGCTCGTCGCCTGCTTCTTCCACTGCCTAACCAAGATGTTGGCTCGTCACTCCTTTCTCCTTGTTACCTAGCCAAGTGTTGGCTAGTCTCCTGCTTCTTCCACTGCCTAGCCAAGATGTTGGCTCGTCATTCCTTTCTCCTTGCTGCCTAGCCAAGATGTTGGCTCGTCATTCCTTTCTCCTTGCTGCCTAGCCAAGATGTTGGTTCGTCATTCCTTTCTCCATGCTACCTAGCCAAGATGTTGGCTCGTCATTCCTTTCTCCTTGCTGCCTAGCCAAGATGTTGGCTCGTCATTCCTTTCTCCCTGCTGCCTAGCTAAGATGTTGGCTCGTCATTCCTTTCTCCATGCTACCTAGCCAAGATGTTGGCTCGTCATTCCTTTCTCCTTGCTGCCTAGCTAAGATGTTGGCTCGTCATTCCTTTCTCCCTGCTGCCTAGCTAAGATGTTGGCTCGTCATTCCTTTCTCCCTGCTACCGAGCCAAAAGTTGGCTCGTCACCATTTCTCCCTGCTACCGAGCCAAAAGTTGGCTCGTCGCCTAGCCAAACATTGCTTGCTTCTGCCGCCGAGCCAAGAGTTTACGCTTGCTTGGCTAGCCTTTTCTCCATACTTAGTCTTATCAGCAGTTGATCTCGATGAGGTGAAAACCGACCCCAACAGTTAGCCCCCCAGCTCGGTAGTATTATTAATAATAGTGACGAGGTGAGAAGTCAAGATCGAGATCAACTCTCTTTGGGCTACCGAGCCAGCTTTGTGGTGAAGTTGTCATCCGGGTATTGACAAATGCCGAGCCAAACCGATAGTGTTACCGAGGTGTTTTATTTCCGAGCTAACACTGGAGTATCTTATCGCCGAACCAACCCCTTGACATGCTGCTTATTCGTCTTCAATTGCGTTGCCGAGCCACTTTGACCTGTAATATATTTGTTTTCATTCTGCCGAACCGACACCTTTGTCATGCTGCCGAGCCCGCTTATCATTCGTACGACCGAGCCACTTTGGCTCGCTATCTTGCTGCATTGCTTAGATTGTTATTTCGCCGAGCCGTTTTCTTCTGATATGCTGCCGCACCATCCTAATAAGTGATTTGTTTTTGGCTCGGCATTAATGTAGGCTTGAAGTCTCTGTTCATGATTACAACTTTATTGGGAACTGTAAGCATTTTCGTATGTTCCCGAGGCCGCGTGACATCACACGCTTTACTTTTGTGCGTCTATATATTCAGATCCTTGTTTCACTCCTCATAACTCACTTCTCTTCATTTCCAAAAAATCAGGTATCTCTCTTCTCTCTCTTCTTCTCTCTCTATTTGTTGAAGTTGTTGGCTAGGTTTTTTTTTTTTTTTTAATTCTTTTCTTCCGCCGTCAAACTTGAGTTTTCCGATCCATCTTCATATGTGGCTCGGCGGTTCTATGCATTTTCCGATCCATCTTCATCCGTCTACGGCGAGTGTCTGAATTTCCCGATCCATCATCATCCAGACCGCGTCATTACCCTGATTTCTTGTCGCCGAACCGGGATTCTTCACATCAAGGGTGTTTTTCGTACCGAGATTGCTCCAATTTCTCCTAAGTACCAATTCAACTCCGAGCCAGAAACATCAATGTCTCACATCGCCGAGCTGGAAGACTCTGTGGGCTTGGCAAATTCTGCCTCGTTGCTTGGACGCAAGATGGTGTTGTCTCCGCAAATTACCGAGCCGGATGAACCCAATTCTTTGTCAGGTCAGCTACAAATCGTCGCCCAACCTTTATTTGACGAGGCTTTTGATGCCGAGGCAGATGGCGAGGCGATGCTAATACAGAAAGCTCTCGAAGAATTCAAAGCCGAGCCGACAGAGTATGTTATCGACGAGGCAGAAAAGATACGGTTGGAGAGATTATTTGCGAGCCATCAAGCCAGTACGTCGACGAGGCGAAAACCCAAGAGGAAAATGCCCAAGAGACGTCCTGACCCACCTGGTCCGTCTTTGTGCACTGCGGAGTCCTTGGAGGCACTGAGGCATCGATTTCATATTTCAGAAGGCGTCGAACTGGTTGTCTCCGCTCCAACTGACCGAGCTGAATCTCCGCCGCCTGGGTATTTCACTCTCTATGTGAGTTTCTTCTACGGTTGCCTACTCTGGTTTCCGATTCCCAGCTTGATCGTCCGTTTCCTATACAAACACGGGTTAGCGCCGAGCCAAATTACACCTCGTGGGATGCGTCACTTAGTTGGGATCCTAGTTCGAAGCTACGAGTGTGATGTGACTGTTCGCATCTCCCATCTTCGGCAGTTCCTTGAGTTCCGAAAGATCAAGAACTCCCGAGCCTACTATATTTCCAATAAAAAGCAAAGAAAAATAATCGAAGGCTTCCGAAGCAAGGACGGCGATTGGGGGCACTATTTCTTCTTTGTTCCTATCAATGATGCTACGGTAGAAGCCGAAAGCATCCATTACGTCAAGTCGGAGTGGGGAGATATCGGTGGGCGACCGTAGACTCTTCAGGAGATTCGCTAAGTTTTGCTTTGTAGCGAGCTGACCACTGTTTTTTCCTGTACTTTTGCAGTTCGGCAGATTCTCCCACGCTACCCAGAAGACACGCTTACGCTTCGGAGCACACTCGTCGCTAGGAAGTGCCATTGGGAAAAATATTTTTCCCTAAGAAGAGTTGAAAAAGCCCGAGCTATCTTCGCTGGTGTTGAAGTATCCGACAGCTCGGAGTCCGAATCGCCATTGCCTAGTCCAAGAAGAAATATGGGAAAAAGACTAACGATCCGCGACAAACAGGTGTTGAAGGAGAAGGAAGAAAGAGAGGCAGCCATCCGGGCCGACGAGGCAACTGTCGTGATGGAACATAATGCCGAGCCAGTTGTTCAGGCCATCACAGAGGTGGAGAAACAGCTTCTTCCCGAGCCTCCTGCAACTGATGCAGAAAACAGGGAAACAGTTTCTGCCATTGCTCCCGCCACCAGGCCTTCTAGCTCGGCGCTTGCCCAGCACAAAGATGTCAGGAAGAAACGCGCTGCTGCCGAGCCTGATAAGGAAAAGGCCAACGAAAAAAACCAAAAAGAAAATGACAAAAACCCGCCGATCCAATTCCTGCCGAGCCAACACTAGCGTCATTTCGACAAGAAGGATCAGCACCGATCTGTAATGACGCTGAAGCTTCAGCGACTCTCTTCTCGTAGGTTCGCTGCTCGGGTGATAGACTGCCGCCTGTTGATGTCCTAACCCATGGCGACCTGTATACTGATATGTCGCTCCGAGGCACCAAAGTAAGTTCGTAGACAAAAATTGTTGTCCAGTAACAAACTTTGAGAGCTAACTGTTTGTTCTTATGATCAGTTCGTCGCGTCTATCAACAAGATTGTCGCTGCTTTCGAGCACGACTTTAGAAAGGATAAACGCCGAATCGAAGATGCCCAGAAAGATGTGTCTTTCTTCAAGGCTAAAATTGGCGAGCTGGAGAGTAATCATACTGCCGAGCTGGCAGGCGCGTCTGCTAAAATCGAAGCTCTCGAGAAAGAGAAGGCATATCTTAAGGACGAATGGAACAAGACCGGCGACCTGGCTATGAGGTTGGACCGCTCCAAACAGAAAAAGGCTGCTGAAATTGAATCCTTGAAGAGGCAACTCACTGCCGTAAATGCTTTGCACGAGGCAGATGTGAAGAAGGCAGCGAGGCGGGAGATGTCTGAAAGATTTCAGGGGCGGCTTGCTAAGATTGAGAAGAAGATAGACGAGCTGAAAGAGGCGAAAGAGAAGGAGCTCGATCTGGCCCAGGTTGACAGCAATCTTCAGTTGCTCGAAATTCTGCAAAAAGAGGATGCGCCTGCCCTCGACTCAGAGGTGGCAAAACTGACGGGTTGGAGAGCTGATCTGGCCGAAGCGGCTGATGAGTTCGAGAAGATTGAGGCCGAGCTGAAGAAAGATCTGACGCTTTCTCCTGTTTCTTCAGAGTCCACGGGAACTCTCTTAGGGAGCGAACCAGTGGAGAACGCAGCGGCGAACGTTGGTGTTGCAGATTTTTTCGGCTCGAACGCTGGTACGCCTGGGATTTCTGCTCTCGCTGCTGAGAAACCTTCCGAGCCAGATCCTCTCGAATGATCTTTTTTTCTCTGTTTCTTTAACTTGAAAACTCCTTTGTCTTTTATTCGGTATTTTTGGAAGACAAGTGCCTGGATGGCTTTATCCACTACTAAGCTTTGTAATGATTGTCGTTTGTCGGCATAACATCTCTTTTGTTTAAAATTATCTGCTTTTGCTTAAGTAATCTTTTACTTCTGCTCTGATGTGATATTGCGAACCATCCTTTTTAGGTCTAGTATTATGTTTCTGAGATGTTTATGACCAGTGTACCGAGAGGTGTTTACTGGGTTCTAGAGTTTAGTTTGAGTGTAAGACTTGCGAGTTTTCGACTTACGGGTCCCTCTCAAAGATAAACTTGTAAGAATATCGTCTAGGATATACCTTTTGGATACTAGATTAGGATATACCCAATCAAAATTTGTATAGCACGCTTTTATACCCGTAAGAGGGTGTTGAGAACCCTATCCCGTATAGAGATAGTGGTTAGAATCCATAAAGAATGTGGTTGTCCGTCTATTGTGGCCAGCAACGGACGAGGTGATGAGTATCCATGAAGGATGTAAAGATGTAACTTGTGTAGACTAAGTGACACGAGTTGTGTTAGAAAAAATTTGAAGTTGTTACCTTTAAAGAATGATGCGAGGTGTGGGAGTATACAAGTATACGTACCCACTCCCCCCCCCCCTTTTTGAGGAGGGGGACAACTGAATCCATCCGAAGATGAGCTGCCTACGTACCCTTTTCAGGGATCAAGTCGTCCCGTAGTTCAGGTGAAGTGATTTAGTGGTAATACCTCTTTAGGTGCATTGCGTTCCAAGATCTTGGTACCGGAATATCGGACATGTTTGAGAGCTCGTATACTCCGGGTCTGACTGTCTTGGTGATTTTGTAGGGTCCTTCCCAGTTTGCTCCCAGTTTGCCAGCGTTTGTTTCGGCAGTGTTCTGAAAAACTTTGCAGAGAACCAGATCACCCTCTTTGAACTTGCGACTTCTGACGTTGGTGTTGTAATACTTAACCGCTGCCTGTTGATAATTTTGAATCCGAACCAGCGCTTGATCCCTTCGTTCGTTAACCAAATCTAACTCGTTGAGTAACATGAGGTGATTCAGTCCTTTCTGGCCTGAAAGAAGTCTGCGGCGGACTCCAGGAAATTGCACCTCAGCTAGGATGACACATTCTGTACCGTAGACAAGAGCAAAAGGTGTTTCACAGGTGGCACGCCGCGGAGTGGTTCGGTGTGACCATAATACTCCTTCGAGTTCATCTGCCCAGCGTCCCTTCTTTGCATCAAGGCATTTTTTCAGGCCATCCAGGATAGTCTTGTTCACTGCTTCTGCTTGTCCATTCCCTTGTGGATAGCGTGGCGTAGATTTCCTGAGTCGTATCTTCTATTTTTCACAAAAAGCTTCAAACTTTTGTCGGCACAGGAGATAAATGGTGAACCGTTGTCTGTGACGATTTCGTAGGGAACTCCATGTCGGCACAGGATATTTTTCCAGAC